>VXBU01000552.1:14886-65514 GCA_013400315.1 Bombycilla garrulus | reverse complement strand
CAGGGAGAGGGATGGGGAAGGCCCTACTTCATTAACCCCGTAGGCAGTCTGTAGTTGTAGATGGCTCTGACAGGCCCTCTGAGGAGAAGGGAAGAACTCCGAGATGGAACACAGGAGTTTTGGTGCAGGGATGGATTAGATGGGTCACTGTTCTTCCCACAGTCTCAGCAGAGCATCCCAGTGGGGCGAGCAGAAGCAGCAGCAGCAGGAAAAAAGAAGCTCCTGGGTTATGGCGAACTCCTTTTTTTTTCCAAGCAACCACAGCTCTGAGTGTGTCCTCTCCAGTTGAAGAACGAGAGAGAGACAGATGATTTCCTTTGCCTGCCCCCTTCCCCCTCCCTGGGCCTGGCAAGTCTTTATCTTGCAAATACACTATCAGCTATCAGGTTCCCCCCTCCTCCACCCCCCAACAAATGGGACAGAATTCTATAGGTAAAGAGAACACAAAATAAAAGGACAACACCCCAACCGCCCACAGCTTTGTAATGGTCAGGAGGCAGGCAAGGATCATTCTGGAGCAGCCCTTAAAAACACTGGTGGCCACCAGCACAGGAGAAACCAAAAGTGTTGCACTTACCTTTCAAAGATGCATCAGACAAAGATCAATACCAGGGCACCAGGGATGCAGAGCAAGAGGTGCTGAGGCTGTGGGTACCATATGTCTGCAGACTCCTTCAACTCTTCCCAGATAGCTCCAGGTGGCACCCACTATTCATGGTACCAGAACCCCTTTGACACTCCCATTCTGGTCAAGATGGTGGGCACAGAAACCAGAGCCTGCCTGCAGCAAGCAGCTATTTGTAAGGCATAAAACTCACTGCTATATCACAATTCCCAACTCAATAGCTCATCACTCACTGTCCCCACCTCTTGCTCATGGGTACATCAGACTAGTTGAAATATCATCACTTGTTTTGACCTGCCTGCGAGCTTGGAGGCAGGGTAAGATGTCCTAATACAAGGGAGTAATTTAGAGGGTGTCAAGGAGGTGGTTGATTTCAATTTCACTCTGCTTCACAGGTGACACCATCAGCAGGGGCATCTCTCCTGCCTCCTCCTTCTATCAGGCTTTTCCTTCTCAGGCTGCACAGCCCTCATCTCTTAATCAGCTCTGACATGACACCTGGCAGAGGGTGTGGATAGAGGTCCCAGAGGAGACTGTCTACATCCTTAAAAATCTTCTGGCAGCTCCAAGGCCTCAGCAGTCTCACTTTTGGTTCCTTCATCTTGGCCAGTGACATCCCATATCATGTTTGCGTTTTGAATCATCGTGTACTGAGCACAAAGCTGAGGCACTGCTCCCCAGAGCGGTTCTGGAGTGCTCACACACAGGCCAGCACTTCAGCATGCACCTTCTCTCATGCAACACTTTCCTCTGCTCCACTCAGCTTCACTTGTTTTGTCAGTCTCTCAGTGCTGTGAACTGCAGCAGCCAATCTGCAAGACCATCATGAGGAACCCTCAACTGATTTTGCTCTCCGTCTTTCTCTCCCCCTTTTTGGGGGCACCTGCAACAATACACAGCTGTAAACAATCTGTGTTGGTCTCTCATAGTCAACTCAGGTGGGTTTCCTCAGGCTGGTGAGGGATCTTTTTGAATGCCTTTGCAAAGCTGAGCAGGGTGCAGGTTCTCTCCACTACATGTGCTCACCAGTTCTTTGGGGCGAGTCCAGCAGAGTGAGAGAACTTCCCCACAGACAACCCCATGGGGACTCTTTCCTATTATGTTCATATCTGTTTCCAAAAATTCTATTGTATATACTACTTTCTACTGCTCTGACCAATCTGCATGTCAAACTACAGAGGGCTGTAGTTTCTCACATTCCCACTTGGGACCTTTTTAAATTTTTCTGATAACAAGATGATTTGAAACAAAAAACGGCATTCCACGGTTGGTAGTTGAACTCCACTAAGAATAAATTTACTCCTGCCAGTGGGTTTGAAGGTTTGCTGTCACTCAGTTAATCTGTGTTCTACGCAACATTTTCTCACCTATTGGCTTGAAGTGGATCCTCTTAGAATATGGCCTCAGTGAGCTGTCAGGTATTGGACCATCTCTCCCTCAGCTGGGAAGCCTGGGCAGCTCACTGCATTTCTTGGCCCTAGCCTGACCTATTCCAGTGTTCCTGCTGTCTGTCACCATCATCTCTGAATACATCCGTCTTGCCATTTTTTCAGAGACTGGTATTGCCTTTCAAGCTGTTTCTCAGGCCTGCTTTATCACATGCTTACATTCATCCGACAAAGTTATAGGCCCATTCCTTTGCTTAGACATGACTTCAGCTTTTTGAACAAGGCCTTGCCTTTATTTGCAGGCACTGTGTCTGCTGTGCCTGTGAGAATGAGAAAAGCAATGTCGTTCCAAGTTCAGCCACTGAAGAAAAGGTTCCCTTGGGCATACATTTTTGAATGAAATAATGTGATAATGGAGCACTTTGAAATGTACTGTGTGCAGGAATTTAGCAACTGTGCTAAATTATTCTTAAAACAAGATCCAAAATGGCACGAGATGCCCATGTCTACTGGAGTCAGCAGATTCATGTCAGCCATAATTTTGGGCTAGAGCAGCCCGGGGGCTCCACTGTGCCAACCTTGACTCACCCACCTCACAGCAGCTTGGGAACATCTCTTTTTCTCATGGCTCACCTGGAGCTGGATGACTCATCTCCCACAGTTCACTAACTAGTTCACTAACTAATGCTCACTAGCATTATGTGGGCACACATTGTGTGATGCACATCTTGTCTGTGCATATGGGGGATAAAAGTACAGGGGAAAGACAGTCAGGTCCTGCTGTGGTGCCCAGTGCTCCATCTGGAGATGGAACACTTCATTAGAGAGTAAGTCCTGTGAGGAGAAGCTGAGGGAGCTCAGGGTGGTCGGCCTGGAGAAAAGGAGGCTCAGGGTGCTCTTCTCACTCTCTACAACTCCCTGAGAGAAGGGTGCAGCCAGGTGGGGGTTGGGCTCTGCTTCCAGGTGACAAGTGACAGGAACAGAAGAAATGGACTCAAGCCATGCCAGGGCAGGTATGGGTTGGACATCAAGGAGAATTTTTTTCATGGAAAGGGTTGTTAAACATTGGAATGGGTTGCCCAGGGAGGTCTTTGAGTCACCATCCCTGGAGGTAATTCAGAAGAGACTGGACTTGGTGCTCTGCTCTGATTGACAAAGTGGTGACTGGTCACAGGTTATACTTGACGATCTCACAGGCATTCCCCAATCTAATGGATTTGGTGGTTCCGTGATCTGCTCTGCTGGGTTTCTCAGCAGACAAGTGACAGACCTGCTGCAACTTTTCTACAACAGCTGTTCTGTGGGGGGGAGCTGTGATGCCCCATGTGCAAAGAGAGGAGGGGATGGATACACTAAATTTTTAAACAGTATCACACTACTCAGAAGCTTCCCAGCCCTGGAACAAACATAAAGAGAGAAGGTGGAGCAGTGCAGGGAGGAAGCTGAACGCTTCTTCAAGCCTTAGTGAGTTGTGGGAAGAAAAAAAATTCAGCAGCTGATCTGCCTCAATGACTCACAACTGTTATCCTCAGTTCCTCAGCTAAAGGCAGCACTCAGTAGTTCTTGCTCAAATCCAACAGCTCTCCTGTATCGTTGATGTATCTTTCACAAGAACCAGATTTGCCTCCTAACAAGCTTATCTCAATATTCAAGGACACAACAAAGCCCTGAGGGTCAAATCCAGCAGGCATTAACATACACTGGCTCCACTGGGCATTGTGCAGACTGTGGGAAGCATTCTGCTCCTTGGAGGAGAGGTGGTATAACTTTTCTACAGGGATCTTCCCTAACCTCCTAAAACCTCACAAAAATGAAGAATAGATATTAATTTCTCTCCTCCTACCCTTGCAAGGCCAAAGCACCTCCCCAGTGTTGCCATCTTGGACTTGCCACTGTCCTGGCAGTACCATGTAACCTGGGCTGCCCCCAGGTCTAGTGTAGGGGTGTCCTAAATTGTCCCTTGTTCCAGGGCCAAACACAGTATTACTGAACAGGAGACAAACATGGCAGCTGCAGACGTTTACTGGCATGGCTCAGTGTGGCTATGTGTCCTGTGTGTGCAACATCTTCCCCTTGGCAATGGCACCCACATGTCTCCCTCATCATACATCCACCTGTAAGGTGCAGCCAACCAGATTTACCCCCTGGTGGTTAAAGAAGTAGAAAAGAGACCAGATGATCAAACCTTTAGAAGTAATTTATAAAGAACATTTACATTCAGTAGTACAAAATTATATATAACTATCCCTCCTGAGCATACCACCTGCAGAGAGGTGAGACCATACCCTCAGATTACAGAGT
Source organism: Bombycilla garrulus (assembly GCA_013400315.1). Taxonomy (NCBI): domain Eukaryota; kingdom Metazoa; phylum Chordata; class Aves; order Passeriformes; family Bombycillidae; genus Bombycilla; species Bombycilla garrulus. The sequence goes on along the minus strand of VXBU01000552.1, from coordinate 61,200 downwards.
ACAGAACATGTGCTTCCAGCTTCCAATTATCACAGAATTAAAGAATATTATGTATTGGAAGGGACCCACATGGATCATCAAGTCCAACTCTTAAGTGAGTGGCCCATACAGGGACCAAACCCACAACCTCGGCATTATTAACACCATGCTCTCACCAGCTGAGCTAAGGTTCCAGATACAGACTATCTTCAGCAAATCCAGGTTTAAATGACAGTGCAGGAGCCTCCTCCCACAGCATGTTATTGCCCTGGAATAATGCATGCTGGAATCACTTTTCCCCTTCTGAAATGATCCAATTCCAGTTTAGAAATCCAATTATCCAAATGTATTTTGACTGAAACAGAAGATGAGCATACACAAGCTCAGATCAAAGCTTCCAGTCACATCTCAGACGACCTGAATGATGATAATCCTCTTGTCTTCCTAGGCTGTCACTTTCTTTTATAACTTAAATGTGCACCACCTCCTCAAATACAGCATTTCCTTGGTCTGTGTCCCATCCCCACCCAGTTAGCACTAGGTACATAAAGAGAAGTGTCTGTATGGCCTCAGCAATCTATGTCCCTGCACTCATTACAGCAAATCTGTTAGTACTTCGGTTCCATAGATTAACTGACCTATAAAACAGAAATTCACATAACACTAATTTAAATGTTTTAAGAGATTGCACAATCAAAAAATCTAAGACTACACATGACACAATATATGGCAGCTAAACAAACTGAATCAGCACTACATCATGACTTCATGGACCATTGTTTTATACTTGCCTATTGTTGATACACCTAGGCAAAGACCCTAGAATTAGAAGGCCATGCTAAAGCATTATTCCATAAGGTTCAGCAGATTTTCTCTGGACCCTTTTTCCTCTGAGAGCAGGGGAAATGTATCCCCTTCTTGCCACAAGCTGACTCTGTAAACATTTCCCGTGCCAGTCACACTAAATGAAAACATGAACACTTTAATCAGTGTTGTCTTCTAGACTACTTAGTTCCTTGTCACCTCCCTTCTCCTGACTACTTCCTTCCAAGACAGGTTTAGAGGATTATCTGACAGTTGAGAAACAGCTATCTGGATTTTCCAGCTCTTCCAATATGATTTGGGTGAGTAGTCCTCCAGCCTGGGCTGGGGAGTTCCCTCCTTAGGGGCAATAAGTAGGGACTGAGATCCATACCATTACAAAACTGATCACTGGCACAAAGAATATTTCCTTTGAGAAACACATGTTTTATCTTATGCCTTTCTGAAGTTTTTATTTCACTGTGCTCAGATTTAATTTTTTAAGTGTATACAGGGCACCTGTTTTCTCAGAAGAGGTATCCCGGTGGTAAGATTTGTCACTTGTCAGCTATAATAATTACTGGCAATAGGCCAGAGCCTCCAGAGGCTGATCCAGGCTAAACAGATTCCTGTCACACATTAGGTGGGCAAAACTTGACACTGCCAGAGTTTATCCACCCTTTTATTTTTAAAGTATTTTTCAAGACTAACACATTTGATTGACAATTATGGTACAGTCTTAATAGAATCAAACCACTTTGATCCCTTGCTGTTTTGTGGCTACAACCTATAGCAAGCTTTTACTGAAGGAAGACAAAAAAATTCCTTTAAATATCACTGACTATAAACGCTTTAGTTTATGGGAAGCAGGAATTCAGCTACAATACTGCAATTGCACTCCAATTTATCTACACAGTAAGCAAAACTGTTTCTACAGATGGTGGCCTGGGTTTGCTGGACGCCAGACCAGCAGCACATGGATAGCAGCTATCGTTCCTTGGCATGCCCATTGGCAAGGTGGGCTCTGTTGTCCAGGGGCTTAGACCCATTCCTCTGGATGTAACCATTGCTTGTGACGTTGCTGAAATACGTCATCCCATTTTTCTCCTTTTCTCTAATTTTATCTCTTTCTTCATCCTTGTCACTTTCTTCTGTGTCACTTCTCATGTCTTTTTCCATCTACAAAAACAGGTAAGGTGAGAAGCCAGATAAACACATCAGCTGCATAAACAGCAGTGATGGTTGAGCCACAGGCTGACCATGCACCTGTTGCCTCAACCATTCACCCTCAGCACAGTCCTGCACTGTCAGCTTTTACATTACACGTAGGAACAGACTCTCCCTTCCTCTTTAATTTCAGTCTCACTGGAATTTCATCTGGGATCCTAATACACATTAAGAATTACAGGCTGTGAAGCAGAACAAAACCACAAATGCCCGGGGCTGAGGACATTCACAATGCTGCCCTGGTCATCAGCATGTGGGAGAAGGATGGGGGAGGCAGTTAATCAAGCCCTTTTACACTTTCCAAAAGGGACAAGGAGCCAACTTCTTCTGCCTACATGGCCTGGGTGGCTGCAGGTTGACAACACTGCTTGGGACAGGCTGGAAACACATGCTTCCCAAAGGCTCAACACAAGGCAACTCCACTCTGACTACATTCAATTTTATGGTCAGCCTTTTTCTCTTGCTGTTTATTGACTGAGAGACCTGTAATCCACTTCTGTGAGTATTTAATTAACTGCCTTAAAAGGAAGGCAAAAAAGAAATAATGGAATAAAATGACAGTTTAGAAAAAGCAGCTCAGCACTTCCTGGCTTCTCAGGCTCTCTCTACTCTGCCATATAAGATAACAATATTGGGGTCAAATTCACAACGTCACACTCCTTGTTGTAAAGAGGGAAAGCTGCAAACCCCTTCCGTGACCTGAACTTTAGAAACTGCTCAGAGGAAAATCAGGTGCTACCCAGAAATGTAGTCTCCATTTATGGCTATCCATTCTTCTTGAGATCTCCCAGATCATAATGAGAACTCTGTTTGGGCTCATACTCTTTCCAGAGATCACTACAACCAGATGCAGACAGGATTTGTAAAAATGTAAACTTGCACTGAATTCAATCTGCCTCCAAGGACATTATGGATGTGAGATGCTATCTGCTGTGAACAACCTGCACCTCAGATCACTCTGGAACTGACAGATCGGGAAATATTCAGGAGTCTCAATCTGCAGCATAAGGACAAATTTTAGTCAATATTTCTAAATATATCCATTTATAGCCAGAGAACGTGGCTGAGGCCTTAAATCTGGCAAAATTCCCAAAGGCACTATAAAGAGGCTGCCTCTATGAGGGAATGAAACTTGTACTTCAGGATCTAGGCTGAGTTCTAATTACTTAGGATTAGGGAACATCATGTGAGAAAGTGGTAAAGATTATCCTGTAGCCAGAGAGGAAAACCGTGGAGACCAGAAAGGTCCCGCAAGAAGAACATGAACTGATTGCAGGAAGAGTTTCATGGCTCTCAAAGAGAGAATGTCCTGTACTTTTGCTGATACTGCTTTGGGCTACTAAATACTGTCATTGAAACAGCTCTGTTTAGGACAATTCTTTTTTGCTTTTTACTGCTCAGTACGGAAAGCTCCCAAATACACTTTTATCTCAAATCCAGCAGATCAATTTTAGAAAAAATAGGAAAAATTCTGGATACTCTTCAGGATTTTCCTCCCTGATGGCTCTTTTCTTTCTAATAAGACTATTTATTACCTCATCATTTTACACTACAGTAACTGCAGTTGTAATTCAACCCACACAAAAACTAGGAAAACAATAAAAGGCTGTCTTCAGCTGTGCCTTCATTTCCAGCCCTGTTTCCTGATCTGCAAGTAATTTGCTTTATGCTACCTTAAGGGAAGGCAGATAAAGAAAATGGGAACAATATGGATGAAGAGGAGCCTTTAATCTTTGCTCTTAGTTCCTGTATGACAGAATTCCTCAGCTGGATACTAATAAAACAAATCATCCTGGGCTCTGAGCTCAGTTCCCATGAGGTGCTGACTGGTCACCTTTGGACTGCGTCCTTGGCATGTGTCCAGTCATGGCTTTGATTTTGGGAAGAATTTCATGCTGAGCAGCAGTTTGGTCTCACAGCAAATGCTACAGGCCAGAAAGAGTGGAATGTGGGATGCATTTCATTTCAATTTATACAGTTGGAGCTCTGATACTCATCTCTGCTTGGTCTGGGCCTGCTGAACAGCACTACCAGGCTCAGTATGGAATTTGGGCATGCCTGTTTCCCTCCACTGCTGCAAGACGAGCCCAGGTTCTGGTTTAGACAGAAATACCTACTGTGTGAAATCTACAGCACCATAACACAATTGTAATCAAAAATCCTGTACAATAGGGGAAGCACTTCTGCACTGTACTGACCTCACCAATCATGACAATTTTCCCTTCCTTGATTTCTTAGTCTTGTTGCATTCACACTGCAAATCACACTGCACAAAGTGTAGGGATTTTTACTCAGATGTCACTGGCTTTGTTCACAGACATCTCTCCTGGAGTCCAATCCACATTTTTGTTGAATATAAGCATCAGAAATGGACCCAATGCTGTAGTGACTCATAAAATATTTTTCAGTCAACTTTCCTTAATATTACTGAATTTCCTTCCACTTCATTCTTGGTAATATACATGTATAATTTCACTAGAACAATAAGGAATCCATGCCAGATGGACCCCTGTATTCTCAAGCAGTCTAGGTGGACCCTCCCTCCCTGTATGATGTAAAGGATACTACAAACTGATGCATACCGTGCCTTGGCAGATGAACTTGTAGACCATGCGAATAATTAGGCAGGACCAGAAGACATGGAGCAGCTGCAGAATTATCAGGAGAACATTCACAAAGTAGTATCCAAAGAAGGGCTGGAATATCTCCATGGAGTAATAGTAGGTGTTATAAAGCACTCTGCAAAACAGAGGGGATTCAGTGGAGGGAAAGCATGTTGTTAATAGGGCTACAGTTAAGCCCCAGAAATTTGTAGTAACAGAGGAAGTTTCAGATCAGCCTCTTCCATCTTCACCTATCACATGTGAGCCAATTATCAGTTCCCCACCCAAAGTATACAGGATGGAGCCACTGGCCCAGGGCTCCTCCTTTGCAACACCCTTCAGAGCTTCAGGACTGCTCTATAAACTCCAAGGCAGAGCACCCTTGTTGCACCCCAAGGCAGGTGCAACAGCCATGTGGCACTTCAGTCTGTGCAATGGGCAGGAACACATGCTCCATGACCAAAGAACAAAGGCTGCAGCACTCTGCTAATCATCCTATCTCTCAGAAGGAAGCTTTTCTGTGTCCCCTCACTGTAGAAGACTCACGTGTAGGGGTAAATGACCAGGCGGCTGATCAAGAAAACAGCTGAGAAGATCATAAAGAGGCTGTCACAAGTTTTTTTCCACTTCATGTAATTGAATATCTTAGTTGGCTGAAAGGAGAAAGAACAATAAAACAGCAGCCAAGATAGCATCCACACACACTCCAGGGGGTTAATGAAACAGGTATGATACAACCTGTAGGCAGGTAACCACAGCTCTGCCCAGCTCTCAGTGGGCACCCTCAGCTGGGTCAGCAGAGCAGCACAAGGGATCAGTGTCTGGCCCATGCTATGTTAGATAGAAGGACATTCTGTGACCGGAAAGTACCATTGCTGATAAGGCTCTGCCTGGCTCACCTCTAGGAAGCAATCAGAAGCATCATGAATCACCATCACCAGTGTGCCAATGCGGATGTAGTTGGCACAGTATGAAAAACTGATCAGGAAGATGGTTGCAGCATGATGGACTATCTGCTCCTTGAAATCCTGATGAGAAGGGGAACAGCAGAGAATAAAATATACAATGCACTTCCTGCCCCAGTCCAAGCATGGTTCCTGCAGGTAGCAATGATATCTTTCTATCTAGTGACCAAGAAACCTCCCACTACAGAGTCTTACCCATGTAATTCTTTTACCAAATGCATTCTAGAAATGTAGGCAACCAAGAGACCCAGGAATGAAGAGCCTGTGGTGTAAACTGAGAATCTCACAACAAAGAACATTCTTTCCCTCCATCAGCCAGTCTGATGCTGCACCCTGTCTGTTGGGACACTGACATCAGGAACACAAGTAGCTTTACAGGCAGAGAACCACCTCTTTTTCCTGTCTCTGTGGTCAGTGAAGCCTAGAAGAGTTACAGAAAAGCAATTTTTATTTTTGGATTTTAAGTCTGTATTGAGAACTTTGCATACTTTGCATCTTTCTATGTCAGGGTTGGTGTTCTCCACTTCCCAGAGTAGAGAAAAGCAGTGACTGGGAATGAAAGTTCCTGTGAATAAGCAAGGCGAGAGTCCCACAAAACCTTGATTAGCACTATACACATGTTCTTAGAGATCACTCTCCCAAGTGATCTTAGCTTGTGTCCTGTTTCTACTTGATTCTCCCCTAAGACTGCCACTCACCTTTCTCTTCACATCAAAGGGCAAGGTGAAGACCAGAGACCAGTAGAAGGAGAGCTCCAGCATGTAGTACCAGAACAGGGAGGGTTGGAGAGGCTGTGAGAGACAAGAAAATACCCATCAGATACAATAGTGCAAGGGCTGCAAGTGAAAAGTCCTTTCAAGGCAAAAGACAACTGTAGTGGGCTGATGCTGACTGGATGCTAGGCAGCCACCAAAGCTGCTCTGTCACTCCCCTGCACAGCTGGATAGAGGAGAGAAAATATAACAAAGGGTTCATGAGCTGAGATAAGGACTGGGACAGACTGTTCATCAAATACAGTCATGGGCAAAACAGACTCCAATTAGAGATATTAATTAAGTTAACTGCTAATAAAATCAGAGCATGATCATGAGAAATTAAATAAACCTTTAAAAACACCTTTCCCCCTGCCCCTCCCTTCTTCCCTTCTACCTCATACCCCAGTGATGCAAGGAGATGGGAATGGGGGTTATGGTCAGTTCATCACCCATGGCTTCTTTTGCTGTTCAGGGAGAGGAATGATTTCCCTGCTGCCCTGTGGGGTCCCTCCCAAGGGAGACAGTTCTCAATGAACTTCTCCAATGTGAGTCCATTCCACAGGCCACAGCTCTTTGCGAACTGGCCCAACATAGGTTCATCCCAAGGAAAACAGTCCTTTGCAGACTACTGTGGCGTGGGTCACTCTTCCATGGGGTGCAGCCCTTCAAGGACAGGCTGCTCCAGCATGGGAGCAGGGCTTCTCTCTCCATGCGTCTCCCACCAGATCACAGCCTCCTCTCAGCCATCTCCCTATTCTGGTGTGGACTCCTCCTGTATGGGCTGCAGGTGGATCTCTGCATCCCCCATGGATCCCCACGGGCTGCAGGGGCACAGCTGCTTCACCATCGTCATCATAAAGGGCTGCAGAGGAATCTCAGCTCTGGTGCCTGGAGCACCTCCTGCCCCTCCCCCCTTCACTAACCTTGGTGTCTTCAGAAGAGTTGTTCCTCTCACGTGTTCTCAGCCCGCTCTTCTCTGGCCGTGCAATAACTTTCTTTTTTCTTTCTTTCTTTTTGAATCTATTATCACAGAGGTGTTACCACTATTTCTAACTGGCCCAGCCTTGGCCAGCAACACATTCAACCTTGGAGCTGCCAGGGATTGACTCTGCTGGACATGAAGGAAGATTCTGGCAACTTCTTGCAGAAGCCACCTCTGTAGCCCCCTGTTACCAAAACCAGGCTGTGAAAGCCCAGTACAACAACCAAATCAGCAAAGCTGGCTCGAGCAGCTACAGGGGGAAATACTTCAACCAAACAACACACTTACTTACTAAATGTCATCTAGGCCAAGATGAATTCAAACAGCAGGGGAAATTCCACTTTACCACACCATGTCAGACATTTAGGGAAGCACCACGAAGACCCAGAATATTTTTAGGATTTCTTCAGCACTATTCAGATTCCTGAGCAGACAGTACAGAGTTTTAAAAACTACATAAACCAATTCATTATGATGGAAAAGGAGTAGCTGAATAAATAATTCCTTTTTTAGGCTTCAAGATGCTTCAGATACCCTGCACTCTGTCCCAGATTTTCCAGTTTAATCAAACTAATGGGAGGAAAATCCAACCCCAGCAGGAAATGTAATTCATATTCTTTTGGGTAAATTATCTGGGCTTTTACAGCTGGGAAACTGAAAGCTTAGATCCACTCAACAAGATCTTGTTATTTAACAAGCAATTTTTGCTGTTGTAGCACTATATGGTCTCCTTAAACCTGAATCTATTTGATAAATAATTACTATGACCAAAGGGACTTTGCAAGCATTTCCAAAGAAACATGAAGTATTGTGCTCCCAAATACCAACTGGTTATTTACGACCTTCATAAATTTTAGTTTGTTTTCTTTTATAGCACCAGTGATTGGGCACAAGAGGAAGCACAGCTGGATACCCTGGGGCTTCCAGGGAGGATATAGACATCTCCCTAGCTGGTATGTGCTGCACACTCCAGGTTATCCAAACAGGAATTCTGGATCGGAAGCTATTTTTTTCCCCCCAAAGATCAGACTGTTTGGGAGAATTGGTGTTTCTTTTGTAAATGTCTGTAGCAGAGGGCATGGTCTGTTTAGTAGAAATTTAATTAATATATTTGTTGTTCCTACTAGTACACAGGTTTGTCCTTGGCTTGCTTTTTGCCAGTGGACATGACCAGCCCTGGTTTTGGTCTTTTCTGGTTGTTACAAATGCTGGAAAATGGGTGTGCGCTGGATTTACATGGAAAGGTTTTGGTAGCAGGGTGGAGGCAGGGGTGGCTTCTGTGAGATGCCAGAAGCTGCCCCTATACAAAAAAAAACCAGTTCCAGACACCTCCAAGATGGATCTGGCACTGGTTCCTGTTGGAGTCCAGGGTGTTTCCCCAGGCTTCCCTGGAAAAGATTATCATCATTGCAGGAAGAATTACAAGTGACAAAAGATAAGCAGAGTGTAAATTAGATTGTTAGAAAGTAGAAAAATGAATTTATAACATTGTTATGATAAGAAGCTTAGAGTTAAGATGGAGGATTTTTAGGCGTGGTATGTAATTTCTTCTTCTTCTTCTTCTTGCCATCCATCTTTGAGTTAGGATGGCATTTCTGGATTGGTTTGTCAGAAAACTGGACAGTGCAATGTAAGGGTCACACATTGGAAATTAACAGTAAACATCAATGTACATTATTTATAGTATAAAAGATAAGACCTGCTTTCTGGGCAGGCAGAGTGCCTCAGACCAGCTTGCTAGACAGATCCCTGTACCTCAGAGAGAAAATTCCTTAGATAAGAAAGAATAAACAACCTTGAAAACCTCAGAAAATGGGTTCTGCGTCTCCTTTGGTGCTCGAGCTGGGAAAAAGGGAAGAACACAAACTTGAACCATCAATGAATGTCCTGCTGTGGGTGATCTCAGGCTAGGAGACCCCACAGACAGTGACAGTTCCATGAATGATAGTGGCAGCACCTTGAGGACAATGCATTTAAGAATGGAATAAATTGCTGGGCAGGAGTGGTGTGGAGAGAGGAGTGAGAATACAAGATACAACTCTGTAGACCCTCAGGTCAGTGCAGGAGGAGGAGGAGCTGCTGGTGCTGGAGCAGAGATTCCCCAGCAGCCCATGGTGATACAGGCTGTGCCCCTGCAGCCCATGGAGGTCCACAGGGAGCAGAAATCCATCTGCAGTTCCTGGAGGACCCCTGACTAGAGCAGGGACATATGGCCTAAGGCAGTTCTGAGCCTGGGGAAGCTTTGTGCTGGGGCAAGCTCCTGGCAGCACCTGTGAAGCTGTGGTGGAGCCACAATGGAGCAATCTTGGAACAATCCGTACCTAACTGCATACTGTGGACCCACAGTGGAGAAGGACCACAGTGGAGAGGTTCATGGAGAGCTGTCTCCCACTGGAGACTCTGCTGCCAGAGCAGGGGAAGAGCTGGACCAGGAGAAAGAAACAGAAGAGACAAGGTGTGATGAACTGACCACAATCCCCACAACCTGCTGCACCACTTCAGGCGAGGAGGTAGAGAATGTGGGAGTGAAGTTAAGCCCAGGAATAAGGGAGAGGTGTGGGAAGGCGTTTTTAAGATTTGAGTTTATTTCTTATTAAACTACTCTTATTTGATTAACAGTAAATTAAAATATTTTTTCACCCAGTTAAGCCTGTTTTGCCTGTGATGGTAACCAGAGAGTGCTCCCTCCCTGTCCTTATCTCAACCCATGAGACTTTTGCCATATTTTCTCCCAGCTTTCCACTTAGGGAGGGAAGAGAAAAATGGGCTTGGTGTGCACACTGTGGCCAGCCACAGTCTGTCCATTACGGTGTGCCCTTATGGAGGTTACCATTGTTTTTGACAAGACACATACTGTAAGTGTACAGAGCGGGAGACAAAGGGACCCAAGTGATCCTTTCAGTCTCACATTCCTATTCAAGCCCCACTTGTTTTTATGGTTTAACTTTTACACAGAACTACAGATTTACCCCTAAAATTTTTGCCTTTGAGAAATATCAGATTGTTCAGGGACTCATACTGAATGGCACTGCCTCCCTCTTCATTTGTCCTGTTACATTTCCCGTGTCTCAGAGTGTTAGAATGGGGCATTCCTTTTCCCTTTGTGGATTTGCAACCTCCACATACAGTCAAGGGGTCTTGCTCTAGCTTTGACTGTCAGACAAAAAATCCTGGAACATAAATTTTCATTTTCTCTTAATAGTGACAAAATGCTCTGCCAATTCATCTTCTCTTGCGTTTAGATGATACCGGGCATAAAGATGTTCTCTCCAGACGAGGTTCTGGTTTTGAATTCTTAGGTCTTCTGTGTCTGAATTTAATTCAGTGTCCTCGTTTTGTCACTAATATGATATAATTTTCAAAAAATACAGAAACACAATACAAGATTCATAACAGCAACTTTCCTTCTTGTGCAACTCACCTGTTGTGGATATCCTGTCCAGCACTCTCTATGGTCCCAAAGCCAAGGCTTCTGCAACAAAAATGCAACATGTATGTGAGAATATCAGTTCTCTTCTTATAAATTGTCTAGTTCCATTAGTTTGTTACTACTACAGACTTTCTTGTGTTTTATTACAGGCAGAGCTGGTCTTGCTGTCTGGAAGCCAATCGCCAAGAGACTTTCACTGCAAGGACTTGCATCTGCTTGTGACATTTCCAAATTTTGGCTATTTGCCTGAAATCTCTCACGCTATTTAGTCATCCCAAATAAAATAGCTCAGAGAAGACCTCTCAAACTTTTTGCAGTCTTCTACAAGCTTGAGGTGGTGGTGATGTTTTGAGCATTTAAAAATAATCTTACAAGTATTTCATTAGCAATATCTGTGATTCAGACAATGACAAATGTGGATAGAAGGCTGAAAACTGGTATGTGGTTTTTCCTCTAACTATGAAGGTTTTGCTGCAGTTTGTTAAGGAATGAACCTCTGAAAAGATCCTACTCTGTTCAATAGAAAATTGGTACTTTAGAACTTGGCATTTTTGAAACTTTCATAGAAACATAGCAACTAAAGTCTCCAGGAGTTTTCCCTGCATGGAGCATGCTCTGGAGCTGTGCCCAGACTGGATCAGAGCTCATAGAACACAGCAATGCCTCACACCTACGAGGGTAATTTTCTCGAAGTTCTACAGGGCTCCAGGTATCAGAGCTGAGACAAGAAGGCAGCATTTCTTCTTCTCACTGAGCACTGCTGGTGTGTGAGTGATACAGGGGGGAAGCAGGAGACAGTGGTTTTAGGCGCAGTGGTAATTTGGAACAGATACAGTCCCAGCTGACTGGGAGTGAGGTTGGAAGTAGAATTTACAGCAAATACATGTGAAGAACCATGAGAGATGTGTGATATAGAACCAGAAAGGACAAAGCAAAAACTATGAAACAACTACGGCATACTGTTTACTTAAGCTAGAAAGGAACTCCAGATCCCTGAATTTCATCATTCCTCTACTCTCAGCAAATACAGATGATTTCTGGTGGCCTACTGGAAGATAACTTTCTTTTGTTACAGGCTGTTTCACTGACTCATGGGCAGAGGTTTTTGCTATTAGTCCAAAACTACTAATACAGAATTTAAACATTTGCTTTTTTCCTGAAGATAGGAGGGAGTTTCACAAAAACAAATGGATGTTAAAAAGCTCCTCAGGTAACAAAATAAACATACGAAAGTCAATAAATCTCACATGTATATAGGCCCCATCATGTTAGTATTTTGTCCTTCATTTTAAAGTAGTTATTTTAGTACAATTTAGATAACAGAATAACGTATTTGCTACAGGATCTAGAGGTGCTGTCAGTAGGATGGATGCCTCACTTTTTTGTGAAAACTATAAGATGTGTAATAAAGACATGGGTCACAAAAAGTGAAAATGGTATTTCATCCATATAATGGACAGATAACATCCTGAACAACATGATTTTGTTCTTTGTTGCCACAGGGCTCTTGTAAAATGCTAAGTAGGTCATCCACACCATATTTTAATAGCTGGTCTCAAAGAATAGCCTTCTGTTTTGATGTACAGATCCACAGATCACTGTAGCTGGGATTCCTTCACTCCTTAGCTAGCTCATCCTATAGTCCTCATACTTTTGAGTACCTTAAAATCTGGCTTGAAAGTCTGTGTAAGTTCAAAAGTCCTTCACTTGTAATATGGAGAGTTTGTGCCTGCTGCCTTGGGATGTGCACATTTTCCATCACTTAACTCATCAGACCATACCAGAAGACTTTTGCAAAGCTCGCCTAGGGAACCAGATGCAGCAAAAGAGTCAGGAGAACCTTTATAACAGAGGCAGCAGATGGCAAGCACCCCTAGTCCCAGCTCAGTGAAAACAGCTCAAGGGACTAGAGCACACCAAGTTCCTGTTACCACTTCTGCCTGGTGAGGCAGTTCAAACTGTATCAAGAGAACTCACTATTTATCAAATTGGAGAAAAGGCTGAGGCATGAGTCTAAACTAATCATACCCTGGGTAAGGAAAAGAAAATTAGCAGACAAAATTATTAAATTGCAGTCCATGCTCCAAAGGAAGCCCAGTTTCTTTACCTTAAAGGGGTATTGGATAAAACACACAAACAGGCCCTGCAGATTCTAGCTTAGGTAAGTATTCTGTCTCCTACCCTGCAGAAATGTACACAATCCCAACTGCCTTCTGCTTTGCCAGAGGAAGAGGAAATATCTTGGTTCTGGAGTCCTCAAAATAAACATTGTCCAGTAATTCTGTGGTCTTCTAAGTGTGCTATGCAGGGGATACACACCAACCTGTATGGAAAACCTCTAGAAGAAGATCTGAAAAGCCATGTTTGAAAAAAAACTCTACCATTCTTGCAGGCATTGGCTGGGTAGAACAGCAGGTGACTGCATGCATACTCACATCATACAGGACAGCAAGTCCGGTGAAGAAAGAAATTACGTAAAATGTAAATCTCCAGCTACAAACAAACAAAACAAAGGGCATTAGAATCCCATTCATTAACCCCTGAGCTGCAAGTCTGTGTATCCTCACACCAATTCAAAGAATAACACTATTGAGGCAAAGACACGTTAGTATGTTCAAGGTTTGACCACAACAGGAGCAGCTCTTTGCATGTGACCAGCACATTTCACAGACTTCACAAAGAGCAATTCCTTTGCTGTAGAGATGGCAGAAGACAGAAGAATCTTACTGACTAAAATCCCACAGAGAATAATCCCAAAGCTTCCCAGCAGCGGCAGATGCATTTGTAAAAGTGAAACAATGCCAGTCTCTCTCCTAGGCCTTTGGAGATCCAGCTTGCAAAATCTGTTATCATGTACAGCAGCTAATTGCTGTCACATTGGCCCAGTGAGGAGCCAGTAATGATTTACCAACATTAAACCCACACAGAAGTATATACAAACTGTTTGCCCAGTTTCAGTGGACAGAGGCAGCTCACCTGAATATTCACACACATAGCAAGGAGTGAAGGGAATTTCATCCCAACAGAATAACAAGTTATTTATACATGAACTACAGGAAATATTCAAAGGAATAAAACCATTTAAACTAGTCCTTTAATTTCCAAATATCTCTGTAACAATTCAGACATAACTGCATTTTGAGAGACTCCACCTGTCAATGAAACCTCTAGGAATTCCAAGACAAAAATAAACTTCACAAAGCTGCTACGTCACATCAGAGAGACATTCTGTCTACAGACTGCACATGGCAACAGAGGTGGATGGAAGGACACTATCCTCAGTGGGCTGAGGCAGAAAAAGATATTACTATTTACTACAAGTTATCAGAGTGCAGGGAGAGTTGGCATTTCATCCAGATGGAGGTAGAATAAACACTGTTGCTTTACAACTCCATATTCTGTAAATATCTGTAACTATATGGAATATTATAAATAAATAATACACATCCTTTTCTTCTTTTTGAATTTGGGTTTTTAGGCAGGGGTTTTGAATCACAGGTGGAGTGTTAAACAGAGCACATGCTGATGAGCTCAAAGTTGATACCTACCCTATGAATACACACTTTTAGATATATGAGTAGCACTCCAGGTATTTAATGATTTCTTTCGTCTCTGTGGCTTTCCTGGGAGAAGCAAATTCCTTACACAAATAGTGGAGCAGCCTCTTGTAAATAAGGCATTCCAACCAAGCTGTGGAGAATCCTCCTTTTCTGTGGCAAGACGAGCCAGGACTGACATTCAGACCTGTCTAACCTGAGAGGTATGTTGTGCCTCCACATAACGAGGAGGATTTCCATACAGCTGTTACCAAGGCAGTTTTTGTTCTTTGCTCACAAGCTTCCACCCCTGTGGAAGGGTGCTGGTTTGTGACTTTCAGGATGCTGAAGTCAAATGACAACAGAATCCAATCCAGTCTGCTGCTTGTAGCTTTTGAAAGCAACAGTGTGCAAAACAGTTGCAGAAAAGGAGCAGCAGAAGGAATCTCCTTGCAGAGCGGCAAAGGAAAACTATGGGAAAGGCAACAGAAAGGATGACTTTTTAGTAGGTACTGAAGCAGCAGCAAAGCAGTAAGATGGAAACAGCATCAGTTTTTCAGGTTCAAATGTGTGTCAAAGCAGGATGCCAGTCTGACAAAGTTAGGAAAAGTCAGAAACAAGGGCCCAGTAAGGAATTAAGGTACAGCAGTAAAAGGAGACTTGGGATTGCAAAAAAGGGTGGAAAGCAAGAAATGTTTCTGTAATAGAGAAGCAGCAGAGAGCTACAGCAGAGCCAAGTGGTTCAGGGAAAACCCAAGATGCTCTCTGCACAGGGATGGAGGGCAGATAGGGACCCATAATCTCTGTGTAGGGATGGAGGGTAGGGGGAGGCAGTGAGCTGTGTGTGGAGCTCAGCTCCAGTGAAAACTTAGTTCATGGCTTGTGCTCTTGCTCACCAGGCCTCGCTGAACTTCTTCGACATGCTGGGCCGGTCCATGTTCCTCCGGTGCCGGAACCACTTCTCCACCTTCCTCACTGGCAGATCACATTTCTTGGCTAAATTGAGCAGCTCACCCTGAAAAAGAGGTGAGGCAGCAGGTTCAGATCCAGATTCAAAGGTCAGACAGTGCAATATCTCATCTGACCCATCACAGAGCCCAGCTGGAGCCCCTGGACAGCCCAAGCCTGTTCAGGCTAAGGCATCTTCCTGAAAGCTGTCCATTCCTACTGTAAAGATTTTGGATAGCAGAAAATCTTTCCATTCCCCTCTAATCAATTGGTTAATCAATGCTAATAATGAAACTTCTAATTTTTTATGTGACCTTCCTCACTTTCAAACTGAACTCATCTCCTCACATGAGTGTTGCCAAATCACTTCCTCACCCTTTCTTCAGGGACCAAATCCCTCAAATCTGTCACTCCAATAAAGATCACTGCAGCTTAACTAATATTTTATAGTTCCACATTGAATCTTGTCATGCCTGTCAGCATTCTGATGCAGTGTCATGATGGATGTCATGAGCTGAGGCAACATTATTTTACTACTGGATATTCTCCTGCTGTGGTAAACCTGTTAGAGGAAATTCTTCAATATATAACTCACAGAAATCCTGCAATTACCTTCCTTCTTGTCCTTAGGCAGTTAAGAGTTTGGCATGTGACATGAAAAAAGTTTGTCATGTTTTATATTCCTACTTGGAAGTATCATCACGGATAGCCTTATTTTTTAGGTAAAGCAATAGTTTTTCATGGAATGCCTTTACCTGAGCTGGTATCATGTGAGAGTGGCCTACATACTTTGAACATGCTGTAAAAAAATAAGTTCATTACCAATTTTCAGATATTCTGCTTTCAGATATGCTGTTTTTTGAGTTGTGTTCTGGTGGTGGAGACAAATGGAGGCACTGATTTACATTCTCCAACTGCTCCATCATGTGGAATTCCTCCCAAGAAATGGCTGCCAAGAACTGCAAAATCTCATCTTGTACTGCACAAGTAAAAGCTGCCTCTAAGCAGTGCTTTGAGAGCTCCTGGGAGAGGAAGAGAGCCAGCAGACTGGCTGACTGGTGAGTGGAGAGAGCCGGGCAGCTGTTCCTGCTCCACCTCATACTGCTGTCTCATGGTGAGGATCTGTTCCAATATCCCAGATCTGCTGGGAGAAAAGCATCACTTCAGTGCAGTGGGGGTGCAGGGAGAGCTGTGGGAAAAACGTGGCGGCAAAGCCAGGTCTTGAGTTAGATCTCTGCCATAGAAGCAGTTATAATGAGAAATGTCTGGATTTTGAGGACAGAAAAGCAAGTGGAAGGTCAGGGACTACCTCACTGACAAGTGTCACTTAGAACACTCCTTCCCACTGCTGCAGAGAACTAGGGAGTGCCTGGCTGCACTACCCAGATCAATGCTTACATTTAAATTTTAGCCTCTTTTCCTTTATTTCTAACCTGGTACTGCATGTCCTGGGGCTCCTCATGCCCCACTGCAACACCATGCTGCAGCATGCCTTGGAGAAGCAACGTGTTTGGAGTAGGATTGTTCCTTGGGACTGAAACCCATGGTGAGCCCCCTGTTTACCCATCCTTGATAAGAGTTCACAGCCATTACTTTTAGGTGAAGAGAAAGCCTACAAAAACAAGCTAAAGAAAATCAGATTCCTTTCCCTACCACAGAGTTCACACCCAGGAACTTCATTGACCAGGTTAAATTCTAATATTGCCTGACAATTCACAATCCTGCTAGTGGTTTCTCCCATCAGCAGAAGCCATTATAACTCTGGGTCATCTTGCCAATTTCTTGAAAATCACTCTTCTTATCCCTCAAGGGAAAACTATCCACCGGTTGTGTTTGCAGGTTTCTGAAGCATCTCACAATCTCTGTGAGGCTGACCAAGACTCTGGCTTCTTGCAAGGCCAATCTCAAACTCATGTATTGTATGGCACAGAATGATCCAGTCTAGGACTAAGAGATCAAGCAAGACACATTGGCTGAGCTGCAGTGACTAGCAGTGTGGGAGCTCAAGGCAGCTGATGTGACTAATTTTTTACAGGATTTACCAGTATATGAAAAGAAGCCATCACAGAATGGCTGGGGTTGGAAGGGATCATAAGAAATCACCTCATCCAATGGGCCCTGCTCAAACGGAGCCACCTAGAACCAGTTGTCAATGTCCATGTCCAAAGAGCTTTGAGTTTTCTCAAGGATATAAATTCCACAACCTCCCTGGGCACCCTCACAGTAAGAAAGTGCCACCGATGTTCAGGCAGAGCTCCCAGTGTTTCAGTTTGTGCTGTGTATAAGGTAAGCAGGGAACAGGAGCTGTCACTATTTCTTTTGGGATCACAGTTGCCTCCCAGGTGTTCAGAAGCAGAACTCAGAGCTGATGGCATTGCAGGAGGACCCTCCTGGCCAGCAGCTCTCAGGCAACCAGTGCTACAGAATTTCCTTTGTTAAGTTTCCAGATATGAATGGCATTGCTAAACTTCAAGATTCCAAATGGGATTATCTTTGGCTAAAGACACTAAATCTACAGGAAAGGAAAGAAGGGAGTCACCTCTTTAGGGTTCTTGCGGTGTGTACTATAGAATGTTTCCAGCACGGGGTTGGGCTCAGCTTTTGGTCTTTGCTTGTCTCTCACACCCAGTTTGTTACTGAGGGGCAGGGCTACGGCTCTGCAAAAGAAAACATAAAGAATCAGCCAAAAATAGAACAGTGATTTCTGATTTTGCAGCAGTCTTAAAACATGATGCAGTATATAACAGCTGCCTCCCATATGTG
Source organism: Bombycilla garrulus (assembly GCA_013400315.1). Classification (NCBI taxonomy): domain Eukaryota; kingdom Metazoa; phylum Chordata; class Aves; order Passeriformes; family Bombycillidae; genus Bombycilla; species Bombycilla garrulus. The sequence continues at coordinate 43,211 of VXBU01000552.1, read as the reverse complement.
AATCTAAACATGAATATCATGTTGAGCAGGTAAAATCACTTACAGTAGAAACTGTTGGACTTGTACCCTACTACTCTGAGCTCTGTGCTGTGATTTTCATAATTATATGAGGTTGGCAGATGCTATATCCTCCTCTGTCAACTTCTGAATCACCAATCATGTGTCTCTGGCTTGCTATCAGCTGCTGGGGAGTACCCCACTGGTGGTAAGGCCTAAATGTTGTTTCCTGCGTGATCTAGAACATAGAACATACATGCCATCCACCTGAACTAAGGGCTTGGCTCAGGATCAAGAGGGAGGTTCTGCCAGAGGTGTAGTATTAAAGCAGAAGAAATGTCCTGCTGAAACAGGAAGCCACTTGATCTTTCCTGGAGTAACTTACTTTCATGTTTCCTAATACAAATCAAACACAGTTGCAAAATAAGGACATGGCAAACAGAAACCTTGTCACATGGAATGGATGTTTGCACTAGCTGTGCATCTTCAGTCTTTCAGAGTGAAATAAAGAAAAAAAAAGTCTGCATAAATAGAAAAAAGTTATCCAAGGAAAAATGTTCAGAGAACTTTTGTGCTCAAAAACTCAACTCCTCCACTACCAATACTCCTCTCTACCTCAGCAGCAGGAAACATCCTCATTGAAGGCGTGAAGTGAGATCTTGCATAAATATGGCACAAACAGGAAACTCGTTAAATGAGATTTTTTCTAAAAAAAGACCCCAATAATCTGAATTTTACTTTAATTTCTCACAAACTGGCTGTTCTTATTTAATTGCTCCCTTTTACACACTGCCACTGGTAAAGTGTCTCTGTTACTGCAGACTGGCGCTGAAGCTGGTTTGAGCTGACAGCACCAAGAAGAGAAAGCAAGTGCTGAGCCCCACACCTGCTCTGCTTGGTCACCCCTGCTGTCCAGGCAAGTCCTCTGATCAGTTCTCCCTAATGATTTGGACAGAGAATAAGATCTTTTTTTCACTTTGCTTAAAAAAGCTTCAAAAGATATTTCACTATTTAGGTGTTAAAAGGTGTTCTGCTTCAAAATAGCATGGGATATATTTATGGCTGTGATTATCTGGTGTGGTTACCAGTGGTTTTTGCTAGTCACAGAGCTTTTACTCCATGTGCACGTCTTTAGGGACTATTTCAGGTCCAGCATCCTTCAGAAAGGTCTTTTAGAAATATTCTTTTCAAGAACTCATTTCTTAATCAACAAGTATTAAAAGCAATTTTATAAAAAAGACTCCCTACCTAAGGAATGATGTAATTTCTGTTAAACCACACAATGGGTACACATTTTGTTCAGTCATATAACAGTTCACTCTCACTTCTCTTTTAAACAGCCAACGCACCTGCTTGTATATCAATCGTTCTTTCTCATTATCTCTAGGAAATTCCTTTGGCATCACTGGCTATAGGAACCAAGACCAACAAAAATTATATGTTTCTACCATAAAAGAAGGGCCAGAGCTAAGCGTGCTTGCTGGCAACAAGACACATAGTGATCATAAAAACATGGGTAAGCACTGACTAGTTTCAGTGAAATTTAGCAGCACCCTGGCACTGCTGCTGAATGGCAAAGGAATGTACCCACCACTGGGAATTCTGGGTTTTGTCTCTGACTGCTCTTAAGAAATGTTTTAGGTGCATCTAATGATGCACTTTTTAAATATTAAGTGATTGGTTTAATAACAGTGATACTGGACCAGCAGTCTTGTGCTAAGAACAATAACGCAGTATTTCAATAATATCCATAACTCTGCTGAAGTTGGGAAAACATCTGCCTTGAGCTCTGCACTAGGTCTTGGTTCTTATATTAAATGGTTCCTTGAAATGGGCCTGATCTTCCTCTTTCAAAGACTAGGCATCAATACAAGCACCTCTGAAGAGGAAGATGTAATCAACTTTATTGTTGAAAACAACCTTATTGCCCCTTTTTATCAGGCCATATCGGGAACTGAAAGGGATGCAATTTTCCAGACACATTAAAGCAAAGAGAAAGTTCTGTCAGGTGTTAATGCAGATTGCCCACAAATTTATTTTACAGAAAAACAACTTAAAGTGTCCTGACAAATTTCCTAATTTTGTTTAATCCCTGACTTCTCTGTATTTCCTGCTGATTTCTTATAATCAGCAGAAAATCTCACTATAACAGAAAAAAGCCAGTTGCAGTGGATGAAGACAGGGTGTAACCAGTTACAATTTCTTTGTTGTTGAGGTTTTGAGTTTACTCATGATTTATGGAACCAATCCTACTTTTACGAATATAATTGGAAAATCAAGGCCTGAAATTATTCCTAAGGGACACTGGCATGTGTTGGCTATATGCTCTGACTCAGTTCTCAGTTAAGTCCTGTTCCAAGCACAACCTGAAGAGGATGATGGCTTGTACTGATTTCAACATTACAGATATGTGATCTCAGTGGCAGGGACAGCCTCATTGTCGCATTTTATCAGCTCTCTGCAAGACAAAAGGGTAAAATTGAGGACTAAACTGTGCCCCTCTCGGAGTCAGACACAGTCAGGGAGATGATTCTTATCATCAGCCTATTTCTCCATCAGTGAGCATCTCTCGTCATGGTTTACATGGCAGAGGTCTCATCAAGGTACTTTATTCAGTAATCACAGAACAAACTGTCTTGTGCAAAACCTGATTAAGTTGAAACTAAATGGATTTATCATGAAGGGGGTTAAACTGCTACTCCCCCACCTTTCTAAAGTGGGCTACACTCCTTCTGCAGAGGCTTTCAGAGTTGGTGTGAGATATAAGAAATAATTTAATTTGAGGCTGGACTTTTTTATTATTTATAAGGATACCATTTGCAAATACCTTCAAGTGCTAAGAAATGCAGAACCAGTGACAGCAGCAATCTGAACTTCTATTCTTTGAACTGCAGAGTCTCTTTTAGCCCCCCGCTTTCCTTTGGCAGAGGGCTACCGCTGTGCTCCTGGTGTAGTCTCTGCCTTTTCCTGATAGCAGGCGAATGTTTCACACCAGTTAAACTGACTGTTCCATTTGATACAAGGTCTAGATTCATTACAGCGCTGCTGTCCAAACTGAGACAGGTCCATTTTCAGTTAAACGCTGCAATGTGTCCCTCCTTTTTGCACCAAGCCCCGCCTGTAAGACCTTAACAGGAAACTGTTTCCAGATCCCTCCTGATTACTGATCAACAACAAAAGTCCCTATGCAAAAGAAACTTTAGAAAGGTACATTTCTAAATAAAATACTCAGAATTTGTATTCTTTCTCTCTTCTGGTTTTGAGTTCAAGTATCTGTTCATGGCAGATCAAGAGCATCCATTTCTTTAAATGTACAACATATGGATATGGCTCACATCCTATTACCACCCTCCCACAAAGAGATCTAGTATTTCTGAACTAAAATCCTCTTTTAGTGAAATCTGGGAGCTGTGTGGATTCAAATTCACTGACAATTCCTTTCAATTGCCCAATACCCAAAAATCCCATGGCAAGTCCAAAGTCAGACAAATCAGAAATTGCAGACAAAGTCTGGTTTTCAATGGCTTTACTGTCCTTAAAAGCACTTTAGTTGCCACAGTTTACTAACTATGCAGGCAAGAAACACTTTGCAATATTCCTTCAGAATCATAGCACTCCAATAACTTGATTTTTACAGAAATGGTCTTAAACATTACATAATTAGAAGAGAAGCCAACATCCTTGCAGGGCTATGTCCAGGAAAAAATTCTGCTAAGGTATAAAGGTGCTTAAAATCAAGCTTCAAATTATGGTGGCAGGACATATCTCCTACTCACAAGTGCAATCTGAAAACGTTAAAGGAACAGGGGAGCTTCCCAAGTTCTAGGTCCTTTCTTTTCTCAGGACATCATTAACTGCTTTCCCCAGTTCCCACTACAGTACTGTGGCGTAGCCCAGAACTGTGGCATAGCCCAGAACTGCGGCAGTAATGGGCTTTCTACTCTCCTTTTTCCCACCTTCCTCAGCACAGACCAGCTCACAGAAGAGTTGCTTCATGACCTCTGAGCTGTTTCTTTTCCCCCAGGGCTGCACCCACAACCTCCTCAGCTCTCCCAAGCCACACCCAGACATTGCAGGTCCTCTTCCCACAGCCACCACCTCATCTCTAGCATAGCTGGCTCTTAAGAGGATGTTGCTGTCTCAGTGCTCCGCATCTCAGCCAGACTGTGCAAAGGAGAGGAAAATCCACCCTTGGGGAAGCAGGTTCTTTCACAAAGTTTAATGCCCGAAAAAAAGGATGAAACAAGTGGTCCCAGCACAGTGGCTGATGCAGACATTGCAGAAAATCCTCCAGACTTTCCCTGACTCTTATTTACCTGGAGGTCTGACAGTTAAATCACATGAACACATTATTTCTGAGATCCCAAAGCAGGCACCACCAGGAACTATCTAGAGAGAGAAAAACTTGGCACCAAACGTATAGTTGCAAGTAATAGCTGGTGGTGGCTGACAGTAGAATAAATTGCCAGAGGGCAAGCTACAGCCACCAAACCTAAACCTGTCTACTAGTTACAGCCACTCATTTTGATCTGCAGACCACGTGTACAAAGATATACAGTTGGGGTTCTCTACACAGAAAATGAGAAATTTCCTTCTGACACATTTCCTTCTGCAATTCTCAAACTTGGTGTGAATTATTTTAAACAGGGCCAGTGCCACTGTTTGAAGATACAGATAAGGCAATGGAGAAACTGAGGGCTGGATTCACACCTCACCTTGCCAAGGGAAGCTTTCTTCTCCAGGATGAGCTGGATGTGAAACAGTAATGATTCAGAATGAGAAAAAGTCATGCTGAAATAAATGACTGCAGAGTTAGGACAAACAAGAATACAGCTCAGAACGCTGGATTGTAATTTGCATAGGTAAAACAGTGCTACGATTATAGGTTTCCTAGACCAGTTAAAATGGGCTTGTGATGTTATCTTTTTCAAGGGTGTGACATGCAGCTTTTATTTAATGAAGTTTGTGAATCAAAACAGCTTTAAAATTAATGAGTAGGACTAGGCCTGTGGAAACACTCCCAGCTGAGGCAGCACTTCGATGAGAAAGAAAAATTCTTTTTACTTGGCCATTGGCATCTAAAAGCAGATGAAAAATATGTTTAGATTGACCGGGGATGGCGTGGCAGGAGGTAGGCAAATAAAGGGACAGAGTCACAGAAGCACAGAATAGATGCTGAAAGAGGCCTCTGGAGATCACCCAGCCCAACTCCACTGCTCGAGCAGGGCCAGCTCTAGCAGGCTGAGTGGGCTGTGTCCAGATGGGTGCTGTGAATCTCTGCCCATGCAGAGAAACTGTTCCAATGTTCAACCACCCTCACAGTAAGAACAGAGTTTTTGTGTGTGCAGATGGATCATCATGCATTTCTGTTTGTGCCCATTGCCTCATGTCTTGTCATGAGCCACCACAGGGAAGGGTTTGGCTCCTCCTTTTTCCTAATGCCATGTCTTGCATTAGGGAGCCATAAATTGGCCAAGTGCCAGTCAGTGTGGTACATGGGCCCAATTTCCAGTTCCACACCAGAAGCACATCCATGTCACTGACCAGGAGGGTCTACCTGAAGGAGTAAGGAGTCCAGCCAGGTCTTGTGCATCATCAGGGAAGAAATATGATGTTCATTGTGTTTCAATGGCTACCTAGATCACCTTGGTTTCTACATGAGTAGTGTAGTGCCTCTGTCCCCAGGAAAATGCAGGATAAAAACCATGGAATTTATGGAATGCACACTAAACATATTGTTTACAAAGAGATTTGAATTCCATATTTCTATCATCCTAAACTGATTATTTCAGTAATTATTCACACATTTGGTTTTAATAAAATACCCCAACTTATAGCCATTATTTTTACATAAAAACATTCTTAGATGAGAGCTCTGAATAATTTCAACTTCTATATGCTTTTCCATGCTACCCTTGTGTCACAGAAAATCTGCAGAATAAACATCTTTCTAGTCTACAGGAAAGTCCATTTCCATCTTGTTGTACAGCCACTTTTCAAAAAATAATGATAAAATATTTTTTAAATTGTCATTTTCCCCCTCTTTCTAAACTTAAAACCACTGAAGATTTCAAAAGATTACCTCTTCAGAGAGCTACTAAGAATACTGTTTTGAGAAACACTTCAAAGTGTATTCAAAATCACAAAAGGGGACTTGATCTGCAGTCTTGACAATGTTAATGTTGCAGTAAATCTCAGTTTTCCACTAGCAAATCATGTTGTGTCACCAACCACATTAACTACTGACCAAACTGCATAAAGCAATAGTACCAGTTCGGTGCTTTAATGAAACTCAGAATCAATTATACTGGCAGAATTTATTGCTATAACTTTGTCATAATCCCCAAATTTTCTGTCCTGAAGTGTAATGTGTAAAACACTCAAATAGTTCTGGCAAGAAAGATCCTTGAGTCAGAATAACTTCTTGTGGCAGTACTGGAGGATGGTATCACAGAGTTTGCAAAAAGCAGTCCCAAAAGCAGATCTGGTAGCAGAATGAGAGGAGCAGAAATCCTGGCAGACCAGCACTGAAGGGTCTATAGCAACTTCAAGTCAGAGGAAGCAGCTACAAATGCCTCTCCATGGCAGTGGAGGGCAGTGGCACTGCCAAGCCTGCATGGTGGTCAGTACCACACACACACACCCCTGTTCTAGGCAGGGCTAATGCAGAGGGCACAGGCTCAGCCCAATCTGATGCATCTTACTCAGGTTTGTCTATCAGGTGCAATACTCAAGATCTCCATCACCCGAGATAAAGGAGACTTAACGGTATGATGGAGTCTTAACATGATTTCTGTCACACTTGACCCAGAAACACACACAAACCAGCAAAACATAAACTTCATCTAGACTGACTTGCTTTATGTGTAGAAAGTCACAATGCTTGCAATTAGACCTTAAGGGTACGGTTTGTGTTCTACATTCAACACACTTCTTTAGCCAGTACACAGGGCTTAAAAGAAGCATCTGAAAAATGTATCTATGTCAGCAGACTTTGTGACATGGAATCTCTGTGGACCTCTTCAGTCATGCACTGGCACAGACAATAAAGCCAGTTTTTGGACCCAAACTGCTCCCATTGTAAGAAACTCCAAACAGTATTAAATAACTTACCTTTCAAAGGCATATCGAATGACTACCAAGATTAAAGCAAAAGGGATACTGAGCAGGAGATCACGAGGTTGAGGGTAGTGAGTGTCTTCAGATTCTTGCATGTCCTCCCAGGTGATTCCTGGGGGCAACCAGAACTCGTGCTGCCACAGCCACTCATACAGAGAGCGAGCCATCCTGGAAGGAGGAGAGACCAAAAGAAAGTGAGCCCTGCACACAAGAAAACCTGTTAGCACAAGCCTGTGAAGCCAAGGAAGGATTACACCCTTGCTGAGGTTGCATTTGGCTGTTGGAGCAGAGCAGCTGCGGGACACAGCTCTGCCCAAGGAACTGATAACCTGCTCACAGATTCTTATCATGTGCTTGGTAAATGCTGACTCCTGGCACCAAACCAAAACGGGCTAAAATGGAGAAAAGTGCCTCAGAATTCAACAGAGTATTAGTGCCAAACTTCTCAGGTTCTCAGATTCCTCTCCACAGCTTGGTATTGTGGGCATGTGGCAAGTCTGCTCTACTTTTTATGTATATATCCTTATTTTTCAGTTTTTGATATTTTGTATTTATTTGTTTCTATTTACAGATTGTAATTCCATTATCTCTCTGTGTGTGTATGCATTATAGTTATTGTTCTGAGACTTCACCCTATAAAAGAAAAAAATATCAGCTTTTTGCTTTTGATTTTTAAGATATTTCCAGGTAAGAATTTTTGTGCTAGGTGGATTTTGTGCTGGATTCTTAATACAATTTTAAAGACCATGCTTGAAGTGGAGTCTACATATATGATCAGTGAATTTAGCAGTAAAAAGGACAGCAGAATGTTGATAGGACCATTCAACACAAAAATACTGTTTCTAGATAACACAAATATGAGCTGCAGCGTCCTCCAATACAGGTTGCTCATTCTTAGCTGGTAACAACCAGAATCCCAAATACAAGCTCTGAAGTCAAACACACTCTGTGCAGGAACAGAAGAAGGAAATGGGAATGAAATGTCCATTGAGATAATCAGAACAGTGCACAAGAAATGCCACCTTGGGAAACCAAGGGAAAAAGCATACAATTTAGGTGTCTGGCCCAAGTATTATAAAGTTTATCCTCAAGCACAGACCCAAGGCCTGGCCCATTTTCTGCAAGAACTGCCTATCAAATAAAAATGAATCAGTCATTTTATTTTGATGATAACTTTAATTCTGACACAATTTCTCTGTTAAACTCATTCTACAGTTCTGGAGTCTGACAGATATTTTCTGAGTCACAACTATGGAGTCATAGAATGGGTTGGGTTAGACAGGACCTTGAATCTCATTCCAGCCTTTGCTGTGGGCAGGGACACCTTCCACTATCTCAGGGTGCTCCAAGCTCTGGCCAACCTGACCTTGGACACCTCCAGGGAACCAGGGGCAGCCACAGCTGCTCTGAGCAACCTGTGCAGGGCCTCACCACCCTCATGAGGAAGAATTTTTTCCTAATATCCAATCTAAATCTACTGTCTCTCAGTCTGAAGCCATTCCTCCATGCCCTGTCACTCCAAGCCCTTATAAAAACTATCTCTCCATCATTCTATAGGCTCTTTCAGGCAGTGGAAGGAAATCTAACATCCTTTCTTGATTTGGATTTTATTATTCACCTCAATGTGAGTTTTGATCTGACTACAACAGGGAAGAACAGGATGCTATTTCTTCAAATTTGACTCATTTCTCCTGGCACATGCACAGCCAATTCGGTTTGAGAACAAAGCCAATGAAAAATATATGTGTAATTGATAGTAAGCAGAAGCAAACTTTCTAGTCACTTAAAGAAAAATTTTTATCATATATAGAATTTACATACCATATATAGAAAGCAGGAAAACATTTCCATTTTCCCCCAAAGAAAAATAAAAACTGTCTTATGAAATATACATTCTTCTCCACTGTGCACTGCCTGATTTCAGCTTTTCATAGTAAAACCCACAGCATAAAAATCCTCCTAAAAATCAAGAGCCTGACATACTGAAAAACTGCAACCAAAAGAAGCAGAAGTATGATTTCACTAGCACCTAAAAGAACATCCAGGTCTTTTACCAGAGTTCAAATTGACAATAATCAACCGTATTTTCTTTTTGGTGTAGCTTCTGGGCCTCTGGAAACTGAGGTTTTGATTCCACTTCCAGGCTGCTCTGCGTTCTTTCTTCTAGCTCTCCTTCCAGACAATGCCTGGACAAAAATCACTGGCACACAAAATGGAGATAAACAGGCACTTCAAATCCAGTTTTAAGAGCTTGACAAGCAGGATGCAAGGGGTTTTTAATTGCCTGTCAAATCTTGAGTCTCTACAGCTCTCTGGGGCCTAGTGTATAACCTACCTGTCTCCACCAAGGCTGTTTGGAGGCAGGAACATCTGCTACCAACCACCTGTTCCTCTAGCAGGGCTGTAGGATCCTTTAGCAACAGTTCCCTTCCTTCACCTTTCTTGCTCCAGCAAAAACACCTGAAGCCAGGACTATGGAGATTGTTGACAGCTCACTGGTGGCAGAGCTAGCTGGAGCATACATACAGACCTGATAGAAAAAGCTTTTCAGATTACTCAGTAAACATGCTGCTCACCAGTACAGCTCCATTTGAGTGACACAGCCCTGTGCCCACGGGACACGGTGGCTGTGCTGAACCTCCAAGCCTCAGTGAACCATTTTTCCAGGACGTCCCTGAACTTCCCATAGACTGTGTGAACCCAGGTTTCTCCATAAAAGTCTACATTTTTAGAGCAGAATGTGTCTGTGTCGAAGCAAACTGCATATGGGCTTAGCCTAAGATGAATTCAACATCCTATCATCATGAAGCATGTTGACTCTACACCAAAACAGCTTGTGCACTTCAGACAGTACTGGATACCAGCTTGGAAGAGACAGATTACCTAAGTGAGGTGCCTGAATTGCAAAGAAATGTACAGGCATTGAACATACCAACCTCAAAATGCTGGTAAACTTACTCAGCTGTTAAAAATCTCAGCTCTAGTCAGGAAAAGCACTAGGAATACCTAGACAACTCCAGGGAGAATTTACACTTCCTCCTTGGCTCAGCTCTTCTAAAAACATCTCTTCATTAGGTTTTCCCACTGTGCAGACAGAAGGCACACTGGGGAAAGCTGTCATCACAGCCAGTTTTGCAGCTACATAATCCCACATTTCCCCTCCAGAAATGTATATATCTGGCAATAACACAAAACCACGCTTGATAGAGAACTGCAGCTGAACTCTACTGGGGACTCTTTGTGGGAGAATACAAAATAGATGTCCAATTTGCTTAGGGGGAATATATAGAGTCAAAGTGCTAAGGAAGCAAATAGCCATCACCTAATCTATTCTCATGTGCAAAATATAAATAGTCAGGATCCCCCTCATGGAATATTTCTTTATCTTTGCAGCTGTCTTTACACATTGTAAAAATACAGAAAGGGTATGACATGAAGCAACACATATATTTTTTGCAATTTATACAGGTCAACTTCTCAAGTCAAGGCTGCTGGAAAGCTGCTGAAGACAATGGTTGTGTCTAAAAGGCCCTTTGAGTACCCACAAAAAAGTACAGGGGGGTCCATTTCTTTCTCAGAAGTTCTTTACACCTACCACAGCATCTATCCTGCACTGTAGGTTTGTAATGTCAGAACCAAGCCTTTCAGCTCTGAATACAGGTGTAACAGAGAAGACGCCCCCTCACAAAGAGCTCAGCGAGAACAGAGATTAAAAAAACAAAAGTGGGAAACACTGGACAGATCAACATAAGGACTTCACAAACAGCCAACACAATATTAAGTGCTGAAAGAACAGCTTTAGGTTGATTGTAAAAGGTACATGTAAGGACAAAATCAAAACCAGAGAAGTATCACAGCTACACCATGGGGACAGGGAGGACAAGGCTTCGGCATTTCCTGAGCCCATAGTGCACCAAGAGGAGACAGGCAAAGTGGAATTCACTGAGCTCCTTTGAGGTGATACAGCCAGAAGGTCTTGAAGCAACTGGACTCTGCAGCCCAGTGGCCCCATCCACTGTATTTACTTTGCTGAATCTTGCCTTTCCCGGTGTTGCTTGCTTTTTTTGGATTTTATAAACATAGTGGTTTTATCTGAATCCTCAGCTTACAAAGGTCTCAGCTGCTGGGCTTGCTGAACTGCTCCAAGGACAGCAGGAATTGCTGCATCCACAGTGCCTGTAGCAGAGCAGCACTGCAGGGCTCCCCACCCCGAGCCACAGAACACCCCTCAGGGCCAGGTTTATACTTGGTTTTGCTTTTGAAGCAGAACTGTTTCAGAAGAAGCAGGACATCCAGCTAAAGAGGTTACTCCTTGTCTCACAGGTAAAATGGCTAAGCAGGTTTACCCAGGCAATGTTAACTGTTGCTTGCATCTTCAAAGAGTTACTCTGCTGCTTCACTTACAGACTCCATTCCCAAGCAAACATTAATACATAGGTACACAAATACTCATGTAAATGTACATGTGTGAATATAGCAGATAAGGGTGGAGATGAAACTGAGAGAAACAGCTTACACAGCTTGGAAAGAACTGGCTACAAATGCCTTTGAGTGCTCAATTACAGCAGACATGGTCCATTGTCTGCAGGTGGATTATACAGGTTTGTGTGTGAATGATGCCACAGGTACAAACACCCCTGTAGTGGCTCTGGGCCAAGCCATTTAGGTCAGCCAAGTTTTATTAGCTTAAGTGCAGCATCATGTTAATGACCTGACTGCCAGACCAGTGCAGGGATTCCTGCAGCAGCCTTCCTGGTTCAACCAGTTTTTCCAGGATGCAATTATCCCCAGCAGCACAGTACTGCCACAGGGGAAATTTCTAGTTAATAGGGAAGCATACCACCACAAGGATGCAGTTACGCTGCTTCTCGAGTCAAGTTGCTTTCTTTTTCCATGGGGTTAAGGCTAAAGAAAGCCAAAAAAGCCTCTTCAGTCTTGATATGCTGGAGACAAAAATGGGGTCAACAAACAAAGTCCTCCATATAGTTCTAAAGGTTCCTGTTATTTCAGACTGGAAGAGCCATTGTGTTCCTGCCCTACTCTGGTCCATACTACCTAAATTTGAGTTTCTGTTGCCTATTATGCATTTGCATCTTTAGCTCATTTTACTAAGAAATCAATTTGTCAAGAAATCCATGGGTAAATTCTCTCCTGACAGCTTTTCTAGGCAGTTTCTTGTTTGATACTTCCCATAATCCTGATGGCTTCAACTAAAACTACTTGTTAGAGCTACCCAAGACAAGTTACTAGCTTAGACATGAAACTTACTGCATCTCTTTTAGGCAGAAATAAACAATTTTGACAAATAAAGCTCTGACAAACACAGTACAGGCTACCTTTTGAACACTATATTATATTTAATATCCTAATCTCCACCTTCAAGGTTTTGGTTTTTTTTTTTTAAACCTTCACACTAATGACCACAATACTGGTACTACAGGATTATACTTCTAGGATTTTTTTTTATAAAATCTTTAATACATTTCTTCTAATATATATCAAGATATGGTAAATTTTATAATGAAAAAAAATCACTTAAGATTTGGTAAAATTTATGGATAAAAAATCTTTGCTTCAAAATTGCTAAATACATGTAGCATTATTTTCAGCATACTGAGATGGAGATTAATTAGTTAGAGTCTCCTGCCTGAAAGGAAAACATTAAGCTTTTCAAATTTCACTTTAGCTTCATTTCCATTTCCTCATCTCTATTAGCCATCCTGGAGTCATACCTGCTTTCAGATATCACCTTATTCATAACAACATTTTCCTTGCCCGAGATCCCTTTTTAAATTATGTTTCTCTTGGTTCTTCACCATTTCAAGGCTTTTTTTATAATGCAAATTTAACCACGGATAGACAGTGTCCAAAGGACTCAGATGAAATTTATCAGTTAAGAAAAGTGCCTAAGAAGGTCCTCCCATGATAATGGAAGAATATTTAAACCTTTCCATATAGTTCCAGTCCATAAACTACCTACTGACCTTAGCTCTCCTAGCATGCCTACTCACCCTGTCAAAGTAACATTCCTACAGAACCCATCACCCCCTACACCTCCATTTCTTTGAATTTCTTCTGCAGATTTCTACAAGCCTGCCTGCTGTGGCCATAACTGATGCAGAATCTCTAATCACATGTACAGGTTTTGGTATTATTCTCTTTTTATCTGCAGCTAATTCCACTTTATTTCTCTAGTTCTCCAGCCTTCTCATCTCCTTCCCTTGTGATTCTACATGCCCTTTTCCCTGAAACTACAGCTTCTGACAGAACCTCCATTTGTTTTTGCATGAAATAAGATGTTTCAACTCTGACCAGTAGAAAGAGAAATGAAACCTCTACCTCTTTACCTTCATAACCACCAACACTATGTTCTCCAGGCTCACCTTCCTCACCCAGACTCTGTTCCCCATACCCTCTTCTTCAGAAGATAATAAAAAATTTGAAATTATTTGTGCAGCCTTGTTTCTCCACCAATGTACAGTTACCCTCAACTTCCTAGCTTTCAGATGTTCTTCTCACTTAGACCTACCAGCTGACACTGCCTACCAAATTATTTCATATCTACTGTTTACACAAGAATAAATTAATTTTCCAAGTCATGTGCTGCTCTGTTCAAAGGCAAAAATTTTAGGCACCCTCTTTTGGGAGAGCTCTGCTCTCAGAAAAACCATAAAATGCCCAAACAAACATTTGAAATTGCAAATAGAAGTTCCACAACAGACAAACTTGCTTACCTAGATCTGCAGAGAACATCTTCCTCACCCAGCATAAATTATATACTAACCTTCCATACCTTATGTTCCACTTGCCAGCGCTTCTGCTTCTCCGCCTGCGAGTGCCTGGCTCCCAAGAAGGCTGCCAGGTATGACCGACAGCATGGGTTTAAGCTGATGTCACTCACCACGTCAGAATGCAAATCAGATAGCTCTTCTCATTCAGTCATCCCTCACTGAGGGGGATGAGTACAACTTCCTGGTTTTGTGCAGTGAAAAACACGTCTTAGTTAATTCAGCCAGAAACAAGGCCAGAAAAGACCCTAAATACCTCTGGCTTCATCATGTCTCTGGTCAGAAGGTGCTCAGAGCAGCATGCCCAAGTTTTTCTTAGCCTCCCAATGTGCTTCCAGAAGCTGTTCTGGGTGCTCTTCACATCTCTCACTCCAGGCGAGCTTTAGCTTTCCTACCTGCATCCTTCCTTGCCCATACAAAATTACTGTATTGCTCTTGGTCACTCATACCGCTCCCACCTTCCTAATGCCTCCTGCTTATATTTAAGCTCAAACAACCGCTCCATTATTAAGCTTGTTCGCCTCCTACTATTTCTGCTTGTCTTCCTGCACGTTGCAATGGACTACATGTGCTTGGAACTGGAGAGTCTCCCATGAAATCCTGCCAAGCAGATCTCTGAAGAAGTGCAAATTTCCTCTCCTGAAACTTAAGAAAATCCTGAGAAGGTACACTCAAATTTTGAAATACCACAGCTGTCTCTGCCATATTTTTCCTCCAAGAACCTGGACATATGACCCTACTAATGCTGAAAAAAAATCTGGGCTGAACTGCAGCACTCATCAAACTAGTCTGAAAAACAAAGTGCTGTATTAAATTATCGGGGTAAAAGCAACAGAGACAAAAACAACCTTTGTTGTTCGACTGGTACCTAGTCCATGGCTGAATTACTAAATGAAGGAACATTCCTGTGTTACTTCCAGGGCAGAGGGGGGAAACATAAACCTTGTTGTCCTGACACCTGGGGACAATGTTCTGCTACCAAACATTAACCATACAAACAAACAAAAATTCAGTGAAAAACCACTGGCGACTGTGTCCTCATTGTTTGGGTAAGGCCACATCACTGTGCAGAACCACACAGCAGTTTAGTAAGAGCATCAGATACCACTGGTGTCCAAGTAAAGCAACTGGGGCACTCAAAGTACCAGCTACAACATCTCCACAAAACACAGACACATAATCCCAGGCCTATGTGTATTTCTCAAGAGTGCAAATGTAAAATATAAGAAGGAGGCACCTATAAACCCCAAATGAGCTACTCATCGATTTCTTTGCATTTTTTTCCTTCGTTCTTTCTCCAGACAGCAACTATTTCCTCCAGACTTGCCACAGAAACAGCTGTCACTCTCTGACATCACTTGACAGAATTGAGGAAAAGAATCAAATTATTGACATCAGGCCACAGTGATCTAAGAAGTCAGGTTAGAAAATCACTCAAAGAATCAAGAGGGAGATTGCTTCTCCTAGAGCTGCTCACCTGTTTTTTCTCTAAATTCATCAGTACCAAAGAAAGAGTCAGGCAATCTTAATGAGATTGTGTCCTTCAATGTGAGTTAAGAGACAGTAAAAACTGCCAAAAAGCCTCTAACCAGAAACACTGTTTAGGCAAAGATTGTACCAACAATCAGTCCATACACCAATAGAAGCCTTTTGACAAATTTTGGAAGAGAAAGCACAAAAAGGAATTACATTGTGAGAATACACACTGAATAAAGCTCAAGATTTTGAGCCTGGGCAGCAATAACTGAATGAAATTTTTCCAAAGGCAAGTTCTGGCCTTTTAACCCAGTTTATGTGCATGGATGTCCAGATGCTGGAGGAGCAAAAAATACTTGCCCAGATCATTTATGACAATACATACCCCAGTGCTTTTTCTACTGCCGAATGAAATCACTCAACTGATTATCACTAGCTCTGTTACTCAAAAAACACATTTCAGGCCTCAAAAACTTTAATTCTAACTTAAAAATTTGGAATAATTAAAAGCAGGTAGTAGGTTCAAGCTTCCAAGCCATACTCAAATCACACTGAAATACCAACACAGCTCTCAATAAAGCCTCTTTCTTTCGAGCTTGTGGGACAGTGCAATGCTTCTTCAATGCACTGCCTGACTCTCCAGCCCTTTTGAAGCATCAACATTCCTAAATAGTTGTACTGCTGTGGTCTGATGGCCCTCTCCTAACATACCCTCTAAGAATTACCCTTGGCAAACC
The DNA here is from genome assembly GCA_013400315.1 of Bombycilla garrulus. Lineage (NCBI taxonomy): Eukaryota > Metazoa > Chordata > Aves > Passeriformes > Bombycillidae > Bombycilla > Bombycilla garrulus. Next base: position 27,094 of record VXBU01000552.1, on the reverse strand, counting down.
CTTCTGGTCCCTTCCAGAACAGCTTCTCCTCTTCTGCCCTTCTGCCTTCAGCCACACACTAGGTTCTGGAGTTTGTAGCAGCCCTCAAAAGCTCTGCGTCCCTGGTTTCACCTACAATTTCTACTTCCCTGCAGTCCAAAGCATCACCATTGCTCCTAATTTGTACAGTCAAGCCCTAGAGTGAATCAAGCATTCTTATCCCTCTTTCTCCCCCAATCAGGCCATTTCCCCAAAGACAAGGTTTCTAATTCATCACACCAGCACCTCTGAGCATCCACCTCAGTGAAGCACTGAACTCCTGAACAACTGATCTTGGGTCAAAACCAGAAAAACTGTTGTGTTAAATAAGGAGGTCTATTGCAACCCCTGCCACAGGCCTTGCAAAGATGAAACATCAAAGTGGAATTGGATCATCTTGAATGCCAATGTAGACTGGAAAAGTGCTTACCTACCACTTGGGATTAATCTCTTGCACAAAGTTGAGGGAAGTATCCTGTATTACAATGCAGTACACCTACACACGCAGTGAATGACTTTTCACACAATCCTCGCTCTCCTCCCTTATTCAAGAAACACACAGGCTCTAATTACTTTCTATGAGATGGCTTAAAATTTCAGTATCAACAGTTCCATCAGTTTCCCAGGTATTTGTTCCTGCAAACTCCCCAGCCTGTTCCAAAGCTTAGGAAAAAAAAATTAATTAGGCTAAAATTAAGATTCTTTTAAATTATACTCCTACTTGTGAAACTAGTTCATGCTTTCATGATTTTTCATTTCAAAACATAAAATTTAAAACCTTATCTGAGAACATCTACATTCCCAACATTATTGCAAAAGCAAAATATGTTGAAAACATTGAGAGAGCATAGATAGAAAGATTTCCCTTTCTCCGAGATTAAAATCATTGAGACTACTTTTCACAAGCAGTACTGCTTAATGAGTAATGCAATCTATCACATGATGATGTTCATTTAAAACAAATGTGAATAGGAATTATTCTTCATTACCACAGATAACTTAAAAGTTCCATGATAGGGGTAGCTAATAAAGCAGAATGTAAAATTCCAGTTGTTTCCACAGACATTGTCCTCTTTGCTGGAGTAGTGCCTAGCATAAGAGAACCTGCCTCCAGTGGAGCTTTACCTATTACATAAACAAAACACTAAAGGAAGGTGTATTCCTTGTCAAGATTTGAATGCTGCAACCACACTGTGCTATTTAGCAATTCTGGCGTTACAGGATAGCTTAACTACATATACAATGGGACCCTTCTACTGAGGGATCCCGCCGGACACAGAAAGGGCTTATTTGGATTGCTTAGCCCTGCTGGCCCTCTTGGTCTTCTAACGAGCACGGTCACTCTTTAAACTGGACTACTCCTCCTCCTGCTCTGCTGCTGAGGAACCCCGTGTTTGCTGCAAGCGCGAGCAGAGCTGAGAGCTGCCTCTAACACCACATTTATTCCTCCCTGGGCCAGCTCCTCTGCAAACCAGACGCTAATTTACTTCTCTGCAACCGGCTGTTCTGCCCTGCCTGAGCCGACACCATCCTGCCTGCAGCAGCTGCAGAGGGTGAAGACCCGGAGCAAAGGGCGGTGCCAGCCTCAGCCAGTTGGATCCCCCAGCACACCATCAGCACCTCCGCCTTCCGCAGCACAGCCTTGATTCATGCTGGGTGAGCTCAGGGTTTATTTTTAAAATACTGATACTGAGGGTCACTTTCTCCTTGCTTCAATTCACCGCAAGTAACTTAACAAGAAAAGTCACACAGAAGTGATTATTTGGGGAATTCTGCTTTCATGCTTTTAATTCATTATCCTCTCTAAACAGAAGAATTCCTCTGATCTTTTCTTTGAAAACATTAAACACAAACTCTGACAATTCATCTTTCAAATCCTGCAGAAGGATCTTTCACATATGTATGAAGACAAGACAGATGAACAACAGGGAAGCCATTGTCCCGAAAGAATATACCTTGTATATCTTACAGTACCTCAGGGATAAAAATAACACTGCTTATTGCAAACAAAATAATCTGAACACAGCCTGTAGTTTACCTCTTTCACAATTTATTTTTCCTTATCTGTTTTGATTCAAAGCCTTGGCATTTGTTGGGTTTGAAGGCATATGCCATACCTGTGCAGCAACCTCACAAAGAAAAGTATTTGAAGAATTTCTTTATTTTTTGGAATGGACTTTTAAAACAAAGACACTAGCTCTTATCAAAACCACTTTCAGTAAAAGGTGAATCAGTCTTGAAGTTTATGGAATTGCTGCAGTCCTCTTTGAACATATTTCCTATTTTTCCAAGTAAAACTCCTGAATTAATTAAAACTAAAACATATGGGAAAAGGAGTTGGGAACATGCACTGAGTTCTTGACATTACTATTTAAATCTGGACAAACCTGCTGAGGCGTACTCATCAGTAAAGATGAAAACAAAAATGACCCCCAACACAACAGCCTCAAGTGGACTTTTAAAACTGGGAAAATTATGACATTTGTTTTCTTTTTACTTAAGGAGAACCTGCCATAGAGTGCCAGCAGGATTAAATATGAAACCTTCAATACAGATATACTAAAGGTGAATACATGCATATAGCAGAGGCCCACAGTAAAATGCAAACCTTTATTCGAATGAGGAGGGTGGCTAAGGGCATGGAACACAGACTTGCAGACACCTAGTTAAGGTGGAGAACACCCTACAGCCAGGTCAATGTGTGAGACAAGGAGCACTGAGTCACACCCTGAGTGCACAGCAGGCCCAAGGAGAGGAGCTCTGCCTAGGCCTGCGGTGGCCAGGATGCATCCAGTGGAGAAGAACGCTTTGCATCCTCAGCTCTTCATAGCAGCTTCACAGTAGGCCCCAGGCTGGGCTGGGTAACAGCTCCTGGAACTGATCCAGAACCAGAGCCTGTGCTGGGCATACCAGGGCTGTCCATGCTGCTGGGCAGGGGGCAGTGCCCCAGCTCCGGGCAGAGGTTCCCATACACCTCCTCTCAGATGTACTCCAGGTCTAGGGACTCCGTAAGCTGCAGCTTTTACAACCTGAATGGTGCTAGAATTGTGTAAACTCTACACCTGCAACATACTGCATTGAAGTGTTCAATTACTCAATTAATATTAACTAGAATGAGGATAATTAATTTTACTCGTTAGAAATAATTACAAGATTTTTGGCTTCCTAAAGAGCAATTTATTTTTAAGTAAGACTTTTGACTTTTGATTTTCCTTTACATGAAAGTGTGGCTTTTCTCCTATGGGGAAAAAACCTAGAACAGACATTAGAAATACAAGCAGGATATAAAACACAGAGCACAATAAACAATTCTGACTCCAGAAATCTCATGACACTTTTGTTCTTATCAACAGGCTCTAAATTCACAAGCTAAAGTGGAGTCAGTTCAAAACAGCATGCTCCTCAGTTCAACTGCACCCCCTTTGGATTTTAGTGTGTACTTGTTAGGTCCTAGTAATGTCTGGATACATCAAATGAGTCTAAATTTTTTAAACAAATGTGATTTTTCAGATAATGCTGTGATATAATGACTCAGTTTTCAGCATATCAAAGAACAAGTACGCATTATTTACACCCTACAGTACGGAAAAACAAGATGGACTATTAGTTCTGACTCGTGCATGTTAGTTCTTTGATGCTCTATAATCTCCTTTCTTTTAAGTTTGCTTTTACCTGAACAAAACCTAAGACTGGAGGATCAGAGTGGGAAAAGAAACAGATGTGTTTCCTTTAAGATTATATCAGTGGGTGGAGAAATCGATTACAGTCCTTAAAACGAAACTGCTGCTGCTCTTTCCAGCATGAAGATTCCCCCGCTGAGACAGGTTCCTTACAACCAAGAGCTAGTGTAAACCAAAAGAGTAATCAAAGACTGGACCCTGGCCTCCACCCATTCCTGGCTGACTCTTCCACTTCACTGCCTCTACCCTGCCACACTCAATACAGGAATTTGTGAGGCTTCACAGAGAAGCAGCTTGAGAGAAAGATTTGGGTTTAAATCAAACTTTTTTTTTTGTTGTTTTTACTTTGGGGTGATTTTACCCCATGCCAGTTCCTCAGTGCAATTCACTTCCTGGATCAAAATCTTGTGCAGGCTCAATGCAAGGAGTAAGTGGCCCGACCTGGCAAAGGTAGCACCTCTCTCTACAGAAACGCAGCTTAAGCTAGTGAAACCGTACCTCCGCTGAGCTCCAAATGCCCATCTGCCATCGTACCTGGAAATATCTGGATTCACAGTATCACGTCCTTACTGGCCTCTGCAAAAGGAACCTAAAAAAACCCCAAAACCAACCAAACCAACAACATACCAAAGCAAACAAACAAACAACAACAAAAAAATCTAAAGAACAAACCAACCAACCAAACAAACCCCTCCCCCACCCCCCCAAAAAAAATTAAAAAAAAAAAAAAAAAAAGAAAAAAAAAGAAAAACAAACCAAAAAAAACCCCAGGAAATTAAGCCTAAATATATGACAGATGCAGCCCCAAGCAAATTCTGGGTCTACATACACAAGTAACTTGCAGGGACACTGCATCATATCCCACCAAATACCATGCCTGTATTTCTCTCCTGTTTCTCTCAGGAATGAGTAGCAAGCCTATAGAACTATCCCCTACTTATGTTAGACCGGAAAAAGTAGTGTCAATAACATACTAGCTGCATTTCACCCTCTTGCAGAGAAATTTGCTATGAATTATGATCTGAAGATTCCCTGAGGGATCTTTCATTTATAACAACTGCTTCCAAAGTCTGGACAAATCATGGTGACCTTAGCTGGTGGCAACCCAGCTGCTACAGCTCAGCTGTGTGGTCCCTCGATCTGCTGCAAGCACTGGTCACAAGCCCAACTCATGTACTAGTTTCTGTGCACAGTGCTCTCCAAAAAGAGAAGTCCCATGGACTTCTGCCTTGGAGCTGCCTTGGAAGAAAATGAGACAAAACTCAGGTGTGTGCCCAGATGGCTAGAGCCTTGTCACCTGTAGCTGTATTGACTAAACACTCCTTTACCATAATCACTTTTCACAAGCAGAAATAGCAGGTTTGTAGTTTGATTTTTGTGTATTGAGCCCACATAAGCCATTTCCACAATAATGCAAAAATGAGTGATCTACAGAGGCTTTCACTTCCTTCCCTGCCCTGTAAAGTATTGTTCTCTGCCATAAACATGTCAGAAAAGAAAAATATGGATAATGCTCCAAACCTGAAAGCAGTTTTACCCCAAAAACTCTGCAGGGAAGAGTCTAAGGTATTTTAAAAGCTAGAGTTATAACACAGAATAAAAATTTAGAAAAACAGTATCAATTTTCTTGTTACGTATCTCAAAGAACAGAAAGCAATTGAATTTTCCTTACACCTTTTTGCTTCTTGAGCCTTCTTGGGCTCATTAACATCATCAAGGATTATTCTCATTATGTGCCTTTCAGAAAAAATATTAATTGCAGGAATGCCTGATTTAGTTATTTTTGTGTTTACTGGACACTGCCAGATTTATAAAAGATTTGCAGTTGTCAAGATATTGACTTTCCAGAGCTCATGCTCTCCTTCAGAGCAGACATAATTTAAGTTCTGCACTCAAAAGGATGTCAGAAACTGAAAGTGGTGTTAAAAACCCCAATGAAAATGAGCTCCATCAATCTGGTGATCTCATGAAGGGAAGGAAAAAAGCTCCATCTTGAGGAGAAGTTTTAAAAAGAAGCCTTCTTTAGCTCTATTTCACCAAAAAGGCATGTACCAGGAAACTGAACTTTGAAGCCCGTGATGATGCCTGCATGACTACACAACCTTGGGGCTTTGGAGTTTAGACAGGGAGGTGTCCCCAAACAGACTTGGGAGGCAAGAGCAAATAGTTTAGACATCCTCAAGCATCACTTGTCTCTCTTTTGGCAATGCAGGATCTCCCCAGACACTGTCCAACAACATGGGAATGAGTTTTTATTTTGATTAGAGCTAAAATACAGAATTAGTTCCTTAAGCCAAACATGAAAGGTTGGCAGCATGAATCTAGTCTTTGCCACATGCGAACAGAGAAGCCAAGTCTCTTGTAGTTACCGGTGTGACAGACAGTAAAAATAAATCCATTTCTGTGGATTTTGGTAGACTTTAACAAAAGGACAGGGCAATAATAATTTTTCATTGCACATGTTTACTCTCCTTCCTGTCTAGAAGCAGTTGTCAAGCTGCAAAGTCTCTACTTTATCTCATTAACATAACTGTGACATGAGATGGGAATTAGATTAAGAAAAATAATATTATATGCAAATTTCAACAGATTTTAACAGCAAATAACCCTCAGCAGCTTTGATTCTCAGTATAAAACTCTTTTGGCTTGACATAAGATTCACTTTTCCATTTTGGCAGCTTCTTTGCTGTTCTGAACACAAGCATTTCACAAAATCTTATCTTCCAGTGTACAACCCTCAGGTTTCTTTTTCCAAAAAATCTTTGTCCTTTTTTATAAAAAACCTCCAGAAATACAGAAAAAAATCCTCTGCATTTTCAAGCCTCATGGCTATCTTGATAAACCTGAGCTTGCAGATTCATCAATCATCAACCGACTCTCACACCTCATCCCAGTTCTCACTGTTGGCTAAAGGAGAGTTTGGTTCTTTCTGAGGACACACTTCACCACGTGCATCCTCTCACACACACCTTCCATCTGACTTTGACAAAACTAATGTCACAAAACTCCCTATTAGACTTTCAAAAGAAAGAATTGCCTTTAAACGATTATAAACTGATGTAGATAAAGATGCATTTTCCAATTTGGTGAGCTAAAATTCATTTGTTGGACTGCAAATTAACACTGATCTGTTCCAGAAACATTCACCTCATGCCCTGACACCTGACATTACTCTTTTCCTACTGCCAATTACCTACTAAAATGTATCAGCTGCTCTGGCTTTAAATTATTCCAGAAGTGGAATTTGCTGTCAAGTATCTCGTTTGAGGTTTTCGGCAACTCCAGTCTGAAATTAGGGTTGGTTGGTTTGCTTGGTTGGTTTTTGGTCATTATCCTACTTGAATTTTGATCGTTACACCAACCTTTCTAAAAACAATTCAAATCACAAACGAAATACCTCAGCTGCCCGCCCAGCTGTGCCGTCCTTTTCTCTGGGAATAGTTTTCATTGCCAGCAAGAAAATCTTTCCTCAATTCCATCGTTTTTCATGCCACAGGGTAAAAGCGACACCCCCGCGCTCGCCCCGGACTGAGCGGAGCCCGCGTCCCGCGGCCGCACTACTGCCCCGCTCCGCTCCCCGCCGGCCGCGGCCCTGCTCCGCCCAATCCTACCTTGCCCTGCCTGCCCGGGCCTCGGCTCAGGGCGGCCTCGCCGGGAGATCTCGGCGCGGAGGACCCGGGGCTCCTTCAGCGCAATTTCAGCTGGTCTTTACACGGAGAAACAGTGGTAAAAGTAATACATAGTATTTCAGTCGAAACAAGGAGAAAGTGCTCCTTCTGTGGACCACGGCTTTGGAATCAGCGCAGTATAGCTGTGTAGATTTTAAGGCCGGAAAAAAAACACCCTTAAGATGATCTATTCTGTCCTGTGTTACGTAGGCCAAAAAAAATTCCACTCTGTCGTTCTTGCTCTCAAGCCTTGGGAGCACAGATTCTGTTTTTTGTTCCTGTGCTATAATGCATTCTTGGAGCACTTAAGGCTGTTCCCTTGTATCACTGAAATGCTGTCCATCAGCTCTTTCTTGCCAGACTTTTCTAAACCTGTAGTCAGCACGGTTATGATTAGCATGGTTATAAATATCTTTGCAGACAGAAATGTGAATTATTTTAAAACAGTGACTTGCTAATAGTTTTCTCACTTATCCATTTGGGTCCACCTGCTCCATTCCCACTAGGCAGTGCACAATCCAGCTGCTGGCAAAGGGATGGCTTGTAAACAGTCTCTGTTACAGTAGCCAGGTTGCCACAGCGTATCAGAGAATACAGTTGCACGAAGTACTGGGGCCTTGGAGTTACCATCCTGTTGGGAAACTCTGGCCATTTCAGAGCCTCAGGGGACCACAGTGCTCCTACACAGTGTGACTACACAGTGGTCGTCCAGTATCTCCTTGTGTGGCATCACAGAAACCAACTTAAAACATTGCTTGATATGCAATGCCTATATTTATAAAGCCAGTTTTTCTGGGGCTGATCCAAAGCCCACTGACATGAACAAAACCTCCCACTGACTTCCAAAGGATTGGGATTGGGCTTTCCATGAGCAAAAGTCTGCTTGTTTCAGTGTGCGCGATACGTGGAACAAAAACATCTAAGACCCCTGGAGCAAAGGAAGGTGCTCAGATGTTGTTTGCCTTTTATTTCCCTTGGGTTCACTCTGACTCTTTTAGTTACAGAGGTGTGACCCAAGTCCTCCCCCACTTAGGAGGACCCACCTCTGTGTCCTCACAAGAGGGTCCCCAGCACACAGACCCACAGCAGCACCACAACACAGCACAAACCTGCCAGGCTCCGCACAGCAAAGCAGCTCAGAACACAGAGCCTTGGTGAGAAGTCCTAACCCTACATGCCTTAGCAGTCCATAATCATAAATCATGGTGGGTTTGTAATAACAAATGCTGAATACCACTACTCAGTCCCTCTGGCAGAGTGCTGCCTTCAAGCCATAAAAGATACCAGTCTTTTTGGGATCTGTACCCTGAGACATCCAAAGGGGTCTGAGGGACAAAGATGGGCACACAGTCTCTTACCTGTCAGGTTTGTTCAATACTTCACTAAACAATTAGGATATGAGGTACTTAAAAATCACTTATCATTTTAGCATATGGACTGCTGAACCCCTGCTGGGTTAGTATTTATATTAACAGTATATTTATGAGTATACATGAGTTTATAAAAATATTGTCATTTTTCAAGCAGATGCCCACTGTGAACAGGATGATATTGCATTCAGAGGTCAAACAAGTCCTCTAGTTAGAGTCAATGAGAACGTTACCCTCTGAAACCCTGTTCAGTAAGTCCAAATGAAACTGAGCAAGCCTGATGGCCATTTTGTCTGTGAGCTCTGGGATGTGATGCTGGGCACGGGAAAATCAGAAGGATGGCCTTTGCCAATGGGAACAGCACCCTCGAGTGGGAAAATGAAGTTCCTCCCAATCAGCAGGACCTGGGGTAAGCAAAATTGGTTCAGGCTGGAGAAGAGAAGACTCCAGGGAGACCTCAGAGCCCCTTTTAGTACCTTAAGGGGCTCCAAGGGAGCTAGGGAGGGACTTTGGACAAGGGCCTGGAGGGACAGGACAAATGGGAATGGCTTCCCACTGCCAGGACACAGCGTTTTCATGGGATTAGTTCATCTACTCTTGAAATAGATCCCGTTTATGAAAAAAGGAGGAGGCTTGTCTTCAGGAGATACTGTAACTCCTCAGGTCTTGAAAGAGGATGCTGTGAGACAATGACTAACTGTAACTGCACAAGTAGATCATGGAGGAACGTGCAATTATGTTTGCCTGAAATTTGACAAGATGCTGTTGTTAACAGGACTATTCTTCTGAATATGCCTTTCTGATTATCGCTTTATGACTTTTTGTCAGAGCAGAGTAAGCTGGGAGTTTTGAAGGAGTCATCAGTAGCAGACAAACTGAGAAACTGACTTTCCTGTAGATCATGATGAGGCATATGTTTATGGTCTGGCAATGAGGGTGTCGGGGATAGATACTATGGCTGACACATCACTGATGCTTCTCAAGAGGAGCCCAATCATGATTAACTGCACCAAACCTCTTCTCTAGGAATGTTCATGCTCTGAATCAGTAACATTATTCATGCCAACACTCCTAACACTAACAGTCTGAGGAGTCTTAAAGTCTTCATGTCATCAGCTAAGCCAGGTCATTAAAATAAATCTGCACTTGTCTTCACAGAAAGCAGGTATCTGTTCCAAGTCTGCTGTCAATTCCTTCTGCAGAGGCTATGAATTCCAGCTCCACCTGGGTGCCTCCACATCTGCTTGCTCATGGCATCAGACGTGGCACTATTTTGGCACTGGCTGAGGCCAATGGGGTTTTACATGACTAAGGCAGAAGGAGTCCAGCAATCAAAAAAATTGTACTGCAGCCATGTAATGGAATGTATGAGCCAGTGGTGCAGAGCCTGGGTCTGTGAGTGCCATTGAAGCCTGCACATTACAGCAGCAAGAGCTTAGTTTTACTCACAGGACTTTTATGAATTACATACTCTCCTAGGGAGTGTGCTTGGAGTGCTTTGAACAGGTCTCTGCCATCTTAGTTACCCTGAAGTGCAGAGTAGCTGGTGGGATTTAAAGAACATTCTTGAACAGGAAAATCTGAAAATCTTTCCATATACCAATGGCTATTCCTGTAAAAGCAATGTCTTCTATGAATTTTCTGGAATAACAGCTGCTCTTTGAGGGTCAACACCATCTCAAGACATTTCTTTACCGCTGATCACACTATTCCCTAGGAAGATAACGTGCAGCTTCCTGTTAACACCATTGTATGGATATTTTGGTTCATGTACTTTCCTTTTTCCGACTTAGATAATCCTGAACTCTGTGCCATTTAGTTACTTCATTTGTTCAAGCCTGATGCAGAATTTTTCGTCTGGGGACATCAGGTCCCCCTTATCTATCTCTCATCAGCTGTTTGCTACCTGGACTCTGCCCTAAATCCTGCAGTGACAGTTGATGCCCATTGACACAGCTCCACTTCCTCCCTTTCCTGCTGACATCCCCACCCCTGTATTCTGACACTGGTGTCTGCCCTTACTGTGTCATTTAGTTTCTGAACCCTAATGTTTAAGATCACAGAGAGACTTCAGATTCTCTGTGCAGAGACAGCATGTCCCATATCCCATACACATCACTCTTACTGCAGTTCACTTACCTGCTCCTGCTGTTGGCATCTGCTGCACTGTCTTACTTGCACATTTTTCCTGCCATGAATCAGCCTGAATTGGTTGTCCTTTGATATCCTTACAACCTTGGATATTCAGAGAAGGCAGCTTATTGCCTGGTGCCAAAGTGCAGTATCTTGAGTGAAAGGTACAACTTTGTGAGTGTAGCAAAAAGAAGAGAGATGCAGACACCATGGACACTCTCAGATACCATGTAAGCCCCTCCCCTGGTTCTGTGAAGAGGCGCATGGGAGCAGCTTTGTTCCTATTTTAAGTACAGACCAAAGTATCCAAGAGCTATTTGTCCTCTCTGTGCAGCCTGGCAGGATTTGGGTTACAAGCCTCAAAGACCTATTGAGTGTGCTGCTCCAGGGGATTACAGGCAGGAGAGCTGTCCCAGGATCTCTGTCCTTCTTGAAAGGATTTCTAAAGTATCTGACCTGTGGCTAATATTAGACACTGCAACTTCAGCAAGCAATCTGGTGCCCTTTCTGTGCTGCTTGGCTCTGCCCATTCCTGCTGTGACTTCATCCTCTAGCACCATTTTCAGGGTGAATGTCAGGACCTCAGGACTCATGTCACTGGGCACTTAAGGGTCCCTTGCTGATATTCTTGTTGAAGAGGGTGAAGTGTCCCAAGCAAGCCTGCTGGAGTGTCAGAACATCCTCCCCTTCCTTTGCACAGCCAGCACAGCAAAACTCAGGATTATATACTGAATAGTTGATTTTATTAGAAACAAAACGGACTTCATTTCCATTCATTTGCTTTTGAATTTCATTCACAGGTTCTCTGACACTCATACAGAGGTACTGAGATGAATGAGTGCAAGTGATATTACTTGTGGTAACACCAAGAAGAGACAACACTGGCTGCTGAGTCCTCATCACATCTCTCAGCTCTTCATGAGTTGGTGGCCATGTGCTGTATTTTGCACACACCTTTCATACCCACCCGGAGGCTCTTGCTCTAGAGAGGGCTAGGGCTTCACCAAGCCTTGCCTTGGCACAGGTGGGACCCTGCAGCCCTGCAGCCAGCCTAGGAACTGAACAGACTAGAATATTTCATTTGGAGGGGACCTATACCAACCGTCTCATCCAAATGCCTGAGCTCTTCAGAGGTGACCAAAAGTTAAAGCTTGTTCTTAAGGCCATTGTCCGAATGCCTCTTTAACACTGACAAGCTGAGGGCATTGACTGCTTCTCAAGGGAGCCCATTCCAGTGTTTGACCACACTCTTCATAAGAAAATGCTCCCTCATGTCCAGTCTGAACCTGCCCTGGAATAGCTTTGAACTATTGTTTCAGGTTGCAAGATGAGGCGGGGG
>VXBU01000552.1:4257-14627 GCA_013400315.1 Bombycilla garrulus | reverse complement strand
GACTGATAAAACTACATCATCCCATTATATGATGCTCTGCACAGGGGGAGGAGCAAAAAATTCCTACATATATAAAATCTGAAATTTAGAACACCACAGTCAGCCTTTTTCCACTGGATTCCCAGAGGAGCAGTCTTTTTCCACTAGATTCTCAGAGGAAAACCAGACCCTTCTACATCACCACAGGGCCTTCAGAGGAAAACTACACCTTTCTACAGGATCACTGCTTCAACAGAACCATCTGTCACTCCAGAAGGATTGCAGCCACCATTTCATTGGACTGCTACCAATACCCTGACTGACAGGGTGTCAGGTTATATTCTAACTCTGCCAGTATTTTTTTTTAACTACTGCTTCTAATTTTATTTTTCCTATTAAATTATAGTTTGTTAGATTAGATTAGATTAGATTAGATTAGATTAGATTAGATTAGATTTGTTTTATAAATACAAGTAAAGAACTGTTATTTTTATCCTCATATCTTTGCCTGAGAGCCCTTTAATTTCAAAATTATAAGAATTTGGAGGGAAGGGGTTTATACTTTCTGTTCCAAGGGAGGTTCCTGCCTTCCTTAGCAGACACCTGTCATTCAAACCAAGACAACTGTTTCCAGGAGTGCTGTCCCTGGAGACCAGGGAGAAGAGCTCAGCACCTCCTTCTCCATATCCCCTCCTCAGGAAGATGCAGAGAACAACTATGTCATCCCTCATTCTCCAAAGTAGAAAAGACCAGAACACTCAACTGTTCCTCAAGGGCGTGCCATCCAGCTCAACCAGCTTGGTTCCTCTCCTCTGGACTTGTTTGAGGACCTTCACATCCTTTTTAAATTATGAGGCCAAATTTATGGGATGACATTCCCATTCTATGGGAGGATGCAGAACAGGAATGCAGTTCTTACAGCTATAGTCAATTGTTTCAGGATGTGCTATGCCAACATTCACTTGAAGTGCATGGCCCTTTGCAGAAGGGAAAGGATGGTCTTAAAATGTACTGGTTACCAACTTGTTTTCAAATTTAATTCAAAGCATAGGTTTTAGCTCATAAATCCTGTGTCATTTGCAATCCTTGCTGTTATATACTGGGGACACTCAAGTAAAGGGAATTTGTCTCTGTTGTGGTTTGGCATTGGTTAAGACATCAGGCAACCATGAAAATCATAATGAAGGGCTCGTGAGTTGAGATAAGGATTGGCAAAAAACACTCTAAGGGCAAAACAGGCTCAAACTTAAAGGTATAAAGTAAATTTAATATTAACAGAGTCAGAGGAGGATAATGAGGAGTAAAAGAAGCATTTCAGTTAGTCCCTTGGGATCTTTTTTCAGTTTGCTTAGGGAGAGGAGTCTTTTTCTTCTGCTGTGCTGTGGGGTCTTTCCTGTGGGAGACAGTTCTCTCTGAACGTGGTTCAGGGTGGTTCTAATTTCACAAATGGCAGTCACTTCCATGGGCAAAAGAGTCTTCCCAAAACTGCCATGCCATGGGTCCATGGGGTGCAGTCTTTTAAGGCTAGATGGCTCTAATTTGGAAGCAGGACTCTCTCTCTCTGTTTGGCTCTCCCACTAGACCACAGCTTTTTTAGCATCCACCAGCTCCAGCGTGAGCACCTTTTCTCATGGACACCTGTCCTAGGTTACAATGTAACATATTCCAGAAGGTCTGTATTCTATCTCCATCTTCATGAACTGTTAAAATTAGGAGGGGCAGTGTTTTCCTTACCTTCTCCGCCGGACCATCTCCTGTTAATGGGCCATTAACACCTTGCCTTATGAGTCATAGATAACTCCCTCCGGGAGCCATTTGTGTTTAATGGGCCATTGTGAGGACCCACCCCATGACTCATGGAATGACATCAGCCCATTGTGAGGACCCATCACATGACTCAGAGAATGACATCAGCCCATTGTGAGAAGCTCTGCCCAGGGGGAGGAGCCAAGCATTCCCACCTGGATATAATCTGGGCATTTGGACAGAACAGGCATCTGCCTTCTACTGGATTCCCAGAGGAGCAGCCTTCTCTCCCGCTGGATTCCCAGAGGAAGGACCAGACCCTTCAACATCACCACTGGACCATTGGAAGAAAACTCTGCCCTTCTACAGGATCTCTGTTTCAGCAGAACCATCTATCACTCCAGGAGCACTACTGGAGCCACCATTCGGACTGGACTGCTACCAACACCCTGACTGACAGGGTGTCAGGTTGTATTCTAACTGTCAGGATTTGTTTCTTTGTTTAATACTGCATTTTCTAATGAGGTTGTAGTTTGTTGGGTTTTTTTGTTGTTTGTTTTAGTTTATTTTGTTTATACATATTAAAGAACTGTTATTCCTATCCTCATATTTTTTGCCTGAGAGCCCCTTTTAATAATTTGGAGGTAGAGGGTTTACATTTTCTATTCCAAGAGAAGCTCCTGCCTTCCTTGGCAGGCACCTGTCTTTCAAAACCAAGACAACACCTTTTCTCATGTGAGTAGATCACTTCATCCCCTGTGGACCTCATGCATTACAAGGGCGCAATCTGTTTCACCATAATCCTCACTATGGCTTGCAGAGAAATCTTAATTGCGACACTGGGAGCACTTCGGCCCCTTCTTTCTTTCCACTGACTTTGGTGCCACCATGTTTTCTTTTTCCACATGTCTTCACTACTTCGTCTTTCTCTGACTAGGAAGAAAAAACTGCTGCTCCTAAGTACCACTGCCAACAAATCCCACCAATTCAAAGATTTCTCCAGCATCTTGCAGAGCTGAGAGGCTGATTTAATCTAGTTCTGTGTTGGGGAATCATTCGCCATGTTTCCGCTGCCAGCCATGCGGCCCCGCCACCATCACACAGACAGTGGCAGTTGCCGTGGCACCAGCACCATTCAACTCCTTTCTTCATGTGGGGTGCTGAGAAGGGGAACCCATCACCACCGCTGCGCCCTTCTGCCCACAGCACAGCTGGCTAGAGGTGGCCAGGCAGGCAAGGCTTGCTTTGGGCTGTGCCAAAATGGTGGTGGCTGTAGTGGCTGTATGGCCATGCCTGGCACCACGATTGCCCCTGGTGGTGGCACCTCAACACCCCTCGGAAAAAGCTGCCCACGTGCCATTTTGATTTCCTTCTTAAATGTCATCACAGCAGCAATACCAACCACTCAAGTTAGGCCAGCATCATGTCCATTTTCAGAGCCATCAGAGATTGGTTCTGTCGGACATGGCAAAGCTTCTAATACCTTCTCACTGAAGCTGCTTTTGTGGCCCTTCTCTGATACTAAAAACTAAGCTGTGCCAAATCAGCACAGTCTCCAGCCTCAGTCTGCCTGCTGATGCCTGCTGATCTATCTGACCCATGTTTGGACATATGGAAGGATCTATGTTGTGATATTGAGCCTGTGTCATGGCTAAATCCCACTTGGCAACCAAATACCATGCAACTGCTCCTCACCCCACCTCCATCCTGCCCTGTTGTGGTGAACTATATCTGATGTTTACATGGGGTTCTCTAGTTGCACTGGGTTTATATAAAGGTTGCACTAAGTAGCTGTATTTCCCCCACACTACCCGTGGTGGTCGGCCCCTTTTCCCCCCACCCCTATCCCTGAAAGGTAGTTTGTTCCTGTAGTCCCATTGGCCAGGGGTCCCTTCCCAGGGTCCCCCTGTCCCTGGGGACAAAACCCCAGGACTCACCTGGGCCCGTTCTCTTTCCTTTCTGCTGCTAGGCGAGCTACCTGCACCCTTCCCTTCCCCCACTCTCTGCCGAAGAATGGACTTGGATTAAACAGAATTCAGCAGAAAGAATTGAGCGTCCTTTTGTTCCTCATCCTTGTATCGCCCTAATAATCCGAGGGCTTTCGAAGTATAGCCCCTGAGATTTATAAGGGTCAGATACACTGCCCCTGGTGGGAAGAATCAGAAAGAAAAATTAAAGCTCCTGGGGTGAGTGAAGAGCAGTTTAACAATCAAAAAAAAACCCACAAAAGAATCCCACCAATAATAGTAAACCAAATACTAATAATTGCTGTGAAAAGGAGACAGAGGGATAAAATGCAAGAGGAATAAGTGACGCCCAATACAGTTGCTCACCACCCACTGACCAATGCCCAGCCCATTCTTGAGCAGAAATCAGTCCCTCCCAGGCAGCTCTCACAGTTTACACACTGGGCAGGACATTCTGTGGTGTGGAATATCCCTCTGGCCAGTTTGGGTCAGCTGTCTCAGCTGTGTTCCCCTTAGCTTCTCTCAATGGCAGAACATGAGACACTGAAAAGTCCTTGACTTGGAGTGAGCACAACTGACAAACAACAAAATCAGTCTGTGATCAACGTTATTCTCTTCATGAATCAAAAAACCACAACGGTGTACCAGCCACTGGGAAGAAAATTAACTCTGGAAGCTATTGTACAATTGAACTCTGGGAGCCATTGTGCAGCTGGAAAACTACGACATAGTTGCCATCGCAGAGACATGATGAGATAACTCATATGACTGGAGTGCTGCAATGGGTGGCTGTAGACTCAGAAGGGACAGGCAAGGAAGTAACCAAATTGGGGTAAACCTATATGTGAGTGAGTGTTTTGACTGCCTGGAGCTTAATGATGGCAATGATAAGGTTAAATGCAAAGGTTTATGGTTAAGGATTGGGAAAGATCATTTGCCATCATAGACTGACCAACCAGGAAGAAGAGGCAGACAAAACATTCTATAAGCAGCTGGAAAAATCCCCGCAATCACTGGTCCTTGTTCTTGTGTGGGACTTCAACTTACCAGATGTCTGCTGGAAATACAACACAGGGGAGAGTCAATGAGGTTCCTGGAGTGTGTGGAAGAGAACTGCCTGACACAGCTGGAAAGTGAGACAACCAGGGAAGCTGCCCTGCTGGACTTGCTGTTTGTCAGCAGAGATGGACTGGTGGGGGATGTGAGAGCTGAGGCCATCTGGACACCACGGCAATGAAGTGACAGAGTTTTTGATACTGGAGAAATAAGGAAGGGGGGCAGCAGAACTGCCACCTTGGACTTCTGGAGAGAAGCCTTTGGTCTGTTTAGGAGACTGAGTGACAGTCCCTTGGGAAGCAGCACTGAAGGGCAAAGGGGTCCACAAAGGCTGGACATTCTTCAAGAAGGAAATCTTCAAGGCACAAGAACAGGCTGTCCCCATGTGCCGAAAGATGAGCTGGTTGGGAAGAGACTGGCCTGGCTGAACAAAGAAATTTGGCTGGAACTCAGGGAGGAAAAGAGCATTTATCACCTCTGGAAAAAGGGGCAGGGAACTCAGGAGGACTATGAGGACATTGGGAGGTTATACAGAGAGAAAGTTAGAAGGGCCAAAGCCCACACAGAAATTAATCTGTCCACTACTGTAAGAGATTAGTAGACAGTTTTCCAGGTTTCTATAGATACATCAGCCACAGGAGGGCCAAGGAGAATCTCCATCCCTTATTGGATGTAGTGAGAAAAAATTGCCACAAAGGATGAGGAAGAGGCTGAAGTACTTAATGCTTTCTGTGGACCTGACGGTGTTGGTTGACAGCAACTGAACATGAACCGGTATATGCCCAGATGGCCAAGAAGGCCAGTGGCACCTGGCCTATATCAAAGATAGCAAGGATTAAGTTATTTACTACCTCCTTAATGGTATAGTTATGAGCTGAGTTTGCACAATTTTGTTGCAAATTTGATGCTTTCATCCACTTGGGTCTGTTTTCTTCCAGCAGCAAACTCACTTGCACAGATTGTCAAGTTGTCTTGAGCATGTTTTGGAAACAATCTGTCTTTGACATTATCTTATGTCAAATGCTATACCCCTCTTTGGTGTGCAGAGGGGCCACAACATACCATCTAAGACCTGTTGGGATCCAAAAAGCAGAGAGCTTTCAGAACACTGGGCCTGTGGGCCAAAACTTAGAAATTAAATACAGGGTTTGAGCTAAGACCCTGAGAGAAGCTTCCAAGTTTAGATGCTAGAAGCAAGAATGTGTATTTCTAGTCAAAATAGAGATATGTTAAGCTAGATGGAGAGAATATAAGTAGTTACAAAGGTAACAAGAAGTCTGTAGAATAGATTTGCATAGCAAAATAAGTTTGGTCAGAAAAGGTCACATTATTGCTAGATGAAATTTCTCATTATTGGTTTATTAATGTAAACATCCTAGTTGTCAGTATTCTACTGGTTAATAAATCTTTAAAGGACGATGCAAGCAGAAGCTCTGTGACTTCTTGCCATGCTTTCAACACCTGTAAAAGACCTTATGTTTTTGCTTCATGTAGAAGAGAAATAAACTGCACTTTCAAGCATCTAGAAGTCCCATCCCTTCCCTTGTTGAAAGAACTTCCCGCAAACATTGAGGGTGGGCCAATTAGCCCACAGAGACCTTTCCATCATGAGCTAAATTCCAGAACATTCCATCTCAGGTCATACTACCCCACCCATCCATTAAGAACTTGTGGCCAGAACATGCCTAGAAGGCCACATTCTCCTAGCACAGACCACAGTTCACACTGGGGAAGGGTGGCAGTGGCTGCAGCAGGGTCAGTGGTCTGCAGCCCTCACCGAGCCAAGGAATACAATCGTTGATGTGCTTGGAACCAGCTTGGTGGCTGACACCATGATGTGGTGTGTTGGGGGCTGGGGGCCTCTTGCATGCAGTCAACCTTTGTCCTGCTGGGGCCTGGAGCAAGCCCTGGGCAGCCTTTTGTAGAAGAAGGTGAGGAGGTGGGAGCTGGAAGCACTACAGGTTGAGTTGGAGGAAGAGTGGTCCTGGACCCAAGAGCAGCACTGCTGCTCCACTGGAACCGATTCAAGCCTGGCTGATTGAATTGAATGATCAGTATGAGAAGCTAAACTAAAGCAGTCAGAAGCTGTTTCAGGAATTGGAATGGCTGGAAAGAAAAAGATGCAACTCTGTCATTTCCAGGCTGCATCAGGCTAACCTGGAATCAGACAAGGAATTGATCCTCCTGGAGTCTATGAGAAAGTAAATGGCAGAGCTTTGAGCATTTGTAACTCAATACAGCTATGATTCTTTTGATGGTCCCAATGAGTGGCCTGAACTAGAGCTTCCTCTCATTTCTGGACAATATGTTTACATCTTTGGATGGATGAAGATGGTTGATATGTGGGAGAACTGCATGATGGCACAAGAGGATTTGTCCCATCCAATCTTGTTGAAGAAGCTGGAGTGATGGACATTCTGATGGCACCACATCTGATGGAGACCAACTGATGGTTTCTCCAGAGGCTAATGATTAGAGGATGCAGAAGATGTCCAGTCTTCTTATATCTTCCTGTTAAATGCTTTCTTAATGATTTGTCTGTGTCACCTCCCTGTCCTGTGTATATGTGAATGGAAAGGAAAAGATGCATTCTGGGCAGGAGTACCAGGGCCGGAGAGCAGATTGTGTCAGTACTCAGGGAATCCATACAGGTGGGTGCTTTCAACTGTAGAGTGTCACGTATGTGCCTACGCTGGTGACATCCTCTCTCTGCCAGCCCAGGACAAGGCACTAGGCTGGGTTCCAGGCAGAACTATACTGTACTGAACTACAGCAGTTCAGCAGGACAGGTCCTGGAATGGCTGAAAGTTCTGGCTAGCCTTGACATCCCCCAGTACTGTGGGTCTCTGGGTTGCATGGGGGAAACTGAATCTTGCTTCATCCCCAGAGCTTCCAGCTGGGGATGAGATGACTGCACTGCTTCAGCTGAGTCCCTGCCCTGCACAGGATTCAACCAACACCTTCCTGACACTGCCTGTGTGTCCTTATTTTGTTATGGGTCAAGAATACCAGAGACCAAAGAGAAATATTTACACCTTTTGCAGACATCCATCTCTGGTAGAACAAATCTGCTTTCAGAATCAGTCTCTCTCCTCTCTTTGGAGAGGGATGATTTGTGATTATTTTGGTCAGCTAAAATATTATTTCTTCAGGTTAATCTGCTGCCCTTCAGGAGCTGTCAGACTTAGACCCATCAGACCTGGAGCACCAGGACATCTCCAGGGAGGCCAAAAGGCGCAGAAAATGTGGCACCATGGGCTGGAAGGCTGTGAGTCTAGGTGTGTACCCAGGAGTGCCCAGGGCTGTCCTTCTGAGCAGGGTCTGTGTGCCAGGGTAGGAACTCTGCTACCTACCAGGGTCAGAACTCAGCCAGGCCAGGGAGCTTCCCAGAGCACTTTGGAGAGAAGCTGGGGGTAGAAGGAATTGTGCTGGGAAGGGCAGAGTCCTGTTTCAGCTGAGAGGGTGCTACATGGGCCAGGGCTGTTCACAGCTCTACATCATCCTCAGGACATTTCTGATGTCAGTTATGAAGAAGAATATCAAAGCAGGGGTTGAATGAAAGGGAAGGAGTCTGTGCATTGTTTTTTCTCCTCTTGGTTTCCTAAGTTGGCAGACTGCATTTTGGAGAGGGCACCAAGACCTCAGCTCTCATTAGGACTTGGCTGCCCTGCTCCTCAGGCCCTGCACACACCTCTGTCCCTGGACAGCCTGCTGCTGCCAGTAGGTCTTTGGACGGCAGTGCTGAGCACTCAGCAGATGGGAAGGGCTCTGTGAACACTGACAGGGAGGAGTCCTAGGAACCAGAAACAGCTCCTGGCAGAGACATTTCCAGACAGCAGAGACACAGGTAGGGAGGGAGAGGAAAGTGTCACCAGAAACACCTTGGAAGAGGCGATTTGGGCTCCTCTCTGCCATCCCCTGAAGTGAAGATGCCTTAGCCAGAGCAAGGCTACCTGACAGGAGAGACACACTGATGAAGCAGGGGCAAGCATTATCTCCTACACTAATTTTTCATCACTAAAAGAATTGAAAGATATTGAGCACTGGCACAGGCTGCCCAGGGCAGTGGTGAAGTTGTCATCCCTGGAGGGATTTATAAGTTGTGTAGGTGTGCACTTAAAGATGTGGTTTAGTAGTTGTCTGGACAGTGCTTGTGGCAGCTATAGCAGGTCTACAGCTGCACAAACAATTTGGCCATGGCAGACCCTTACTGGACCAGCTAACGAGCTCATTAGAAGTAAATAAGTCCCCAGGCATGTCATTGATATGACAAGTTCAGACTCAAGCAAGGGACTTCAGCCAATCCCTCTGAACTACAGATGCACCCATATCATTGGCCAGGAGCTGGGCGGAGCTAAGACCTTTGTCCAATCAACTCTGTATGAGCAGGAAATTTGAAGACCCTATAAAAGGGGCTGCCTTTCAATAAACGTTGTCTGTTGCTGCATGTTTTCAATGTGTGCATATTGCATTCCTGTCTACAACATCAAAGCGATAACTGCTGGTTTAACAGTTGGACTTGTGGCCTTGGTTGTCTTAAAAGCATTTCCTAATTTAAACAATTCTTTGCTTCTAAGCCCCTGGTCAGTTCTCCCACCCACCAAAGTCACTGCTGTTAAGGCCATGGGTACAAGGATGTGGTACTTCCTCAGCAGCCCATCTCTCTCTGATGAGAAGATACTCCCTTGTGCCCATATATCTTTCCTGTTTTGCCACCAAACACCAGAGGTTTATGTCCAAAAAGGAGACAGAGGAGTCCTTTTACTTTATTCAAATAAAGGGAGAGGCCATGGGGCATTCCCCTGCGGTCTCTCAAATTTTGGTGGATGCAGCCTCTCTTTTTTATCCTAATTTCCTGGCCGCATTTCCATCTCTCTTTCCCCATTGGCTGAGGTAGTTGAGACGTACAGACTTCCTGGAATGCCTGATACCTGAGAGTCCCCACTAATGTATAACTCTCCCTTTTAATTTTTAATTCTTATGGAATTTACCCAATTTCATCTATCAGCGACCCTGTAGTTTGACTGTAAAGACAAATAACTGTTTTCCATTCATCATTTAGTGGAACCCTTCCCATTGTTTCTTTTATCTCTCAGTGCTAATTTTATCTACCAGCAGACCCACAGCTTGTTTGTAAAGACAAATCCCTCATTCCTCTCATTCTTCTTCTTCCTCTTCTTCTTCTTCTGCTGCTGCTGCCTCTTCTGTGGGCCCCATATCCCCTGCCCTACTGGGCCATCCTGCAGTGCAGCCACTGCTGTGGAGCTGCTAATCCATTTCGTCCACTGGCCTGGGATTTCTGCTCATTCCTGCCATTCCAGCTCCATGTTCCTCAGAGTCCTGCCAGAGCAGCTGGGATTGACTCTCCCAGGGAGTTTGTGAGCAAAGACTATCCTCCATCCTTTTCCATCTCTGTCTCTGTTTTATTAATGCCATAGTTAATTGTTTGTTTACCTTGTTATACATACTAGTAAAGAACTGTTATTCCTATTCCCATATCTTTGCCTGAGAGCCCCTCCATTTCAAAATTGTAATAATTTGGAGGGAGGGGGTTTACATTTTTCATTCCAAGGGGGGCTCCTGCCTTCCCTAGCAGATACCTGTCTTTCAGACAGAGACACA
>VXBU01000551.1:0-18464 GCA_013400315.1 Bombycilla garrulus | reverse complement strand
AAAAAAAAAAAAAAAAAAGAATAAAGGAGTATGGCTGCACAGCTGAACACCTCTAAGTTTCATGCATACAGATGACTAATTAAATACACAATTAAATGGCTTGGCCTGGCACTATTCTGGCCATTAAAATCATTAAAGAAATAGAGCTTGTGGTTCCCTCACGGCAAAGTGTTCCAGTGAATAATTTGGGTATTTCAGTAGCTTGGGGCAGTTGGGGACAAACAAAAACACTCAAAAGTTGGAGGGACTGGCTTGGGAAAAGTTGGAGGGACTGGCTTGGGAACCACCAACTGGGAAACTGACTACCTGACCCCATCTCTCGGTCCATGACTCCAGCTCATTGGTCTGTGCCATGCAGACCCAGACAGAAGGACACAGGGGACATTGGGACAAAAGTTAAAAGAATTCAGTCAGAAGTATTAATTCCTATTTTGACAAAGATTCAGCTGAATTCAAGTCTTTCATTATAATGTCTGGGTGCAATTAGAGTAGATCAACCGGGACCACAAATGGACATCCCTCAGCCACTGTCTCCTGTCCATTGGCAGTCCCAGGGAGAGTTCAGGGCCAGGTTATGAAGCTGACCATAGAGGACACCCCACCAGCATCTAACATAATCTTTGCAGGTCAAAGCATGGGCTTTCCTGGGCTGAAACTTCAGTGTAGCTTGCAGCATTGGAATAACAAAACTTTTGTGACAAAACAAGAGTTTCATCAAAACAGGACCCTTTAATCAAAACCTTGGAAGGGTATCACCTGTGCTTTCACCAGAACATTTCCTCTGCAGTTTCCATCCTGAAAAGTCTGCCACTCACCCTCATTTTCATGGTGCTGTGTTCATGTGCACTGGACTGGAGTAAGCATTTCTTGTCATGGAGTGCAGTTTAGCCTCAGAAACTATTATACTTCCACTTACTTAAACTGACCTAATTCTTCAGCAGAAGTACTATTTCAACAGAAGCAATTAAAAAGTTCTTCCATTGTGGCAAGGCACCTGCTCTACCAAAACTTCATTTAGATTATTGTTCTGCGTGACTTTCTGGAGTAATTTTTGGAAGCAAATTTTGAGCAGGCAGGGGTGGTTTTTGTTTAATTTTTTGTGGTTGGGGTTTTCTTGTTTGTTTTTGTTTGGGTTTTTTTGGGGAGTGTGGGGGCGTTTTGTGTTGTTTTTTGTTTTGTTGGGTTGTTTTTGGGTTTTGGGAGGGTTTTGTTTGGTTGGTTTTGGTTTATTTGGGTTTTTTGTTTGTTTAGGTTATTTGTTCTATTAAGAATGTTTTTCTTGGAGAAATAACAGTATTTATTAGAAATGCTGGGTTTGTGTCATGCAGTTTGTAAAACTGAGCTACCATGAAATTTGTGAATTTTTTCAGAGGACAGCTGATGAAACTCATTTTCACTCACTAATTACCAGGTGGAAAGATGTATGACAGATGTAAAGATGTTACTGCACTTATGAAAGAGATAGAAAACCAAGCCATGTCTGCAAAGGTGATAATGATATTAATAGAAAGTCAAGTATTTTTAACAAAGCTATTGTAGCTGTATCCTATATAAAGCATGGACACCTGGGGGAAACAAATGCAAATGGAAGTCTGCTTAATGTTTACTGAACTCATCATTAGGTGTTGTTTGAATTTCATGTGAAATTTACTCTTTTTACAAACAACCCCACTAATAAATGAGGCATTGTCTCATTTGCATCATTTGACTGAGCAGCTGAGTTTCTTTGTAGATAGAAGACACAGGCAAATAGGAATATATGTTTTTCTTGAACATACTCATATTTGTTCACCTGTTTTCAAGGCTCAGGTGGTGATGCTGCAAGTGGATACACAAGCCACTGCCACCTATCCTGTCTCATCTGCTGATGAAGATACATGGTTGAACACACCCTTGGGTACTGCTTCATTGCAAGTAATAACATGGACTCATTTTCAGGAGGATTTGGCAGATACAACCTCTCAACACACTTCTGAAATCAGAACTTCTATAAATTATGATACTTGGTGAACTTCCCTCCTAAACCACTACCAGCAAGCATTTTTCTCTCCTTTCCCATAGCAGGATATGTTTCTTTTCAGCAACAAGGTATTTACTGTAGCCACCTGAATAACTGGGTCAAGTTTGGCCAAGGTGGACAAGGTGCATGAAAAGCCTCTCTGAAAGAACCAGCAATGCCGTGTCAGGTGGGGGCCATCCTCTGCACATGAGCAGAATAACATCAGCTGCAGTGTCACTTGAGGCTGAAAGCTTTGGGTCTTCTACAGATCACATGTAGCATCTGAAGAGAGCTGACATCCAGTACAAAGTATGTGGCACCTATTTCTGAGTCTGCCTTTTTTTTACAAGTTTGTTCCTTTCAACAGAGAACTCTGTCCTTGATGTTCTGAGCACTGCCCGACTGGAACACCTATTCCTGTCAGCTTTTACTGCTGCTCTGTAAGCTGCAGAGGTTTTTTCCAAATGTGTTCCATTGTTTTTCAGAAATATAGTAAAAGGTATTTCAGAGAAGATATTTACTGCTGAAATGGCTTGGACAAATGTGAATAGCAGAAAAGCTGAGAGCTAGGAAAAAAAAAAAAGCTTTCACCATCCTCACTTGAGGCCACAGATTCACCTGAAGGCAAGACAGCTGACACTGATCTTTTCACAGCTCACATCGATCTTCTCCCAGCACAGTGCCTAATCCTCAGGTAATGAGCAGAAACTAAAGATGCCATGAGATGTTTTCACTTGGCACAAGAAGGTCCTGGAGTAGAGTACTGCAATGTCTGCAGGTAGAAACCTTCCTCTGCAGCTTTCCAAATAAGGCCCCTACTGACTGGCCAGGGAATAGGAGCAATATCTCACTCTATATGGGCAGCCACAGCTACATATCATATCAAAATGTCATGGCCCACTAAAGACCAGAGGCATTTGTGCACAAAATCTTTTGATTCACCAGTTGTTATCCAACCTTTCTTTCATGACAATGGTGGAAACCACATCAATGAGTGAATGATATTCATAAGGTTGTTCACAAGATGCTGATAAAAAGCAGTTAGTAAATGTTTGCAGGAGCATTTGATGTGGCCACCTGTTTGTTTTCTGAACTGCTGATTAATTGAACATTTATGAACATTGGCTGATAACTCATGAATTTAAACAGACTATATATGATTTTCATCATCTGGCCAGGAAGCTGAAGTAGTACGGCACTGCTCAGATGAGAAGAAATGAGTACCAAATATATATTATATTACCAAGGGATATGTGGTGAAACATAAACAGTCCCACAAAAACCTGATTTCATTTGGGATAATTTGCAAACAGGAATGAGACTGCATTTTTAAAATAATTTGTGTCTAGGTGAGCTGTGAAAAGTTGCCTGACTGTAATAATAACAACTGACCAACAGATCGAGTAGCAGGTATCATATTCAGTCATAAATCCAATCTAAAAATAATTCCCTTAAAGCCTTTTGTGAGTAAACTCAAATATATTCAAAGTAATCACAATTGCTATTGGGACAATCTGGGAGTAGAAAACAAGACAAAAAATGTGAATTGTCCCCTTGACTCAATCTTTGACAAGATGCTTCTTAGGAAAATCCCTTTTTTAAAATAGAGGTACATATCAGATTATGCTAGAAGTCTTTAAAGTAAAGTCTTTATGTTAGGAGACTTTGAATTTTCTATCAAGCTGAAGTTTATTTAATGATTATTTCAAGTAATGAGGGGAAAAAGCAGTACTGCAAAAAAAAATCACAGTTTTGTTTCACTGTGTTTTTTATTTAACTTTTAATCTCTCTCTGTTTCATTCTCACTTACCAACTGTGGAACCTCCATATTATTGATTCCAGACTTGAAGTAACAAAGTTTAAATCCACAAATTTTGCTTGAAGCTTTGGTTTATCCCTGTTTGCATAATTTTACTGATTTCTCTCTCTATCAGATGCTTATTTATCAAAATTCAAAAAATACGTGTGCAGCCTAGCAGGATGTGTCCTTTCTCCCAGTGAGGGAGTTTGATCGACTTGATCTCTAAGGTCCCTTCCAAACCAGACTATTCTGTGATTCTGTGATCAGCTTGGATATAGGTTGGGAAATATAACACCGCAAAAGGCTGACAAAGAGCTGTGCCTCCTGGCTAGTTTTCTTACAGCTGTGCCTGGCTCTGTGCCCCGCACAAGGCTCTGGGCTGGCGGGAGAGGTTGCAGCAGAGGGGGAATGCCATTACGATGAGCGAGGGCTCTGGCATGTGGCGAGCGGCCAGCGGAGTGCAAGTCACCTGCTCTGCGCCTGCGGCGCGCTACGAGCTCGCAGCGACACGGGCTGGCTTGCGGCACTCCACGGGGTGAGGGCAGGTATGCGAGACACCGCGGCCCCGGCTGTGGCCTGCCGCCAGCCGCCCCACTTCCCAGATCCTGCCAGCTGCTGACAGACAGCACAGACAAAATGATTAAGGGAGACTTTAGTTTTGTGAACTTCCACCTACTTGTCAGCTGTAACTTGAGGAAAAGGAAAGCGGAAGTCTTTTAATTTGGGCCATAAACTCATATTCTACATTGTTAATATGGAGGATGCAGTAGATCAGAATTTTATGATGGCAGAGCAGCCATTTCAGCCTTCTTTACCCAAACAGAGTAGTTGGTAGACAACCCCACCAGATATATACAAATTCACTACACAATGAAGCAGTCTGCTATACTCACACCCCAGGCCCACACATATTTGGAGAAGATATGGAAAACTGCCACAGGAGAAGATTATGTGAAAGGACTACTTGTGCATAAAGGGGTAGCCAGCTTCAGGAGGAAGATAGTAGCACTCTTCACATAGAACACCTAGTAATATTCCCACAGGAGTATCAGCTACCCACCTGCATTTTCTAAAGAACAGGAAGCAGCTCATTTTCTGCAGGGCTTATTTGTAGGGCAGAAAGGGTAAAGGAGCTTCCTACATTGATGGAGACCTGTGTAAGTGCCAGGCATTGCTTTATCTCATTCCCAAATGAGATTCAGCAATGAGAAGTCTGGTCCTGTCAGAGTCCAGCCTAGTGCATGGGAGCCAGGAGCTGCATCCTTTGCTGAAGATGCACCCAAATGTGGTGTCAGAAGTGTCGTGACACTCATCTGATTTCATCTCAGCCTTTGCAAGTCTTACCTTCATTTCTTGTAATACATCAGACCTCAGTAGATCCAGAACTGGAGGAGAAAAAAAAATAGCAGGTATTTTGGGTCTAAAAAGTTCATGAAGAGGGTTATGTGACTAATGGAGAGGTGGATACTGTGGGGTTGCACATGTCTCAGGAAAGGAAGGGCTCACTCTATGAATTACTGACCAACAGGGTGGGGATCTGCCACTTCTGAAGTGGGGACCTCAGTACTTGGCAAGTCTTTAATACTACTGGTTTCTTTTTCATTGCAAAGCCACTGGCAGAGCCTAGCCTAGGCTTCCCTGAACTGCGCTACATCAAAAGCCCAACATCTTTTTTAGTTAAATTTATATACATTTAGTTAGTTATTATAACTAACTTTTAATAATTGGTTCAAACTTAATCATACCAGGATTCCCTTGTGACACCTACCAGGACAAATTAGTTAGGGTTTTTTCTGCTGCTTGTGATTGTGCCATGAGACACTGGGGGAGGCAAACAATAAACTTCTGCTTCTCTTACTACAACTGTGATTATCTCAGCCCCTGTTTCAGAGCCATGGCTTTTCCCTCACACTGGTGACAGTAGGATCTTGTGGCAGTTTTTCAATGCTCTTCTATTGCTAGAGCTGGCTACTCTGGTGTCTCAGCTAAATCCTCACCCAAAACAAGGCTGTAGATTCTCCCTCTAAGTAATGTGGCTAAATAGGGAGCCATTTTTAATGCAGTGTGAGTGATGATGGCTGTGATGTGGGAGGAAGCAGTTATATGTTGATTCTCCTAAAACAGAACAAAAGGACCAAGTTTTTCAAGCCAGTGCTGCTCTGATCTATAAAGGCAACAATTAAACTCGAAACTCCTTTCATACTGACAGAATGGGAGCATATACAGCCCTGCATCTTCTCACTTTGATTTACCTGAAGGGGCACCACACAAGTGCCTGTGACCACCGTTCGGCTTCACCCATTGCAACACTGTTGGGTGCCTATGTCAATCAGTCTGTCTACCAGTGTGAATATGCTACTATATCCTGGAAATCCAAGTCCTGACCCTGCCACATACAACCAGCCTCCGAACAATATTCAAAGGACCTAGGAGGGTGAAAAGCAGGATGTTGCCCATTGGACACTGCTGCTTGAAAGGTGAGGAGTTTGCTGCATGACAACTCTCCAGCAGAATTTGGTGCCTCACTTGTCTTTTCCATCTCACTCTGACTGGAGAAAGTTGGCTCTAACCTTGGCTAATGGCACTGCCATCCTCCCAAAACTCCCCCATCTCCCTCAGCCCTGGCCATGCCAGTAGCAGGACCAGTCATTGCTTGTCAGATGATGCCTCCTGTGCTTCATTTTCTTGAAGTGAGGACAAGCCTTCTATGCCTTTCTCCATTCCCTTCCACAGTAGCACACATTTTCCATGAATTCTAATTATTACTTTTTTTAAATGACCTCTGACTTGCCTGTGAGTCCATTGCTACTACACAGACATTCCTTTTCTTTACTGTGTTTCATAGCCATATTTTTCTGAATCACATTCTTTTCTTCTAAACCTCAAAACAGTATCTCAGTATTACTACCTGAAATATAGCAAAACATAGTGCTTTAGGCAGCATATGATGAGCAAAAGAAAGAGTGGAAAGAAGGCAAAAGAATTTCACTTGGAAAGCCAAGAAAATTGTTTGTCACACTGTCACTAACAGCCTTCATAACCTGTATCTGGCAGCCATGCTAGGTGCCTACAGATGGGACTTCAGGGCATCGCACACTAACCTTCTGGGACTGAAAGCCTCCCTGCAACACCCCCAGCCTTCAGCTAGAAAAAAATGGTCTTGGAGATATGGAAACCCCATGGTCAGTTTTGCAACCACTGGATGATTTCCCAGAGTCCCAGGCAGTGTTCTTGCACTCCTGGAATCAGAGGAAAGGAAAAAAGATTGTCTTTTTTTCTCCATTGTTGGGGGATTTCCTGGGTTGAGAAAGTGACATTTCTTTTGGAAATCAATGTCCTCTTGCTGTCCTTGTCCTTCCACAGGCCAAATATTGTGACCTCCAGGAAGGTAATGCTGTGTCACAGGGAAAAGCTGAGACAACAAGTCTCATTGGGATTGAAAAATAAATAAAACAAACATAAGATTGGAATGACAAGATAAAGCCCTTAAACTGTTCATCTCCTCCCTCTCTTCTCCTGTCATGTATTACTTTTCTATTAGGCTTTCCAGTAAATCAAATGGATTTTGTCCCCTGCAGCCTAGATCTCCAGACATAACACTCAGCATTTTTTATGACCTCATAACAGTCTCCAGAGCAAATAACAATTGCCTCAGAATTCATGAATTTTTGCTAGCATCATTCTCTTGTCATTCAGCATCCAGAAAATCAAATCATGTCTCTGAAGCAGCACAAGGATCAACGACTCCCATTCCCGGCCCTGCACAGGATGCCCCAAGAATCACACCATATGCCTGAGTGCATTGTTCAAATGTTTCTTGAACTCTGTCAGGCTGGTGCTGTGACCACTTCCCTGAGGACCCTCTTCCAGTGCCCAACCACCCTCTGGATAAAGAACACTTTTGTAATACCCAGCCCTCCCTAGCACAACTTGAGGCCATTCCCTTGAATGCTGTCACTGGTTACCATAGAGAAGAGCTCAGTGTCTGCCCCTCCTCTTTCCCTTATGAGGCAGTTGCAGATTGCCATGAGATCTCCCCTCAGTGTCCTCTTCTCCAGGCTGAACAGATCAAGTGGCTCCAGCCGCTCTTCATACGGCTTCCCCTCCAGACCCTTCACCATTTTCACTGCCCTCCTTTGGACACTCTCTCCAATAGGTTTATGTCTCTCTTACACTGCAGCACCCAAAACTGCCCCCAGTACTCAAGGTGAGGACAGCCCAGCACAGAGCAGAGCAGGACAATCCCCTCCCTTTCCCAGCTGGCCATGCTGTGCCTGATGCCCCACGACACAGGTGGCCCTCCTGGCTTCCAGGGCACTGCTGGCTCATGTTCAACTTGTCATGGACCAGGACACCCAGATCCTTTCCATGGTGTCCTAGGTTACAGTGTAACATATTCCAAAAGGTCTGTATTCTATCTCCATCTTCATGAACTGTTAAAATTAGGAGGGGCAGTGTTTTCCTTACCTCCCCGGACCATCTCCTGTTAATGGGCCATTAACACCTTGGCTTATGAGTCATAGATAACTCCCTCCGGGAGCCATTTGNTTTTTGTTGTTTGTTTGTTTTAGTTTATTTTGTTTATACATATTAAAGAACTGTTATTCCTATCCTCATATTTTTGCCTGAGAGTCCCTTTCAATAATTTGGAGGGAGAGGGTTTACATTTTCTATTCCAAGAGAAGCGCCTGCCTTCCTTGGCAGGCACCTGTCTTTCAAAACCAAAACACATGGCACTGCTCTCCAGTCTCTCATTCCTCAAGTCTGTCTGTATATCCAGGATTGCTCCATCCCAGGTGCAGAATCAGGCACTTCCCCCTGTTGAATTTCGTTGATTGCCAAGCCCTCTAATTTGTCAAGGTTTCTCTGCAGGGCCTCCCTGCCCTCAACAGCTCCTCTCAGTCTTCTGTCATCTGCATACTGGCTTTGGATCACTCCCAGTCTTGCACCCAATTCTTTATGAAGATGTTGAAGAGCACAGCCCTAAGGTGAAGCCCTGTGGAACCCCCCTAGGGACAGGTCACCACTCTGATGTCACCCCATTCACTGTAAGCCTTTTTGCCTGACTCATAAGCCAGCTTCTCTCCCGTCACCTGATGTGTTTATACAGCTGTGGGCTGGACTTTTTTTTCCAGGAGGATCCTGTAAGACATAGTATCAAAAGATTTACTGACATCCAAAAAGATGATGTCAACTGGTTTCCCTTGACCAGCTAGGTGGATTATCTTGTCTTAAAAGAAAATCAAGATTAATAAGCAGGAATTTCCTCTAATGAAGTTGTGCTGGCTGTGATCAATTATTACATTGCCCTTCAGGTGCTTTTCAATACCTGCCTTAGAGTCTCCTGCATAATCTTGCCAGGCACTGAAGTGAGACTAATGGGGGCCTGTGGTTTCCAGGGTCATCTTCTTTGCCCTTTTTAGTTTTTTTTTAGTTTCCAGCCAGCTGGGGCCTTTCCAGATTCCCAAGATCACTAAAAAAACAATCAAGAGAGGCCTCCTGACAACATCAGACAGCTCCATAAGTATTCTCAGCTGAATACCATTAAGCACCATAGACTAATAGGGATCCAGCTGGAACAGCAGAACCCTCAAAACTTCAGGGTCAGCTGGGAGTTTATCATTGTTACATTCACATTTCTCCTGCTCAGGGCACTGGGACCCCTTTAGTTCACCATTTGTGTTGAAGACAGGGGCAAAGAATGCAATTTAATTCCTCTGCCTGCTCCCTGTTTGTGAGGGGACCATCCTCACCCTGTAACAGGCCAATATTATTTCTGCCCTGCCTTTTGCCATTATTCAAAAAGCCATCTTTTTATTGTCCCCCACATTTCTGTCTGGTTTCAATTCAAGCTGAGCTTTGGCTACATGAATTTTCTCCCTACAGCAGCAAGCAGCATCTCTGTATTCTTCCCAAGTCACCTGACCCTGCTTCCACTGGGCATACACCTTCCTTTCTTGCTTTACCTCCAAGAGGAGATTCCTACTTAACCAACCCAGCCTCCTGCCTCATTTGCTTGACTTCAGATATTTAGGAATTGTCTGCTCCAGTGCCATTAGAAGGTGGTACTTACAAAGTGACAAACCCTGAGGGACCCCAGCACCTTCAAAAGAATTTTCCTGGGGGACTTTTCCACTTGTTCCCTGGGCAGTCTGAAGTCTGCTCTCCTTGTGTCTCCAGATTTGAACTTTTTCTGTCACTTTCCTTCTGCCAGCAGAGATTTTAACTTGATCACTTCATGGTCACCATAGCCAGGACAGGTGCCAATCATCATTTCATTCACAACATCTGCTCTGTTGGCAGGTAGCAAATTAAGCAGGACTTGTTTCCTAGTTGTCTCTCTTAGTGTCTGTATAATGAAGTTGTCATCCAGGTGTTTTAGGAATCTTCTGGCCCTGTTTGTGCCACCTGTACGGTGTTCCCAGTTAATATCTGGCAAGTTGAAATCCCGCATAAGGACAAGGGCAGTTGATTTGGAAGCATTCCTTAATTCCTCTAGGAAGAATTAATTGGCATCGTTATCCTGGCTGGGAGATCTACAGCGGACTCCCACATTGACATCCACATTATTTGTCCCATGTTCCTGTCCAGAGGTTCTCAACTGCACCATTGCCAGCTATGAGTTCTGTACATCCCAGCCCTTTCATTACATATGATGGCGCCTTCCTGCCTCTTTTGTCCTGTGCACATCTCCTGAAGAGCATGAAGCTGCCCAACAGGGCACTCTGGTCACCAGGTTTCATTTAAGTCAATGATATCAAATATCTGGGACTGATTCAAAGCTCTGAGCTGCTCCTGTTTGTGTGGATTGGTAGAGAAACATTTCAGGTGTTGTAATCTGTAGCCAACAGCTCATGAAGCAGATTGAAGTAGCCCAGTTCATTTCCTCAAGTTTTCATATACCGTCCCACTGATCATCACTTGTGAGCCAGGTATTTTCCTCTTCTCCCTTCCAAGCCAGTTTAAAGCTCTGTCAATGAACCTGGCTGGCCCCTGTGCTAGAGCTCTTTTTCTGCTCTGAGAAAGGTGTATCCCATCAGCTGTCAGTAGCACAGCTGGATCTGCCTATTCCTATCCTTGCTGCTGAAAGGATTGAGAAAAACTCTACCTGTGCTCCTGATCCTACAGCTAATTGTCCAAAGACTCTGAAATCCTTTTAACTGCTGTTGTACTTCTCTTTGTTATCTCATTATTACCAACTTGAAGAACCATTGATGTATAATAATGAGAGGGCCTTACTAGACTGGAGAGTTTTCTAGCAATGCCCCTTACCTGAATCCCTGGGAAACAGCAGCAGACTTCCCTGTGGGTGGGGTCCAGTCAGCATATCAGGACTTCCATTCACCTTAGGAATGAACAACTATGACAACTACGCTTCTTTTTCTCTTAACAAAGGAGGTTGCAATGCAGGGTATAGAATGTGTTGCCCTAGGCAGCTTCTCTTTTCCAGCAGGACCTTGGTCCTCCTCATCAGCAGGTTATCCTTCTGGTTCCAGGGTTTCCTATCTCTAGTAAAAAGTACCACTCCTACTTGTCACTGTCAAATTTTTAGGAAGAGGATCCTTCCTCCTAGTATGGGCACTGACTGGTTTCCAACCTACCTGTTCAACACACTCTCAACTAGCTACCTAACAGGGTTCTGAATCCACCTGGCTCTTAACTACCAAGGAAATTCAAGATTTCTGCGACAATGCTGTCTCTGAGAATAACTAGTTAGTCTCTTGCTCTTTTTCTCAAGTTCCTTCAGCTGGTGAAATAGCTATTCCCAGGTCTCATCTCTGTCACTAAAAGGGCAGGGTCCTTTTTCTCTCTTGATTCCCCTCAATAGCATTGAACCTCCCCTGGTTCTTCCTAACTGCAAGCAGGAAGTGCAAAGCCCTTTTTAATATTTTAGTGATATAGAATCAAGTCAGGAACTTTATAGAAAACAGTGATATTAATCCAAGAGTCCTCATACCAGGAGGTATGATATCTCAGCTTCCAAAGGCTTAATTTTCTGAGACAAGAAAGCAATATGTTGACATGCTTTAAATCTTACCAATTTAGTTACCATTTTCACTGATTAGTAAAGTAAATTTTGTGCTCCAAGTTGTGCATTAGTCAATCAACATCAATAATCAATAAAGGACTGAATAAAGGAAGAAACACTGATCACAGGGGAATGGCTGAGAAGATAACACCGGAGAATAAGCCAACTTTCTAAGTATATTAGAGTTTAAAAAGGAGTACAAGATGAACCAGTTTTTTGGTTTGTTGGTCAAAACAGTAATTACATCTGTCTTGACCCAAAGGATATTTATCTATTTTTCCAATGAAATTAATATTTTAAATAATTATTTCTCCCAGACAGAGCAATTACTTTAATAATGAGCATATT
Source organism: Bombycilla garrulus (assembly GCA_013400315.1). Taxonomy (NCBI): domain Eukaryota; kingdom Metazoa; phylum Chordata; class Aves; order Passeriformes; family Bombycillidae; genus Bombycilla; species Bombycilla garrulus. Next base: position 6,287 of record VXBU01000551.1, on the reverse strand, counting down.
GACATATCTGTGGTTTACTTGGACTTTTACAAGTCAACAGGAAATGCAAATTAAAGTTTCTGTCCTGTTAGAGAAGATCGGGGATGCTCCATCCCTGGCTCTGGCCCTGCCACTTTTCCCCACAGCAAGCACATACACTTCTCCCCATGTTTTAGATCAAGCAACAGAGCTAATTTTCATTTTCATTTCCAGGTGAACTTGTTTTTTTCATCAGTTCAAGAGTATTGCTTTTTAAGGGTAGGAAGATTTTTACACTAAGCATGTGCTAATGATGTGAGAGTTGAGCTGGGTAAGGGGGCCTCACCCAGGAGGTGCAACTTTACGTTCAAGAATATAAATAAATGAAGACTGAACACCAGAAAAAAAAATACAGTTGGTACTATGTCAAGCCCTGCCCCTTGAGTTACAACACATTTTGCATAGTACGGGGAATGGTTAGTATAAGGATGGGATACAGTATGTAGATGTTTGACATTTCACATCTCTATGATGCTACAAAACCCTATGCTGAAATAGTTTAATAAGCTAGAACTAATATCGCACTTTCCCATGAAAATAGAAGAACATCTTCCTGCTTATGTTGTCTGGAAGAGAAATGTTCCCCCTGAACAAATCACAGGAAATAGCACAAGTGGAAACTTCAAGCCCCAACATAGTCAGATTTTAAAATGCAAAATAGCTTTTTTAGGGTTTTTTTCTTTGTTTTGTTTGTTTTGTTTTGTTTTTCTGCTGTGTGTCAAATATGTTTGAGGCAGTTCCTCAAAATAACTTGCCTGTACACTTCGTAACACATGCTGGAATTTCCCTTCTCCTCCTCCCCCTTCATTTCACCCCCAATTCAAACCCTGGTGAACACAATCTGTACAAGATATCATGATGTGATATTGTACTGTAATATTATAGTACTACATTGGAACTTCTATTGTGTAGTTAAAGATATGTATGTTCAAAGGACACTTAATTTATGATAGAAAAACATGGTAGATTCACAAAATTGTCTTGTGACTCATGTCATCGTTGTTACAGCATTTATAGGTCTTTTTAGACGAGTATCTTTCACAATGGTACAACAGGATAAAGTCATGCTGCTCACAGCATCACTTATTTGTTTATACTTGAAGGAATGTTTTAAAAATCCTATATTCTTTTACTCAAACATTAGTTTCTTCAATCCTCTTGTGAACCACTGCCATAAAAATCAACAGTGCAAACGACATGCGTGACAGAAAATGAGAGCACCTCTGTGATTATAAGCTGACGTAACAGCTCCTCTTACTTACAGCTTTTCATGTTATCTGTCCAATTTGTAATTTATTATTGACTTCTAATTTTTTCAGACAACAGAACAAGTAATACAGTGTTTTCCAAGATGTACTGCACATCTGCAAACACTACCTATTAAATCTGAAGTAATTGGCCTCTGCTGTCTCTGCCTGAGGTCTTACCCTATTAATTCCAATAGTTACAGGCTTTAGGGGTTTTCTTTGACCAGGCACCTTTTTACTTGATTCTTATCTAATAAGCAGTCCAAGGTCATGTGCTGTTACCAGTCCCTTTCTAAAAAAAAAAAAGAAAAACATCTTTTTCCCTCTGACTTTTGCCTGGCATAGCAGTTTAATCACAAGTAGTATTAAAGTAATTTTAAGGTTTAGCTGCTTTGACAGACCTGTCTACATCTACAAATGACTATCAGGTTTTGAAAGACATATTTCATACATGTCTTCCCTTAAATGTCACTGCTATCTGCACTTTTACTGTCCAGATACAAGAAATTGTATTATTTGTTTTCTTCTTCCTTATAAATGTCACTGCCTCTTTTGATGACATTGTCCTTGCTCACTGCTGGTGTGGCAGCAGAGCTGGGCATGCTCCCCTGCTCCCAGTTTCAGTCCTATCCTGCTGTGGGTAAGGTCACAGAGCCCCACGCAGGCCAGCCAGGAGGGATGAGCTTCTGGAATGCAGCTACTGCCATCAACCATGAAACTCCAGGCTGCCATCATGGCCCAGCCTTCAAGCCATGCTGTTTATTTAAGAGATAAGGGCTAAATAGTTCAATGCATTCCCGTAGTTTTAGTCTCTCTGCTTGGAGGATTTGCAGTAAAGCTACCACTTACTGCCAGCATTGATTGTTTTAATACTGATACTCACTTAAGATCTGCTGCTGCATAAACATAAACTGTCATTAAGTGCCAAGGAGTGCCAATCTTCATCAGCTGGGGTTAGCTGGTAAACAGTAAACTGAATGAAAAACATTGTGCATCCTGACTACTCAGTCTATGCGCTGCTCAGGTCTTCAAACAGCATTTAAATGTGCTGGATATATAAAAATATAGTATTTTGCATGGGAGTTCAATTGGGCAAGTTGATTTGTGCCAATTAATTTAGGCACTTGTTTGAAAAATCTCATGCAACTTCTAAATAGAAATTGAGGAAGTGAAAAGAGGGAAAGCCAGTCAAAGACATAACAAGGACAGCCCTATCATGCCATTCCATTGCCCTGAGGCAAGTAGTCATGTCAGAGGTCATTCTTCTTGCGATCATCACAAGCTGAATGTCCTGAGAAGGCAATGAAAAAAGACAAGCACCAGCCTTGACTTTCTCCATTTAACAAAAGGTTTAACTGGTACAGATCAGAGGTGAATTTATGGTGTCTTTCCAGGCTAACTGCCTGTCATAGATGGCTTCATAGATTCACCACTGTTCAGCTTCTGAAAGAAAAAAAAGTATTTGCAGTTATGTTGTTGGAGTGAGGTTACCAGAAGTATTCAGTCATGAATCCATTCAGTCGTGACTCCCCATCCCACTGGCTTTTAACTAACTGTAGTGAGAAAAGAAAGCTAAGAGTTCATTGAGTTTCTTTAAATTCCCAAACAAAATAAACCCTATTGACCAAAACCTTAACATTTATTGCTAAACAGACTGTACTGGGAAACTTATAAAGAGATTTCGTCCATCTCCCAACAGAATTTGAAAATACACTGATTTTAAACTACCTTTGGCAAGGTTGCATTTTTAGCAGATTACCTTCCTTAACCTGAATAGTCATGTTTACAAAAAAAAAGCTGTTTTCACTATAGCTACTGGACCTCAAGACATTTCCTCTTGGTCAAATATGGGCCACTGAGGAAATCAAGTGGATGAAGAACTCAGATAAAGCTCTTTTAATACAGTTTACGGTGTATGTATCACACTATTTTGTATGTTAGTCATAATATTTCCCTCCATTCCAAATAAGCATAATCTTAAGAGGAAAATAAACACCAGCATTTCAACATACATCTGTTGCTGTACAAAAATGGGACTAGGATGTGTATTGGATTAAGTTATCTGAGTTTCAAATCATTCCATTCTAAATCTTAGTCAGATGCTTTGGTATGTGTCCAAAATTCCTTACTAGTTCATTCTTCTACAGTTCTTGTGCATTTAAATTATCATTTGAAGGTATTTAGAAGCCATCACTAATAACATATCTGTATTCCTGAAGGTGTTTTATCCTGGTACCTTCACTATTAACAGTCACATACACATGAAAGGTTTACATTTGGCAGGAGAAACTATGCAACCAAATGAGTTGCTTAGAAATTGACAACAATACTAGGCAACAATATTAAATCTACTGTTATATATATGGTTTGTAAAAAAACTGAGAAGTAGAAACTACTATACAAAAGAGTATTTTCATAAACTTAACTGCAATTGCAAACCCCGCTTACACAGCAGTTTTGAAAGCTGCTAATGTGGTCCCACATTCACATAGCTGTTGTCTATTGAAGCCCTCCCCTGGCAAAAAGAAAAATAAAATTGCTAGCTCTGTTGTATTAAAAGAACATTTTGTGCTCTTATTATAGTATAGTTTGGAACTAATAGGACTCTTAAATCCCTAGGTACAATACAGAGTAATTGTGCTTTCATGACCTTCCCTGGCAATGCCAATTATCCAAGCTCACAAATCCTACATGGGAAGACCAGAAGTTCAGACCCCTGCTGTGCTTATGAAAATGAGTATTTCCTCATTATATGCTGCACAGAGAAAACATATATGTTTTTTACTAGGATCAACAGAGAATCTCTGCATCGGGCTGCACACAGAGACCTTCAGGAATGGTTAATTCAACCTACTGTTCTTGAACTGCATTAAATTTGAGCTTAGCTGTGTTTCCTTCAAGGTACTGCACATCTCTCTTACTCCTCCTTTGTCACCTACACAGTTTCTTTCTGATTCTCCCCTTGCACATTTTAATCCATGTGGCTTTTGGTTGTAGCATAAGAAAACTTTCCTGACTACCCTGAAATTTTATCCTATCAGCCTTCTTCTGAACCAAGAGCATGTTTCTTCTCTCAAACCAGGTTAGACAAAATAGCGCTTGTTTGCACTTGCCAGTTCAAGTTCTCTGCCTCTAATATTGTTGACCACACTAAGCGCTGCCAGGCAGTAGGTTCTGTCTAATTTAAGATGTTTTGATTTATGTTGTGATCAGTAGACAAAGGAGCCTAACATTTTTGAAGAAACCACCCAAGCATCTTTTTGTGTCTTCTTCTACTATATAGAATTAGAAAACAACTCTACAAGAGGAGAAGTAACTCCTTTTGATGACACAGAAAGAATGCTGCTCTTCACTAATGTGTGGGTATAAAGATGAAAAATCTCCAGCGTAATTTCTAATAACACAGATGAGGGGAAAAACTCACAGTACTGTGATACCAGACACACTGAACTGGATGACATAAAGAGGGAATATTACAATACATTGCACTCATGCCATGTGGCTGTGTTGAGAGTAATGCTGATTTCCATCTTTTTGACTCCTGAGCTGCTGTTACCACTGCAGCTTCTGCACCTCACAGCTGTAGGGGTTTGAATTTAGCGCAGAGGAGGGCTGTCAGTCATGTGATGTTTGACAGACTGGACAATTCATGTCAGGATTTTCTTTTTCTGTACAGGAAAAACTTGCTGACTAGAGCATAACAACCCTAGTTTTGTGCATATTTAGTCTCTGAGCAGCAAGAAGATATTGATGAGAGATTAGTAAAAGCTCATTTTTTATCACTCTGGAACTCCACCGGTGTACCCAGACTTTAAATTACAGGACAGCATTTTCTCTGGTTCATACCCCATGCTTATGGACGTGCATATGAGTACAATGTAAATGGGGGAAGCTGGACGGGAGATAGAAATAAGCATTTCCCATGCTATGAGTTCGTTGGCAACGTTAAAAATGTATGACATGATTGCACCTTGATTTTCACTACCACCACCCCCAAAATTGTCAGTCACTCAAAAATGAGGGGATAGGCATTTTCACCTACCTAGGGAGTCTCAGTAGTAGAATATCTGTGCAGTTCTGATGCCTATGCAGAAATCACGAAGCTGCTTCAGGACACAGTGGCAAAGCATCTCTTCAGAAAAGACTGAAGATTTCTCTCATTAGGAATGGGGCATTCAGTAATAATCAAGAGAATTATGCATAGCCTCTTTTGGAAAGAAAAAATGCACATACAACGTCGGACAAGGTAAATCCAACCAGTTGCAATAGCTTGGGTATGGATTAAAGTAATTTCATTTAGATTTTGGGGTCTAGGCTCGTGGGAGTTTTTTGCTACCCAAAGCAACTTAGTTCTGATATTCAGATTGAAGAAATTAATTATTTGCTCCATGCTCTGAATCAATCAAGTTGAAGGAAAGCAAAATTTTTAAATTTTGTCCTTTTTTCCACTAGAGAACACAACGTAAGCTACAGCTGTTTTGTTTTCAGTTTTAAAAAAATTGTAAGGATAATTTGCCAATAATAATTATAGGCTCACTAAAAAAGAGCAGGGTCTGAATATTACCTATAGAGTCTAAAAGTCTCTTTAGGAGTACCCAAACATCTTTTAATTTGTACATTAAAATTTTGCCAGAGTTTTATGAAATAAGATGATAATATGGAGTTTGGAACCTTTAAATTTCTTTGGTGACTGCAATGAGTGTCAATAGCAGATAAGAAGGCTGCTCTGAAGTTCCTTAAAATCCCTAGGATTACGGAGTTTATAGGTCTTGGCAGTGGTGTTAGCTGCTCACAGTGGCGCAGGACAAGGATGCAGAGCCAGAAGACCTGGACAAAGGAAGACCCTCAAACAAAACTTCTCATCTGTAGGGCTGAAGGTAAGAGGATTTCTTTCCATGTTCAGGCCAGAATTAGGCAGGAAAATGTGGTACTGTTTTATGGCAAGGCTATTTTTCAGCTTCCTCTACAAGAAAATGAGCGCAAAAAGACTTTGCTTTACTAGTTGTCCTAGGTTACAATATA
>VXBU01000550.1:111855-123257 GCA_013400315.1 Bombycilla garrulus | reverse complement strand
GAATTGGGATTGCTCAGTCTGGAGCAGAGCAGGCTCTGGGGTGACCTAACTGTGGCCTTTCAGTACCTGAAGGGAGACTCCAAGAAAGAGGGACAAATTACAAGAGCATGCAGTGGTAGAACAAGGATGAATGGCCTTAAACTGAGAGAGAGTAGGTTGAAATAAGAAATAGGGAAGAAATTTCTTACTGTGAAACTGGTGAGGCACCGCAACAGGTTGCCCAGAAAAGCTGACAATGTCCCATCCTTGGGACCGTTCAAGGCCAGACTGGATGGAACTCTGAGCAAGCTGGTCTAGTGGAAAGTGTCCTTGCCCGTGGCAAAGTGATCTTTGAGTTCCTTTCCAACCCAGGCCATCTTATGATTTCATTATTTATTTCAGGGAAACACAGTGAAAGATAACACACCTGCTACCTGTATTATTACAAGGTAATGAACAACTTTTAAAAAACAATCTGGCACAGATTTTTTCAAAATTCATCTACTGCAGCACAACAGATAATTTATTAAATAAAGAGTTCTGAAATTTCAGGGCTTCAAAAAATAATCCACCTGGTGCAAATTCTCTCCTGCAAGAATTCAAATTAATCTAGCTGGTTAGCACAACAGGAAGGCTAGAGAGTGGAGCTAGTGTTTTGAAAGAGAGACTCTCTGTAGTCATGATCAAAAAGGCTACTCTCAAGACTAGAAAGAGTCAGCATGGAAATTGATCTGCTAACTAGGAACATGGCATGCTTCACTGCGTCAAAAACAACATAGCAAAACCACCCCCCACAAAACACACCCAAGTACCAGCCCTGGAAGCTCAGGTGACTAAATCATAAATAAGACTACAGGGTATATAGGAGGAAAGGCAGGATCTGATGGATTATGGTAAATTCAAAACCAAGACATTGCTTTAGTATCATATAGCTGTTTCTGTGCAAAAACATCCATCAATTGCCAGCTCAAAACTTCAAATATCTGTAAAAGAGGCACGTGTAACTTGGGACAAATTCAGGGCCATGTGTTAACTCATCGACAGCATAGGAAATGAAGTTCACAACCACAGGACTCAGTGTAAAAAATGAAAACTACTTACCAAAGCAAGTGAGAATTCAATTTCATTCTCTATAGAAACTTGCCTTTTCCTCATCTATAGAGGTTTTCTGAAGTCAAAACACTGAAGGACCAAGATAAAGCATGCAAGCCTAGACTCATTCCATGGTAAGGGAATACCCTTCACGGTGGGAACATCAAAACTTGATGGCCTACTTCCTCTAAAAGGAATGGTCATGCAGCAGAGCAACAGCCTGCAGAACTACTCACTGTTGCATACAAATGTTTCTTCCTGGCACAATACTCATTTAAAGTACTAAGTAATAAAGAGCTGCAGCAAGAGACAAGGACAGAAATTAAAGCACTGGTATATTTAGAGACGCCAGAGAAGCTCTTTGCCTCACAGTACGATCAATGACTGCATCTAAGTCATTCCATAATCACAGGCATTTATTAGCTGCTCATCAATGTAGTCTGAGTATTCAAGCAGGATGGCTGCTGCTGTGAGTGAAGGAAACAAGATGAAGGGGCTGGGATGAACCAACACTGGCAAGCTCTGAGTTATTAGTGATCTCTCAACAGAAACTTCTGGACAAATACTGACTTAAAGAGCTTTCTTCAAAAAACATCAGCAGGCTCTGTGTCACATTTTGACACTACCCTCATTCAAAATTTTGGAGCTAGCTAAGGGTTTTATGCAGGTAAATACACTTACAGACCTCAAAGAAACACAGAAATTCTCTCTTGCTTTCTGCAATTCAGCATACTTAAAAACTGACTTAATTCTGTCATAACTAAGTACTGCATTCAGCCAAGCTTCCTTAGGCCCCATTTTTCCAGCTGCCACAGACAAAGACACTCACTCCATTTTACTGGCCCACTTGAGACAACAGAACACAACAGCAGCTGCTTCCTCACCAGTTTGCTGTTTTTAATAATGTAAGATCATGCAACTGTATTCAGGGAAATAAGCTGGAAGAAGGGAGTGCCATGCCAGTGTCAGAATCCAGCAGCATCCATCAGAAGAACAGTAACAGCCAACTTCCTAATTACAAGTAGCTGTTTCTGTGCACTTCTGCATGAAAGCAACAGGAGCACTCTTTAACAGAACTTACTATAAATAATTTGTAACTGTTCTTACTGTTCTCTAATAAGGTAATTGGAATCCAGTTAGAAGGCAAGTGGAAGACATGATCATATTGGAAGATAAACTTGTGAGAGAGAACTTGAACAGACCAAATAAGTATGAACTCCCTTAAAAGATTTTATTAAATTCTTAAATTACAGCTACTATTAGAAAGGCAGACCAAGAATATGCATCTGATTTTTGATGTCTCAGTGCTACAGCTGACCACATCTCCACAGACACGCTTCCCTAATAATCATACGTATTCAATACTTTCCAAAACCAACTATGTGTCTGTACATCAGCACACAGGCTTGTATAACTTGGTTTAAAATTTAAAAATAAATTACTCACTCTTTTGTGCTGCCTGGCCAATCTTGCTTTAGTCTCCTCCAGTTCTTTGTGAATCTTCAGGACATGCTTATTCATCTTACGAATTGTGGAATGCAAGATCTCCCAGATATAAAACCTAGGAAAGACACAGAGCTCAAAAGACCACCTTACGCACTACTCAGAAACAGGAAACTAAATGTAGTTTCTTAACAGAAAAATGTAAGTGGGAGAATTAAAAAATCTAAGTATCATTCACAGGGCCATCTACCAGAGTGAATGAACACTCAGCACACTGGAAAGCATACTTGTAATGCTGTCACACCAATATTCATACCCCAATTCACAAATAAAAATGTCTAAGTACATATTTTGTAGAAAGGGCAAAAGCCAAATTGTACCTTATTTCACTGCTGAGTTTTCAAATACTGAACTTAAAATTGAACTTAAAATTGAACTTAAAATAGCAAATCAAAGACGAATAACAACTCAAACAATTCTTGTTACCTAGTAAAATCGTGTGCCAGCTCTGAAGAAAAGATCCAGTTTGCTACTGCAGCACAGTCAACAATTTGTGTCCGAATCATCTTGTCCACAAGCACAGCAATCATCTGTATTTTGTGACAGACAATACATACACAATCTGTGTAAAATATTCCAGCCTCAGATAAAACCAGACAAGATTCGATGGAACTCTACATCAGCGGCATTACTGAGTAATTTCAAATACTTCAGGAAACAGGGTAGTCTGGCTTAAAACGTTTCATGAGGGGATCTGTATCAATTACATAAAGCACTCTAATTTTGTTAACAACCACACCTACTTCTGAAAGTATCACTCTTTTGTTAGCATACACACTCCCACACAAAAGCAAAAAACTCAATAATCAGAGTTGGAACTGAGGCCTTGAGAAACCTGAGAGCTAGTACTCGACATCGAAGTACTCCAGCCAGAGCACATACACCTGTCAGATCACCACAACGAAGGAGCTGCTGTTAGCCTCCTCTCCTTGAACTGCAGGAGCCCTCAAAAGCGACAGTAAGCTTCTCTCTACAGGGCCCATTAAGTTCAGGACAGAACAAACAAGAGTACTGGAATCAGTGGAAAGGTTTACTTGCTACAGGCACCGCCATGATTCTGAGGGAGTTGCAAGCCATCTAGCAGGCAACTGCAGAGAAGAGTTACTGACTAAAGAAGATGCAAGCTGTTCAGTAAAAAGGGCTTATCTTAGTTACTCATGTGATTGAATGCCACAGTATCTAAGAACCGCAGCCTGCACTGTATTTATCCTTACAACCACCCGTTGTCAAATGAGGAAGTGTAACAAAGCTCCTTTTAAGGAAGGAAAATTAAAATAACTGAATGAATCATACAGAGGACTCAGCACTCAACTTTCAAGTCACAGGATAGTATCCCATGTTCTATTTGTCTTTCTGCATTGCCAGGAAGGATTTATTACTTAGCCTGGTCTTCCAAAAAACACACATTTAGGATTTTGAGAAAACATTTAATCTCAATGTTAAAGTTTCTCTTTATGGAGTCACCACCATCTGTTTGCTTTAAAGTCCAGGGACTACTGACTCCTACTGTTATATCACTACCTGCAGCACAGGCCACTCATTAGTGCTTTAAGCCATATAAGCATTGTTGGTCTGAACCAAATCAAAGGGTTTTTCCACAGATGTGGGAGTAGGGTGAACAGCCTGAAAACAGACTCTGGGCAAGAGCCCTGCTGTGAAGGCACCATTCCTTCTGCATGACAAGGAGGTTGAGGACTTGTGAAAAATAGAAAAGTGCTTGATCAGAAGCAAAAAACACTGGACTGCAGTAAAAGCAAGAGAAGAAAAGTTCCACGATTAAGGAGAACAGCACACTGTAGATTTTCCTAAGTTTTGCACTTGAGATTTTTTAAAGTGATCTTGATTTATTAATAAAAATGTAACATGACTATTTAGTCTGGGTTTGAAACCTCCATCTCAGTTTGGTATAGCTGCGATACAAAGGAACAAAGAGGAAGCTGATGCAGGTATTACACTGCAGTAATGAAATTTCTTCTGATCCAGTTAAATGTCAGGAAAAAGTAGGTCATACTGTAAATGTGACATTTTCAAGGTCAGTAAACTGGGTAATAGGTTAAATATATATTTAGAAAATCCTCCTGTTTTGGTATTTTTAAAAGAGGTAACAGCTTGCATAGGTATCCTTCTAGGCACCGATTTTTTCCACTAGAGAATGGACCACAGGTCTAGTAGCAGATGCAAAGATTACTCCTGGTTCTCAGTGGCATCACTTCTTATGGTTTGGCCTGTGCAACTGAGAGGTGCAGTCCACTTCCCAGCAACACAAACACACCAGCAAGGAATATGTGAGGTAACTAACACAGGCAAACTCAGCCTGAGCTCCTTATTGATTTCTGTTCATAGAAAAATGACAGCTGAGGTAAAATGCAATTGCTGTGAAGAAAGTGAACAGCTTAAACAACCGAGGCATCTTTTGTAGGTCTTTTAGGGTGCTATTTCCTCTGTCTCAAGAATGAACATTATCACAGCACTGTCAGACTGATCTGTTCTGAACAGGCACTACTGCAGCTCTACTCAGCCTGCCCACACACAACAGTGACTCCAGCGTGAGCTCTGTGTAATAACTGGACAGCTTTCACTAGCATCTGCTGGGGAAAAGAAAAAAATGCCCTAAAAATCCCTAGGCTTCCACACTTGTAGCACTGTGGCCTGTTTTAGATAGGAGCTCTACATCTTATTTAAATTTGCATATTTATGGTGCTTTCCAACTTGGAACAAAGCTATGGTTTTGGCAGAAGTTATTCTCTTGTTTAACAACCAGCACAGTATGAATCTGAGTCTTAATGACAGCCCTTGCCCTTTCACAATGAACTCTTGAGAAAGAAGCAGCTCCACTGATGGTATGTATTTTATGTCCAGCCTTCATTTTAGTAGTAGCAATACTAAATACAATCTAAACTTTCCTTAGAATGACAATAGACAATTTATTTTTTAAGGATGTAAAACAAACTGTACATTTTTTTATTCACATATGACCTCTGAGTTGAAACTCACACAAAGATCCTTGACATTTCAGCCCCTTACCTGTGGATGATTCTTCCAAACCTCATACACAACCCTCAGAACATGAAGTTTCCCCTCATCACTTTCAGCAAGTGTTTTGAAGACTTCGTGAAACCTTTTAATAAAAGTAAGTAGTCAATGGATAGGCTAGGACCAAGTCAAAAGAGCAGCAGATATAAGACAAGTGGTTCAGTTTGGCCAAAAGATAATTATGTGACTATCTACAGCATTTCTTAGACAACTGCTCCCTGGAAAACATTACCATCCTGAGTAAAATAATCTACAATGAAATGACATCTCCTAAAAGCAACTTGCACCTTAGTGGTGAACCTACTTCCGGAAGCTAGGCTACATTTCTCAGGCTCTCAAAGGCAGGAGGCACTTTTCTGCTTCAGGTGCTCATCTGTACACAGCTGAACCAAAATTTGCTGCCTTTTGAGCCTTAGACCTTCCTCTTAATGTGTTTCTGCAACTTCAGACACTTATCCTAAGTGCCTCTTTTCCAAGGAGAGGCTGCTAAAAGCATCTATTTTAGCAGTTATTCTGACTGCCACACAGCATTCATAGCCAAGCTTATTGTAATATAACTATAAAGCATAAGAGGCTCTTCTTGATCTCTTGACTGCCACTGCTGTTGTGCAACAGAGAAAATACCATGGTCTAAGTATGTGAATCACTCTGCCTCTTTTACTCCTGACTGCAGGTTACTGCCTGCAGCTTATCAACATTGCCTCTGTAGAGCTACCAGGTGTGTATGTTTGTAGGAGTTTTATCCATCTTTAGGGACAGATAGAAAAATAACTCATTAGGATGCATATGACTACCTTTCATGTAACAAAACCACTTAAACTCCAAAACACACAGGATTTAAAATGTTATTCTGATTTTGCTAAAAATGGTGCAGTAAATTCTCTGCAGTTCCAGCATATCTTTAAGGGATGAACTCTAAAGTATTTTAGGATGGATTTTACTCTGCTTTGGTAGACAGAAGAAATTAATAGCAGACTGTTCTGAAGTTTCACATTTCCTTTTTATTTTTTTTTAATACAGATGTAATTGTCCTAGATTCATATTCATAGCACGAGATATTGTGATGGCAGCTAACCAGTCACTGAAATGTAGGGAGAATCTTTTTTTCTTTGCAAAAAAGCAAATAATCAGCAAAAAAGCAATACAAAAATGAAGTAATTTTCTAAACCTGTCTCATTTACATCACATGGCTGCACTGTATGTCTTTCTGTTAATTCCATTCACATAAGTATAATCTAGGATTTACACTACCATTCCTTCAGTAAGCAATGTCATTAGCTCTGCTAGGCACACTGCTTAGTGGAGTACCAACACTGCAGAAGCTTGCACTTCACTTCCTTTATCATGCATTTCCCTGTCAGAATTAAACTGTTCTGTGAGCCCCAAAATAATGTCCATATTACACTTACTTTGCCAGGGCGCTGAAGGAGTGGCTGAAAGACTTTGCAGCTAGATGGAGCAGAGTCTGAACAAAGACTTCTATTTTCAGAGGGTTGAAAGTAAATCCTTCACCTGCAAGTTGTTTGAAACTAATAAATACTTCAAGTAAAGGATGTAGACTGTAGACTCTCATACAACTGTAGAGATAACTTATGGTTTTAGCTCATTTCACAAGAGTTCCATCAACAGAGCTCTGTAGGGCTGAACAAGGAGCTAGGAAAGACTCCCACAAAAAGTGCAGTTTCAGGCTTCAATTTTGCCACGGAGATGTACAGAAAGCTTGGTTTACCAATATGGAATTCTATCAGAGACACAGCCACCCCAGCAACATGTGACAGCACTGATGGCAGCTCAGAATGTCAGCAAAGGAAACTGCAGCTGTGCACCAAGATGAGGGCTTCGGAAGGACATAAAGATGGGGGCGTGGGTGAAGAGGGGGGAAGCTAAGGATGATTAACATGCAGAGGCTGCCCATTCAGGACATACCAGAAAGGTCCATGAGGCATGCAGAGCAAATATGGCTACAATGGTCAATGGTGTCAGGTGCCCTCCTGCAGCTGAAGACAGGCAGGAGGGAGAGCACGGAGTGGGTAAATCAGGAAACATGACAGGATCCCAGGGGGAAAAATCCATCAGATCATTGTTGCTCTCTAAAACCTTGCAAATACTACAAAAACGAAGTATTTGCCATTGTTTATATCACTTCTAATTCTCTCTCACACCCCTCCCTCCATAAAACACTCAGGCTTTAGGAATCAGCGCTGTCTGTGGCTGCAAAGCTAAGGAGAATGACAGCCTGTCAAAGCCTAATAGCTTATATCTTACCATCATCATCATCCTGGTTTGGATTAGGCACATCTTTTAAAATGCTGAAGATTTCATCATTGCTCGCCTTATTTTTAATTGCAATTGTTAAACAGAGTGCCACAGTATATCCAGGAAGAGACCCTGAAAAAAACAAAGAGGTCAAAAATATGGAAAGGCAAGTAAGTGAGCACTTTTTAAGATCAGTCTGCCTCACAGAAAAACAAGTACCCTTCCCAGCTACAGCTAAAACTTAGTGTTTCCAATATCACTGTCGACCTCAATATGCCATAAAATTGATCAACGCATCTTCTGGTCTTCATGTGAAATTCAAAACTTGGAGTAGATTTTTTAGACCTCAGCTCAGGCAATCACATTCCTCACTAAAGCTCTACTTCAGTTTCCACCAGGTTTCTAAAAATACAGTACTTCCTTGTTATTCCTCACTGTATCTTTGATGATGACACTTTTATGCTTAGGATTGAATTTACACTGAACAATAAAAGGAATAATAAGGTCCCTCTCTACCTCACTTTTTACAGTATCTGTTCCTTTTGTATGCTCATTAAATCAAGTTTACTGGAAAAATATTCTAGTGCTTCATGAAGTTCAAAAAATAATTTCTCATTATCACTTCAGACGCTGACTTTTCCACAGTATTTTGCCCAAACAGGGGAAACAGATAAACTGTCCAATTTTAGACTTCTGGCAAATAATACTGCACAACACCACAGCCACATTGACAATAGTAGTTTGATGTATCTGGATTTTCTTTGCTTCATAAGTAGCAGACAGGATTTTATTAGAGAGATCCAGGCTTAATACATACTAATTGCTCATGTGAAGCATATTCATCCATATGAAAATCATGCATATTTATTTGAGCTGTATTATTTTATGAAAACAACCCATCTTACAGTCAATCTAGAGTGCTTCCTTGCTCTGAAGTACTTCTTCAATTTGACCACTGGTAATTTTAATACTTACTATTGCTCTCATCTCCATATTTGTAAATGCACACTGGATTAGCAGGACTGAGGACAGAAAAACTTGCAGGAACAATGTCTATTATCCGCTGATGGTAGGAGAGTCTGAAAATAACAAGTTCCACAGCAGTAAAATAAAAGGGAATAACATCACAGCTAATGATTGCTTTACATAAAACAAAATGGTAGTTTCTGCTGGGTAGTAAGAGCTAAGTAAACCAAACTCACTAGTAGATGCTTTCAATTTCAACTCTGTGATGCTAGAGTTTCATCCTCATATAATTAATTTGCCTTGTGAAAAGGCTGCCTGATAAGGAGTTTCATGCAAAAACCTGAGATGTGCTGCAGAAAGCTAGTAAGATGTCAGTATTCAGAGCAGGAAAAATATTAAATCAGACATCTTCATTTTACTTTCCAGCTTCATTTCACTCCCATAAAGGTTTAATTTGCTACCAGAGCTCACAGGGAAATTGAAAAGTGCCATAGAAAAAAAGGCATTTGTTGTGCAGCACAACACTTTCAAACTTCCGATATGGAATTCACCCAGACCTCAACTGTTTTCATGTAGGATGCTGAAGAACATAGGCTTTTTCAACATTTTGTGCTTTCTCTCTCCTATGCAACCCTAATCTCAACAATTTTTAAGCCCAGACTACTTATCAGAACTACTTGATTATGTAGTTTTGTTGTGTTTGGAGATTTTGTTTGTTTAGACAGTTACTTGTTAGTTTAAAGTAAACAAAACATCAGAAGCACCAGAAGCATCAGAAGCAGAATCAAGACTAGATTCTCAGTTTTTAAGTACAATTAATGGTCAGTTCCCTCTATCCCTGTAAATGCTGAATACTTTCCAAGAATATAACTAAATTCTATTTCCTTCCATGATCTTGGTGAAGTATGTCTTTATGTAACTATGGGTGTGCATGGATAGGTCACTACCATTTCCATCATCTGCTTCTCCCTCTCTTTAAAGCAGTGTCCTACAGTAGGTACACCAGATTAAAAATCATACAAACAACAGATTTAACTGAAAATCAATTGTAAGAACATATGTGCCCAGGATAAGAGTCAAATTAAAAATACTCTGAGAGTATTCAGATGAAACTTTGCCTTGAATGCAACTATGGCATGATCTTACTTACCGCATGCACTTTTCCAAAACCTCTCTCACAAATTTGGGTTTGGGTTTTTCAAGGTCCTGAGTAAGACAATCTGACCTATCAAAGGACACAATGCAATGGCTTTTAGCAAAAGCATTTAGTCTCTTTTATGCTTGATCTGATAGTACAAAACAATCACGGTCTGAAGACAATAGGGGTTGCTGGACCCTTAGAGTGTAGGTACTTTTAAGCCACTGAGGTAAGTTAATCACTACTTCCTTACTGGCAATTAGCATTCCTGGAATCTCATCTCTGTGTGATAAATTTTCAAGTAACTTCCCTTCCCCCACCACAGTAACAGTAATTTGAGGCTGTGGTTAGCTGGCTTTCCCTTTCCTTAGGAAAAGAACCTTGAGTGATTTCACAGTCTGTTTCTCCCTCAGCCCTTCTAGTTGATTTCAAATGCACTGCAGGTAAAGAAAAGCCTGAAGTACAGTTACTTGCAGGATTTGTGAAGGCACTTTGTGAGAGAGATCCACAGAAGCACTGCCATCAAGGAACAACCTAGCAAACTAAAATCATCTCTTTGAAGACTGCTGTCTGGTCAGTCAAAGTGGATGCATGCCAAGATAGCCACCAAGCACTTAACTCCACAAGACAACAGTGCAAGAAACTAAAGAACCCCTCTCCACAAGGACTCTCAGGCAGATCACCTACAGAAAGCAGTCACAGGCTGTGGAAACTACTCCACGGAGGACTTGGCTTCAAGGGGATTTCCCTTGCTGCATGTGTGCCCGGAATGGAAATCTCAGGGAATCTGTGCGCAGAAATTAATAGACACCAGGGAGCTCCTGCTAGAGATGCCACGTTCAAAATGTGCCACAGACAGAACGGGTGGCAGGGCAAGCTCTGATGGAACTTCAGGTACTAGGGTTTGGCAGGTGGGAAAGAGACCACAATGTCTCAAGGATAAAAGTTACAATGAAAGGTTAAGGGTAGGGCAGAGAGCAAAACAACAGAATGAGTACAGGATACAAAGTGTCAGCAGAAACTATTAAAAGTAAATATAAGGTATGGTGAGGCATTTTTGAAAGTTTGCTAGCAATTGACAGAAAGTGCGGGACAAATTAAAGAAACCATACTTTAGCCTCCCCTCTTTAAGAAATGCTTACACTGGTTTGAGATTTACCAGGAGGTTCACCAAGGACAATACAGTGATTAAAGAGATTATCAAAATAATCTACCACCGAGTGCTGGTGGACAGATTATAAAAGGCCTCTGATAAGACAGAGGAAAGCCCTTAACAGGGCCAACATACTGTGACACCTTCTGGATGTGTTTGAAAAGTCAAGGTTTTAAAAATATCAGGTTTGAATTCAAAGGACAGAAACTTACCAGTCTTCCCAGCTCCAGCGGAACTGAAAGTTGCTCAGGTGGTGAGAAAACCAGTTAATAAATCTTCATA
>VXBU01000550.1:99946-111831 GCA_013400315.1 Bombycilla garrulus | reverse complement strand
TCGGTTCAGCTTTTCTTATAAATGCATTCCACTTTTCCAAGATGAGCCTAAACTCTTTAAGCTATTACAGCATTAAACAGGCATTTATGTTGACAGGTACAAAAGAGTTTGGCTCTCTTCAGAAAGAAGGTTTTATAGACAAATAATATATATATAATAAATGCCTGTCATGCACACATGAAGAGCTGAAGTATTCAACTAGCAATTAAATTGTAAGCTTACTGTGAATACAAAACTTTCACATTTTTAAAGAGTCATTAACCACTCTCCCAGCCAATGAAAGGGTAAAACCACCACCACTCTCCGCCCCTGGGTGGCACATGTCACGCCCCCGAGCAGGGAGCAGGCGCGGTGTGTAAGAGAGTGCTGCCGCCCAACCAGGAACTATCTGAGCATGGGACGTGGTCACCTGTCCTCACTGACACAGACATTCATGCAGACAGCCACACTCGTGACCTCCAGGGGAGCGTTCCTGGAGGAGAGGCAAGCAGATCCTTCACCTTCTCTGTAGATCGCTCAAAGCCAGAGCTCACAAAACATTTTTAATAACATCAGGTATCTCTAACAAGGCTTTCTGACTACTCTTTTCACAGGCTTTTTGCTTTCTTCTACACTGGATATCGAGAAATGCTTTCCATCATCTCCAGAATACATGTACCTGTCCACACATGTTGTATTCATCGTGTCCAAACGCATGTAGAGCATCTCTGTGGCTTGTGCAAGCTTAAAGTTTCTTATTAAGGTTTACAAAAAAGAAGTAGGTAAGTCAGATGTTTTTCTCCTTTCAGGTTTTTAATAGAACGTCATCAACTTTTTGCAGTGGAAGCTCCTTGAGCCTACTCCAAAATCAGGTAAATCAAGTAAATCCACAGTGGAAAAAGTGAAGACTATTGTGAGTTCCACCCCTTAATCCCAACCTGTCCTTCCGCCATCACAACAAGACTGCTGGCTTTTTCCACAGAAGGACAGAATTCATATCATGCAACAAGCAATACAAGTGTTATTTGCTTTTAAAAGGCAAAGTTTCCTGCAGATGCTCTGAAATATTAATACTGTCAAATTTCAGTAATATTTATTACTATCCCATCAGCCACAAAACAAACAAAATAAGGACTGCATTTCATAAATGCTCCTCAGGAGCACAGAAAGGATACAACTTGTGGTAAAGAGCCAGGCTGAAGTTTGCACAGCTCAATCAGGAGTGTTGTGTACATCACTTCAATATGTGGAGGAGATGGCAGTTGAAACAACTCTGCAAATATTACCTATAGGAGAGGAAATCACAGAGTAAGAGCACAGTCCAATGTGGCCTGCACAACTCTCAGCTTCACAATAGTGCCCATCAATCTTACACAATTACCTATCCCAAAAGACCTATATTTTCCTATCAAGGGCATGTTCCAGGAAAAAGAGAGAGAACCAATAAGAACTAGTTGTAACACAACACTGTACTAACACAGTCCACTCTAACTGTTCTTATCTTTTCACACTAACACAACACCAGCATTATACATCTATTATGTCTAATAAACATAGAATGCAACCATATAAATGGGCATAGTTATAATACGACCTACTGCAGTGATACCATGTGACCTGAAAATGCAGAAATAACTTTCTTGTTGAGTAGTAAATAATGAAGCCTAAGCATTTAGTATTAATATGTTCATTAAAATTACATTTATATATTTTCCACTGTAACCACTTTTCTCCTATACAAAACCGTATATAAATGAAATCACAACTTTAATTACAGAGAATTACAACCAGCATTTCATACAACAAATACATATGCTCACTATCCCTTGAAAAAACCCTTCTAAGAAACATGAAAATAATCCTGCAGTCAGCATTTGTGTTTCCATTTTAAAGCGTGCCTATAATAACAGCATGTCAACCTCTGAGTGCTAGGAAAAAAAAGTCATCACTGTACAACATCCACCTCTGAGTTTCTGTTTATTTTGTATTCCACTCTCAACTAAATTTAAATTACATCAAAGGAGTTGGCAAACTTTGACTCATTACAGTTGATCAGTTTCCTCTTTAGATTTCTGAATAAAGCTTAAAGGAGCCTTTTTTTTTTTTTAGAAAGGTCTTTCTTGAGAAGAAATCAACATCCACTTATAGATTCCAAAAACATCACATGAAAACACATTGGCCTGAACTTGTTTTTCAAAGGAAGGACTTGAAAGCATGAAGAGACCATAAGATGCTGGGAAACTTTTCTGCGTCAGCATAATTTGGACATTTTGTTCAGACAGATATGGCCAAAAGGTAGGGAGAACTCTGGACAGAAAAAGGCTCAACTTTTCAAGATAGGGAATAACAACTGGACAATCAGTTGCATTTAATGAAATTTCACATGAAAAAAGGGAATTTTTAGTGTTAGTCATAGAATTTGTACAGATTTTGCTTTTTCATCACTTTTTACAGCACGTCAAGGTAGTGGAGGTAAAATTACTGAATATACTTTAATGTTAAGGCAGAAAAGTAATCCTAATTTTAATACTGCTTAATGTAATAAATACATTTAATATTGTTCTGAATTCAGAGTAAAAAAATAACAAGGTGACCAAAACTCATGCAACTTCACAGCAATCAGAATATTTGGCATTTTAGTGCCAAAAGGAATTCTCAATCCCACTTTAAGATCAATATTCTACATATTGTCATAATTAGCTCTGAAATTCATACTTGAATTCTCTAACAGGGAGAATGTCCCAGAGGAAACATGCTGCTACTTCACTACAAGTTCTTTTCAGGGCTAGTAGGACAAAATAATTAGAAGATCCAAACATAAA
Organism: Bombycilla garrulus; assembly: GCA_013400315.1. Classification (NCBI taxonomy): domain Eukaryota; kingdom Metazoa; phylum Chordata; class Aves; order Passeriformes; family Bombycillidae; genus Bombycilla; species Bombycilla garrulus. The sequence goes on along the minus strand of VXBU01000550.1, from coordinate 109,030 downwards.
ATCATGCAGGATGGCTGAGTCTAACTGGACATCATCAAGTCAAAAGACCCCTGCATATTGCAGGGTCATCTAAAGCAGATTGCTTAGGGTGTATCCTGCTAGGTGTTGAACTTCTGCGACTCTTCCAGGCTTAATCACCTTTGCATTAAAAAAAAAATTTTCTTATGTTTAAATGGACCTTCTTAAATTTCAGTTTGTGTACATTTCCTCTCGTATTTTAGTTTAAAATTGAACACATTTTGAAGTTAAAATTACAACAAAAGCATAAGACTATCACTCAACTGTACATAACCTGCTCATTTAACAGCTGCTGGTTGAATTTAACAAAATTCTGGCTGATTCCTACACCAAACTGTAATTTAAGGAACTTATAATGGAACTAACAGCAATGTATTACTCATGAAATAATACATCTCTGAAGAGGTGACCTATAAAATCCATACCTCTACTATGTGATAGTTCAAAGGGATCTTGTTATTTCCTGGATAGCTCAACAGCTGTGCAGCACTGCAAAACCACAGATACATTTAATTCAAACATAACACAACAAACGTGATATAAAAATTAAGTCAAGAGAATTACAGATAACTCTTAATTCTGGGCAAGAGTTCCCATAAAAAAAAGCATCAAACAAATCAATAATCCTTCCAAAATCTGTTGTTCAACGCACAGAGGACTTCAGAAAAGAAACAGCACAAGGACTTGTTAGTACTGCCTAAACTATGACCTGTGTCAATGTACTCTCTGTGCAGCAGTAACATCCTTTGAACACTACCCCACTACCAACAGTGGTTTAGCACAGAAAGTCACGGTTATTGTGGCACGTGTACATGAAACGGGGGAAAAAACTACCCCAAACAATTAATGTTTGGAATTACTCAAAGGCACAGTTAAGCTAATGGTGTATGTAAGAAACTCTCATGTTCAACGGCCTAATCTTTTAATCAGGTCATTATCACCTGTCATTTGTGCAAAGCAAAACCACTACCTTTCTGGCACACCTTTTAACTTCCCTGGTCTTTTACTTTTCTCTGAGAATTATTGAAGACTATTCCAGTAATGGGAACAACACCAAATTTCTAGTTTCTGCTGGATCAAACAGCACACAACCTTATCACATGCCATCACCAAAAAACCCATTAATTTCATGCATATTATACGGGGTTTGCTAGTTTTCATACAGAAGTGTGACGGCTGTGGCAAATCATCTTGGTTATCAATTACCCACATCAGACAGCGTTTGGGCAGAAATTAAGAAAATTGCCCTGCCTGCCTCCTGGCACAGCTGAACTAAAATTGATGAAATCTGGCCCTGCAGTGACTCCCCAGAGCAAACTCAATTATCTTATCTCTGGCGTGTAATTCCCAGAGGAAACACAGCGAGGAGGTGTCCATAAACACCAATGCTCAGTCAGCTGCAGATGAACCAACTCCACGCTCCCTGCCCCATCTAATCAGCATTTCAGGCAGCACAACACAATCACATTTTCCACAGAGGTCCCGTGAGGAATGCATACTTTTTACAGCACATTCCGTATTATCAAGGGATTCCCTTCCCAGGAAACCACCGGCCTCTGGATTACACAGAATCTCTGTTATCTGAATGTTATGGATACTCGGTATGCCAGGCAACCGTTTCAGCACAGATAAATGTAGTAAATAAACTTTCACTGCCAGCCTCAGGAAACACTTGCTCTCAAGCTTTTGCCTAACCGGTGCAGGACATATCCCCATTGGCACCAAAGCCACAGTAGCATTTAAAAACTGCCAGGCCCCCCAGTACCGAGCTCCTCCTACCAAGTCTTTCTCTCTTTCCAGTGGGATTTGATGATGCAGTGGAGGTTCTCCTCTATTACAAATCTCTCAACAGAGTGGCTGCCAGGCATGACAGGACCCTGGTAAGAAAGAGTGAGGATTCATTAAGATCACTGCTAATGCAGTGGTACCACAGGCAGCAAGCTTTCTTAAGACACATTTACAGACAGAAAAAGGTAGTCCAACTTCCCCATGAACACTATGAGATCTCAAATGCCTTTTATACTTCAGGACTGAAAAGCTGGTATGACATTTCCACACAAACCTCATAGTCACCCATATTTAAAGCAAAATGAGTACTAGGACTCATTACAAGAGGAGATAAGAACAAATTAAGAGAACAAGATTCTAAGTCCACAGAGCATCTGCTTCTTCCTTTGCTTTGTGGAGTCACTGGGCAAGTTACCACCATGTAGCCTGGGAAAAAAAAAAATCACAGCGGAGCTAGACTATAATAAAGCCACAGAGTGGAAAGAATACACACTGATGGTCTTCTTCACTGCAAAAACGAGAGGCCAGTAAGCGAAGGTAAAAGGCAGCAGACTCCTGCAACGGGAAGTATAAAGGCATTTGGGGAAAGCAGTATATGTTCTTTTCCTATATTCCCCTGTTCCGCAAGATGCATCAACAAATTTTAACAGATGATAAACACTGCAACAAATACCTAGTCTAGAAAAAGACTTGAGTCACCATCTTTGTGGAAGCCAAGTCTAACTCTGTGAATGTAGTTTTACTAGAGACATTAGGAAATTCAGTCAATGTTGTCCTCTAAGCAACAGCACCACAACATTTTACTCTGTAAATTCTGCTCCTCTCTAACTTGCTTTTTACAGTAACTCCGTTTCTGCAGAAGTACCAAAGCAAAACTGCTGCTGGCCTTCCAGTCACTCACTGTGCTGGAGGAGAGGACATCACATTTTCACCAGTATTGCCCCAGGAACCTAATTGTGAAATCCACTCACCATTCCCCACAGCAATCACATACCTCAGGGTCATCCGTGTAGTCAAACATCCTAAAAATAACCCTTGGCATCGGGTATACAGAATCTTCAGTGTGAGGTGGGGGTGTGAAGGGAGGGAGATTGTGTTGCAGTGCCTCACAGAGAACGCTGTCAAAAGCCAAGTAGGGCCTCAGGATGTGCCGCTCTTGCCAACGGTCCTTCTTCAATTTCTGAATCTGAGACCAAAGGCAGTCTAAATACTGAAGGAAAAGGTGAGAAACATTAGATCTGCTGAATCTCTGAACAGAAAGGGCAGTTTCCTGAACTATCTGAAACATATACATTCCATACTACATTCACAAAAAAACCCAAAGTTTCTTAAACTGCTGATTCCGTAAAACAACAAATTATTTAAGAACTCTAAATGCCAGAACCATTCCTTAGTCCATATAGTTTTGTGTCATTAAAATTTAACTGCTGGCAATTTTTTAAAGACCAACAACTAGCACCTGATGTGAACAGTCATGTCTGCAAGTACTGTGGGTCTCAAACTAATTAGTCAGCTAATCTCTCCTCTACTGAACTAAATAATGAAATTTGGATACTTGGCAGCTAAAAAACTCATGTATATAAAGTGATCATAATCAGAAAGGCCATCCCTCCAAACTATGTTTAACAAGATAATTTTTAAGACTGTGACTTAATTAGAACAGTGAACACAATCTAAAAGGACCAAGCTGCAAAACACCTCAGAAAATCAACTTAGATCCCACTTTCCAACTATTGTCCTGAAACTTAGGGGAAAGAGAAAACCCCAAGAATATCCAAAAAGGCAAATTCCACCCTAAGCTAGCCAGATGCCACCTCTCCTCTCCGGTATTTTTGGCACAATTATAAAGAAAAATATCATGGTAACTTCTGCATAGAATTTCTATGTATTTGATTAGCATTTTTCTAAAGTTGAGAAAAAGCAAACCCACTATGAAGGCTTCTTTCTTGCAGAGAAAAAACCAAACATTTAAGGGTAAGGAATTACATACATTCTGTTTCACACAAAAAGTCCTTTTAACATGAAGCCCTGTAACCTGCAATTCGCAATCAAACACTACAATTTACTTCCTAACATTTCCTCAGGGGCTTGCAGCAAACAACAGAATCCCCTCCTTCTTATTAAACTCAACCACTTATTTCAGACCAATGGTTGGAAAAGAATTCCCCACACAGAATTTGTTGGAAATCAATGCAGCAGACATATCCAATTATTCATACTCTTAGAGATGCCTTCTAATTTCATGATTAAGGAACACTTTAGTAAAAAATTATTTTTCCAGCTTTCTGAAGGAATGCAGTGTAAAGTTCAATCACCTCCTCCTGTGGATGTGGTTTGTCAGCAGTCCACACCTGCAGCATAGGTACGTGAATCTTCTGACGGCGTCTGTTTAAAAAGGAGAGAAAACCTGACCTTTAATAGACTAATTTAGAGCACCAGTTTTGTTTTTATTGTGAGTGTGCTACTATTCGTTCTCCTCAGCTGATGAAGTCTACACTAGATAAAAACCAGGTTTGCGATTACTTAAAATAACACTATTATAGCATCTTGACAACATTAACTTGAAGCACCTAGGAAGCAGCTACACTGCAGGGCACTGATGCAACAATCTATCAGCACTAACAACACTCAACTCCAGCTGCTCCAGCATGAGCAGAACAAGACCTTAAACATACCCTAGAACTAGACAAGGCCATAAAACTTTTGGAATTCAAAAATCTCTCCACCTTTTCTGCATTTTTAGGGCTTTGCTCCCCCCACAAAAATGGTTCATACCTAAAGCTTTAGAATACTTTAAAGTGAGCAAAAATCAATACTATTACTTTACACTTAAATAGATACCACAAAGGGAGTGTTTCTAACCAGCTACAACTTACTTCAGATAACTTTCTGTCTGAGACAAGAGACGATCCATTTCAGCATCCTTTTTCTCATATAACTCCTTTCCAACCCAAGGCAAAGATGACAGAAATGCAAACATATACCAGTCACATCGCACCTATAGGAATATACCAAAACCTGAGTATACAAATAAGCTCCAGCAGATTTTGTGCACATAGACATTTTAATTTAAAACATAAGCAGGTAGTTTTGGGGTAATGTAAAGGTGCAGATTGGATAGGCAAGGCACAAGAAAAAATATTCATGCTTGAAAAGTGTAATTTTTCACTTGAACTGTGTTAAGCAGACTTAAAAAAGAGATAAATGGCATCACTTTCAAAGTTCTCCTGGATATTGTCAGTATAGCAGAAAAGCTATGTACTCTGCAACTGCCAGAGTAAAATGAATTCAGCTTGGCCACTTCACTATCAAGGACCATACTTTCTTACTGAATACGTATTTCCCAATTGTCACAGGCTCCTTTTACTAATGCTCAGGAAACTGTATGTGCCAATCCATTCAGGCTGCTCTTGCTAAAACCTCCCTGCTCTAAGCATAAGGACAGAACAAACGGTACAGACCAACTGTGAAACAGGCCCAGGGAGCCTACAGATCTTTTGCTTACTTGGGGTACGTCCTCCTCCTGTGTCACACCCACAAAGTTCTCAAACATAGCCACCATTGAAGGTGCAGCTATTACATGACAATTCACAAGGTCAGACAGAAAACGTACCTAAAGAAGAGAAAAAAAAAATGTTCTAAGCAAATACTTTTTAAATTGGCTGCAGAAGAACAAGTAAACATTACTGAAATGATTAAAACAAACCACCAATAAAAGTAAAACATCGTACATGCTCCCTAATACATTGTTCATTATAATGCCCTTAATCCCTCCCACTGCAACAACATCATAGGGACAATATTCCTAATTAAGGAATGGTGGGAAACATGTAAACTGATACTACAGAAGAAATCCCTTGTACTTCTATCTATTCTATACAGTATCAGATTACTAAAATAACAAAAATTCTAGCAATTAGATCTTAGCAAAAGTGTCCCACAGTTGACTGAACATCAGTCTCTTGACTAGAATCTTAATTTTCACAGGTGGGTTTCAGAAGAAGGTGGGGAACTTGGCAGTGGGTTTTTAAATCAGACACTGCTGAAGATCTAATACCTTTTTTTCAGCAGACAAAATCTATAAGCAGCAAGAATGGAACAAATGGTTTCAAAAACAGGCAGCAATTAAAACTGACTGCTTGATCTTCACCCCCCCATCAGCAGAATGAAACCAGCCATCAAAAATAGCTTTTGAGAATTACGATGTTAATTTTATTTCCAATTTTTTTTCCACGGGAGGCACAAGATCATTGTGTACCTCTGACTACAAGGGAATTGCACTGACTTTCTTTTATCTTTTACATTTGACGCTAGAACAAACAGCAAGAAGCATATTTCTTTAATGCAAATTTAATTTTTTACTGTGAAAAAGATACAGTTGGAAGTAAGTTTTGCCAACGTGATATGACTACTCGCCCCTGAAGAAGAAAATACTTCTCACATAACACACATTTCCTCTTGGAATATTTACAGTGCACTGCACATTGATGGCAAGATAGTGTAACACACATTGCAAGGTCCAGCTCTTTTGTAACAAAAGGTTGAAAGGAGGAAAGAAAAAGGATGTGAAACAAACAGAAAAACTCCACTTACTAAATGCACAGCTTCATTATACATGTTCACTTTCAGACATTCCTTAAGCTGACGAATCATGGCTTCTACAAATTCTCCGCCAAAATTGTAGTTCCTAGCATTCAGTAACCCCACCAATGTTGTGTAAACAGTAAGCTTTTCTGGTAGCAGACGTGCACTGACACAGAAAAAGAAATACTGTGTTAGTTGTTTATTAATCATGTGCCAATTGGCCCTTACATAGCATCTTAGAATCTGCTTGTTGTAAGTTAAACTTGCTTCATGAAGAAAAGACAGCTAAAAATGATCTTACAGTTTTATCCCAGTTACTATCTACAGACAATATTTTTTGTTTTAACCACATTCAGAAAGACAGTTACTACTTTCCAGCATACCTAAAATATTTGCTTTTCATTTATATCTAATGGTGAGTATACCAAAGGGTTGGACAAATAATATCAGCGACAGAATTTATTGCAAGAATGCAAGATGTTTTGAGTCCACAATTTAGAAGCAATGTTATTACACAGCATAGGGAAGGCCAGGTCCTACTATAAAAAAGTAATTTCCCTCTATCATTTTGTATGCATGTAACTGTACTTTCAGGAGTGTCTTTCTGCTAAGGGGGAAGGACGCACACCACTTACCTTTTACTAAAAATATTGCTACAAAATGGACTCTTAAGTATCTGCAAAACCCGAGCATAGTCTAAAAACCTATATAGTCTGAACCAAACCCTTCCTTTGGACTTGTCTTACCTCCTGCAACAGACCCTGCACAACCCCTCTCTCAACACCACTCAGTGACCCTGGAATGGCACCTCTGTTCTGGCATTTCACACTTTGTGAGGGAGAGGAAGGAGAACTGGCAGCCACCAGAGAGCCTGTTTTCTGCTCCTCATGTTCCCAGTTTCTCTCCTCTAGCAAATGGGCTTACAAAGATATGAGCACATCACTGCCAGGGAAGATAAAACATCACAGATAACACAGGTACCGGTGGTTAGCAACCTGTAACTCTGGTGGTCTTAAGCATTTCACATGGAAACAGGATTTTGCCCAGCATTGCTGTGTTCCCACAGCTATTGCAAACCAGTTCTAATGTTCCTTCTACCTGCTTTGAGTCTTTATACACATTTCAAGTCAAAGCAATGTAAAGAGGAATTTTTCTTGAATTACACCCAGTACACAATGAGTTTATGTCTCTGTTTCTTTCGTCTTCAGTAAGGCAAACTCTATGCTATGACAGCAATCAGGAACTAAAGCTATTAATGGCCTTAAAACTACCTTAAACACTGAACTTATGCACAAAGAATGCACATCCCATATTCCCAGATCTCCCCAATACATACACAGTACAAAGTATTCTTAGTATCTTGCTTTTGTAATTTGGCAGATCAGCTTCCAAAACACCAGCTAGGCCCTCCAGGTTGCTCTCCAATGATGAGTTACTCTAAAATGAAAATAAAAAACCCATTTCATCATCAACCAGGCAAAATGAACTAGTCGGACTCACATGTAAGACAATGAAATTGTACCAGAGCATCCTTCCACGTCCCCTCATTTTTCAGGGCAACAATCCGCTTCTGTCAGCAGCGAAGATCTGTTCTCGCTTACCTGAGAGGAGCAGCTACTCCTCAGAAGAGCTGCACCCGACCGCCAAGCTCCCCGGCTAGGAACTCCAGCGCTCCCTAGGGACGCGAGATCTGACATCATCTCAGGAGCATCCCGGTAGCGCGGCCGAGCATTGATTAGCAGCCAGGCACGAAGCAAAACACCTTGTTTTTCAGAGCACCGTCATCTTTTGTTCTGCCACCCCCTCCTCCCTCAGCCCCACTGTCGGGACTGGAAACTTGTGCCGAGGCAGACCAGTTAATTCTCCCACCTCCTTCGCAGACCAGAATCACCATCTTCAGATACAATGGTAACAATTCTCTGGCCGTTTATCGCCGACCGGGAAACACCACGCTACGATTTAAGCACTTGCCCGCCACGGCACGTGGCTTAGCAAAAACCAGCAATTTTTCATCCATCTCATAAAATAAGACAAAAAGACCTTCTTTGAGGGTCGCTACTACAGACGAAGTGCTCCCACACCGCGCACGGGAAGGAGAGAGGGCGGAGGAAAACAAGGCTTTAACTCTCCCGAGCCGCCAGCCCGCCTACCTTCTCTCCCACCCTGCAGATGAGCGACTCGAGCCTCTCCTCGATCTCCGACGGCTCCGACGTCCTCCGCCTCTTGTGGGGCTGCCCTGCTCCAACAACACACCGAGCACGGCGTTACCGAAGCCGCAGAAGCCCTGCCGCTCCTCCATCCCGCCCAATCCCCCCTCCCTGCCGGGCGACCTAGGGGGGTACGCGGGGCTCACCATCGCTGTCGTCGCTGGGCCGCCGCCGCGACATGGCGGGAGGAGTGGGCGGGAGGAGTGGGCGGGAGGAGCGGGCGAGGAGCGGGCGAGGAGCGCTGCGGAGCTCCGGGAAGCGCCGGGCCGAGACACCTCGCGCAGCCCGAGCAAGCGCGCTGCTTCCCCGCCCGCGGCCGCGCTGCTTCCGGGGCGGGCACGGCGCCTCCCGCCCGCGTCCCTGCGGAACCCGAGAACTTCCGGAGGAGGGAGGAGGAGAAGGGGGCGGAGCGGGAGGAGAGCGGGCGCTTCCCGGCGCAGAGGCGGAGATGGTGCCGGGCGAGGCGGCGCCGCCCGGGCCGGGCTCG
>VXBU01000550.1:72428-97742 GCA_013400315.1 Bombycilla garrulus | reverse complement strand
ACAATGGTTCAGTTCTTCACAAAAAAAAGCCACCACATCTTTATTTAGTGCACAATGATGGAGTATGTGGATAATCAGGTGTGTTTTGCAGCAGAAGGTGCTAGTCTGTCATGATCCCATTAAGAGAGGCACTCAGACTCAGTGAGGTATCTTTTAGAATTCTGTTTAAGAGCTACCACAACAAAGGAAAAACATACAGATAATCTTATATCCCTTCTTGTGGGAGTCTTTGCCTCCCACACCAGGAGTCCCCTTATCGGGACTTTCCCCTGTGAAAAAGTCTGTTCCAGGATCAGGAACCAGGAATGAGACAAGCGGGAGTCTCTGCCCTCAGTCTTCAGTTGTTTATTATTTCTTTATCACAGTTCAGAGCCCTGGATGACAAGAGGCCCTGCACACTTCAGTGACATGTGCCAAGAAGACACAAAATAGGCGATTTCAGGGATTTTTATACAGATGTCTTATCCAATTGAGTTCCACAACATACCTATCACGTAGCATGTTTTTATTTTTCTACCAATTCCTAATTATTCTTCAGTCACGTTACATCTGCATTGTGATTATGTCTAACCAATCACTCTGTGCCACCAAAACTGCAGAAAATGGAGTAGATAAGAAGAAGGAAGAAACTGAGTCAGCACTCAAAAGTCCTCCATCTTGTCTTTCATCTGCCTTCCATACTAACACCCAAAATCTACTTTTTCACCCTGTGGTAAACTACAATATCATCTACTACATAACTTAACAAAAACTAAACTTCTCACGAAGTCCTGGAAGCTTTTTCCATGGGCAAAGACTAAAAGCTGTGCTCTCCTGAGAAACAAAACCCCTCAGGACAGGCACAGGAGATATTCCTGTGTCCTGGATTCCCACACCTTTTGGTGCAGGGAACCCTGGGTTGTGTGGCATTGAGTGAGCCTCACAGACAGCACACTGTGCAGACCCTGTCCTTGCAAGGGTCACCCCCTTTCCATCACTCCTACACATAGAAACAGGAAAATGTTCCATGTGAAAATGTCATTTTAATTGCTCCTGCTGTCAATCAGAAAGGATATTCACATGAGACATTTGTGATGTGCTTTTAGATAAAGGCAAGGGGATGAAAGTGGCCTAATCACTGGTGTCGGCAGGGAGCTGCATGCAGGGGTCTCAGTTAGCATTAGCAGGCTGGCTGTATCCCGTGGCTGAAGGACAGATGCAGCACAAGGCAGCCTGAGGGCCAGGCTCGGGGCATGGCATGGCTGTGGGCCTGCTCCACTCACTGGTCACCTGTATCCTCCCTCCTCAGTGCACAGCAGGCTCCCAGTCAGGCTGGCTGCACCAGGCTGTAGACCATACTGTTGGGAATTAGGTGAGAGCAGCCAGCACCTTAATGTAGCAGTTTTCGTTCCTGCACAGTGTGTTCTCTTCACTGCTGGCAGGCTAGACCAAGGGCGTGATTGCTTGTGTAGCTGGCCTCTAGAGGCTGTGTGAGAAAGTGAATTTTAGCCTCACAAAGCTGATGTTCCCAGGCTGTCTGTGGGGAGGAGGAGGGCAGTGTGGAGCAGGAGGCTCCTTTTATCTGTTACTTGTTTCCCTGAGTAGCTTCTTGCTCTCTGTCAGTGGTACATCAGCACAGGTCTGGGGGTGAAGTGTTGTCATGGATTCACTTCTTTTTCTGCTCAGCTGTCTTCCCCGGTAGTTGGTGTTTTGCTCGAGTTTCTTTTCTTCCTTTTTTTTACATCTCATCTCCAAGACAGGTACAGCATTTACCTTCCCAATCAGTTGGTTTTTTTCTTGCATTTATATTCAGTCTTTCCCCCATCTCCCCACCCCCACTTCAGAGCTTTTGTGCATTTATCAGTGCTGGAGATAACATGACTCATCCCAAAATTTAATATTAGATATGATGTTATGGATATTCACATTTTCTTTTTTAGCTGTGTGAGTCATGGGGCACAAGCCTATTGTTCTTTCTGAGGCAACTTCCATTGGGAATTCTAATGCTGACTGCAGGATTTGTAGACAGGAGTTTCTAGGTTTATACAGCATTTCTCTGTTTATTGAATGGACTCCTCTGTCTGTCCTGATGTGATTCTTTAAAAATGGCTCAGAAGTGATTACTAGATTGTTGAGGTTTTTTTCCTGTTAATTGTCTTTATGTTCAGCTTCAATCTAACCATATTTTCCTTCCTTGTTCAGTAGTGTCTTTTCTGTAGGTACTCCTGTGCCTGCGCTTTGTCACCCAGTCATATTTTGTCGATGTCACTGTGATCTGCTTTGCTGTAACTAAGGCTCAGCCCCAGCTTCTCCTCTTGCCTTCTAGGTACGAGTTGCTTCAGAAGGGATTAATGGGACAGTTGGTGGAAGCAAAGTAGCTACCAGTCTCTACATTAAAGTTATGCTTTCTCAGCCTCTGTTCAAAAACATTTTGTGTCAAGAGGATTTCAAGGTATGAAAAAATAATTTTTACGTAGACTTTGTTAATGCGGGTAATTTAATTTTCAAGAAATAAATACATTCCTTCTTGACAGTATTACTTCTGCTGGAGCAGTTCTGCTTCCCCACCACTTACCTAACTTGGTGGATCTTAACCATACCAAAACCATGTCTTGGCTGGTTTTTACCAGAATTAGGAGTTTCCACAGGCAATGCTAGCAGCTGCTACAAGCTTTGGCAGCTGTGCGTGCAGCTGCAAAGCCCCCCAGTACAGGTGAGTGAGGGAGCGTGCTTAAGGCCCACCATCCTGCAGCAAGCATTTACCCCAGACTGAGCAGGCATCACGACATACACTTAGCCCAGCAAAGTGTTGGCACAGTGTCCTCTTCACCCTGGTTTGAGATCCTTGACTAGAAGCAGTGCTGCTGGTTTAGGCTCATGCAGGCCTTGGTGTCCATTCATTGGGTGTCTTCCAGAGAAAACACACAGGGACTGTCAAGAGGTTTCTTGCTGCTCCACTCAGTGCCTGGCTGGAGCTTGCAGTGCTGTCCTCATGTGGTGAGCTCAGGCAGCAGTGGCTGGTGCACTGTACAGCATTCTGGTAGGCTTTGGCTGCCAACCACTCTACGTTCTGGTTTCTCTGCAAGGAAGGAAAGCTGCTGCATAAGCAGCAGCTCTTCTCCACACAGTTTTATTTGCAGGGAGTGCTATTATTTTTTCATAAGCAACTAGATCAAAGGAGTTAGTGAAACTTGCGAAACTTGAATTCCATGCTGAGCTGCAGTGATGATTCAGTCTTAGCTTTGTAAGTGTCTGTTATGCTTGGCTGGATTTCAAGAGGAGCTGTGTTAGTTACAGTCATGTGTAGATGCAAAAACAGAACAGGGATGGAATTTTACCGTGACCTTGTAGAAACCTTCAACCTTGCATAATTTCTCTGGGCATCAGTGCTCATGCAATAGTGGACTGTGGTGTTCACTGTCTCACAGTTCCTCCTGAAAGTTGTATACCCAAGTGAGTGAGGCTTTCAGGTTGCTGCGCCGTGAACAGGACATGGGATAGAGGAGTGAGTACCGTGCTTGGGCTATGAACATACCCAGTGGCCACTACAGATTCTGCAGACGGATTCCCATAATAGTTGGAACAGTGCTGCACAGCACTGCACTTCTTGTTGAGTGTTGATATGCTTGATGGTGCCTAAGCTGTGTTTGAGGCTCAGCCCTGCAGAAATCCTCACTCCCTGTAGCCTGCAGTGGAGGTGCCTACCAAAAAAGGGCTTACCAGGACTTCTGAAGGGGAAATCACGCTCTTGAGTTTGCGGGGTGGGGAGCTGCCAGCCTCCACTGCTAACAAATCTTGTGCCTGGCTGACTTCCCGTACATCTCCTTCACACACATGAACACTGCAGTTCCCGTCACACACATCATGACTGGAGGCACAGCTGTACTTGTTTCCAGTGCCAAAGGGATGAAGAGAACTGCAGGGCCTGCACATGGCAACATTATCCATTACTGGAGGGCATTATTTAAGATTCTTCCCAGGATCAGCATGCTTTTGTAGGAGCCTCAACTTTCTCAAAGTAAGTGCCAGTAACATGTTTCTAAGATTTGGTCTACATCCCTCGACCTCCAACCAAAAGCTGTCTGTCTCATCTAAAGAGTAGTCATTGGGCCTCAGACACTTGTCTTCCAGATCATATTAGGGGTTCACTGCCTAAACTTCAGTATTTTGAGTGTGGATTTCAGCAGGAAAGACATTTCTTTCCCTCAGCCACACAGATATTTTCATATTCTAATGAGATGTAAAGTGAGTGGGTAATGTAAATTTTGACCAGGCAAGTTTTGGTGAATTGTTGTTTTTGTGTTTGATTTCCTAGAGCAGTGCAGGAGGAGCTCACTGTTTCCCAGACCTTCGAGTTGGAGTATTCAAAGAAATTGTACCTATGGGCATTGATCCAAAGATAGTGTCTTATAAGGAGACTGGTAAGTTTATGTAATGAAAAATAAAGCCTCTTAGCCAAGTGAGAGGTGAGTGAAGAGTAAAATACCTGCATCAGAAATGGCCAGTGGCCAGAACACAAGAGAAATAAATACAGCAATTGATGCCTTATTAGTAGTCAAAAGCTACGGTGCAAAGAATTTGCTGGCCCGGATTTTGGGTAGCCAAGTGTATAGCTGCCTCAGAAAACTTCACAATTAATTTCAGTTTTTGTGGGAGAGTTCAGATTACATGAAGCATTGACCTTGTGGGGTGGGGACTGCTGACTTGGCTTCATTTGTTTTGGAGCTAACAGCCATGTGCCTGCCTTTTGCACTAAGCGGATCCAAGTCCTGCATGAACTCCATCTGACTGCATTTGTTTTGTGCTAACTGTAGCTGCTTAGTGTGGATTACACCTGATAAGGTGTTCCTGGCTGTGGATTTGCTGCAAGGATACTTACATTAGGTGGTAAGCAGGAGCACAGAAAATAGCAATTGACAGAGCAGTTTTGGGCTTTCTTTTTCCACCAACGGGTTTTGTTGGTGCCAAACTTCTACAGTATATTTTTTTGTGAAAAAGGATTATTTTTTGTTCCTATTTTTTGGTAGTTTGTGGGATGTATGTTTGGTTATTTCCTTCCCTTTTTTCCCTTTTTCCTCCTATTTTGCAGCATTTTATGGAGATGGAATTACTCTGGCAGGTTGCTTGTTAGGGGTATTTTTTTAATAAGGTAAAGGATTTTGCTGGTGGAGCTTTCTAGTTTTTCAATAGATTAAGAGTCCTAAGCCCTGAAAGTTGAGAAACTTTATGTAAATTGAAGGTGTACTGAAAGTAATACATGTTTATGGAAATTTTCCGTTGTTATCAAGAAGAGTTTAGTTTAAAAAACTGTATTTCTGCACCTCCAAATGTAATGACCGATGAGCAAAGAGAAGTGGAACACGTCACTCCATCTTGTAAAGCTGTAAGAGTAGCCAGGGGGATGCAACAGAAGATCATAGAGATAAGTACCTGTCTGCTGCTTCTTCTGTTCTATGGAAGAGTGCTGTTTTCTTTCATCTGCCAATAGGAAGCCAAACATAAATAAACTTGGCTGATTGAGTTGGGATGAAAAGTCTGTGAGCAGTCACAAAAAAAAAAAAAAAGATNNNNTTGTTTTGTTGAAGGAATCCATTTATCCCCTCAGGAATTTCATAGAGAAGTAGAGCAGTATTTGTCTCAGGCCAGTCAAGGACAAAGCGATACCATTTTGCTGGACTGTAGGAACTTCTATGAAAGTAAAATAGTAAGTGCTGCTTGCCTACTTCTTTACAGGTGCTGAGGTGAAGTATTTATAACTGTGAGGATATAACCTTACTGTTAGAAGAGATTATGTACTCCACATTGCCAGTAATGTGTACAGAGTGCAGTTTAGTAATGAATATTAGGCACAAGCAGTAGAGGACCTGCATAGCAACTCAAGATGGAGCCTGCCTGGCCAAGTGCTTGTGCAGTGTGGGGCAGGAAGAAAAAAAGTAGTCCATACAAGGTGAGCATGAATGTCTGAAGCAGCATAATTTGTAGGGATGTTTTTCAGCATTTTTGTCTTGTCCCATCTGTCAAAAAGAAAGGGGCATCCTGCTGTCACAACCACCACCCCTCATGCACTGTTGTGGTTTGTCCTCCCTCTGACAGTTCTGCTTAGCTCTCTCCTCTTTGTTTCAATGAGGAGACTGCTGTGTCCAGAATCCTCCTACAGATTGTAACCTATGTTTTGATGTATAAATGCAGCTAAGGAGCTGCCTAAAACAGCTGCAGTGAGCTGAATATTCCAGCCCAAAGGTTTGTTACTTCCTCTCCTTTGAGGCACAGAGCTTATTAGTAACAGTGCTTGTAACCAGTTGCGTGGCCATCTGTTGTAATTGCAGGGGCATTTCCAGGGCTGTCTGGCTCCAGATATCAGGAAGTTCAGCTATTTTCCAAGCTACGTAGATGAAAACCTGGAGCTTTTTAAAGACAAGCGTGTCCTGATGTACTGCACAGGAGGGATTCGTTGTGAAAGAGGCTCTGCTTACCTCAGGAGCAAGGTAAGATGTCATTCTGAGGGCACAGGTGTCAGGAAGTTGAGCCTGCTTTAAGGGCACCTGTCTTTTGTCTTGCTGGTGAATTCTTACTGTGCACAAACTGCAGGTGGGGAGATAAATGCCTCTGACATGTGCTTGTCTCATGCTGTCTGTCAAGTCTGGATAGTTCAGTGTGGCTCAGTATGACCTGTGTGGACTAGTGTCACAGCAGTGAAAATAATTGCATAACCCATTTCCTAGGAAGAGGTATTTGTAGGACTGTGTTAGGAGGGCTTGAAAATACTCTGCAGTGTTTCCACAGACTGTCTAGGTTATGCTCTGTGGTATTACTGCACAGCTTGAGCATCTCAGAGTGGTGAAAATTAGCCAGTAAGTGCTTTTCCCAATGTTGCAGAACTAAATCCAGCACAGTGCATTGTTCTAATTGTGTTCTAAAATTTCCATCCCACTCTTCTCAAGGATCAAGGGAACAGAACACAAAGGTTCTCCAGAGATTTAAACCTTGGGGTTCTTTTTTTCTGCTGCATCAATGTGAACCCTGCAAAATTCTGCTTCTACTAACTATTAACTAAATAAAAACTGAATAACCAGCTCATGGAGGTTCAAAAGCAGTTTATCTGTGATGCAGCAAATTTTCCTCCAAAGGCAAGGAGGTATCAGCTTCTTTGGAGTGTAACATTAAATGAAGAGTTGGGTCTGTGCCAACAAGCCAGCATTGTGGAGCTGCCCAGTACTCCCTGGTGGCACTGCCTAGAGCTGTGTCTGCACAGGGGGATGATCACTGAGAGGCTGCTGCTTTTCACTGACCCCTGGCATTTTACAGCATTTGCTTTGGGAACTCTGGCACACCACCACTGCTGTGGTCTCCTTCAGCTTTTCTGCTAATATGCTTTAAACAGGCAGTGTGCAGAGAGGTTTACCAGCTAAAAGGTGGAATTCACAAGTACCTGGAAGAGTTTCCAGATGGATTCTACAGGGGGAAGCTGTTTGTATTTGATGATCGTTACGCCATTTGTTCCAATGAAGATATCATCTCAGGTAGGACTAGACAATGTAAGTGCAGAAGGCTGGGAAGCTATTGCAATAATTTCCAGAGGTGTGCAGGGTAGGGACAGCCAAACTGGTCTGTGTAGTTCTTCCTCATCCTTGGTTTGATCTCGTAGTGCTGTCACTTCTCATAATGACTGTCAGCACTCTGGCTTTAACATGTAAAACAGAAATGAGAGGAAAAGGAATCACTAACAAGTGTTCACTACAACTGGAGCAGTAGAAGGAAGTGTCCCCTGCATAACAGCTCTGTTATGAGTCATCTGCACCCATGGAGATGCACGTCCAGCACTACAGCTGTTGTTACCTGCCTGTTATCCACAGTGCTGATCAGACTGTGGTGGGCCAGCTGACCAAAGTCTTAAGTAGTTCTCCTGCTGCCAGCAGTCCTCTGCTCCAGCAGTCTCACAGAGTATCAACAGAGACTTCCAGGTACTGGGAGAGTAGTGGCACTATGCTCTACAGCACTTTGTTATTTTCATGCTTAAGAAATTCTATATCCAATGGAATCTCAGTGGCCGCTAGTTGTTAAGAACATTGCCTGATCTTCTGGCTGGGATTGCTCTTCAATTGATGCAAATTAAGTAAACTCTTATTTTGCTATCAGTTGCCAAATACAGCAAGTAGCTGGAATTTGGCTCTAGCCCTTTTTATAAGGAAGCAGTGCTGTTTTTTCTCTGAGTTGGTAACTTTTCAAGCATAACCTCCCATTCCTCCTCTGCAATTACTCTGTACATCTTGAAGGGGCCTGACTTGGTGTGGAGACAGAACACACTCTGGATGCATCACAGCCATCCCTAGGGAAGTTCCATGGGGAAGTGCTGTGGTATGCATCTTCCTGGTACAGCTAAAACTGGGCCGTAGCTTCCAGTTAAAGAGTTAAAACCTGTGGTGTTCTGGAAGGACTCTACCAGCACTCCAAATGACACCCTGTTTGCACAAACCATTGTTTGTAGATGGAAGGAAGTTCCATAGCATCCCCTTCCTCAGCAGGTGACATTCCTGCATACTGGCTTAGTTGCCACCTGCATGTCTTTCTTCTTTTCTTGGCAGTAAGAATCTCTTAATCTGTCTTTTCAGAGCTAGAGAAAGCACTAGTGAGCACTCTCCTCTTTTCTTAACTGTCTTAAATATGTAAAAAAAAAAAAAAAGTTTTGAAATTAACTAGATTCTAGAAGATCAAGCTAAACAGGAATTAAAAAGCCTGCAAGACAATAGCCACTTAGATGAGAGCAGGCAGCCCCCTGGTGCCTTGGCAAGCCCTGTGCAAGGGAACAGCCAGAGCAGTATGGGTGTTAACTTTTTCTTTTCCTCCTCCCCTCCAGCATGCAGATACTGTGGGGTGCTGTGGGACCAGTATAAACTTTGTTCCAGTCAGCACTGCCGGCAGCTTGTCCTGACATGTCCGAGTTGTTGCAACAAAGGTCTTACAGCTTGCTGTCCTGTTTGTCAAGACAAGGAGCTCAAGGTGACTTCGAGGGCTTCAGGACAGACACTTAAGGAGGAATGTGAATGTACAAGGAGACGACCAAGGGTACCAATTGAACGTGTCTCACCAAGGATGCTGGACACAGGAAAAGATTAAGCTGTTTCATTGGTTGATCTGGCATGTGCTCATGTGAAGGGCTTCTGTAACCAGATCTCTATCTGTTAATCAGTTAGGTTTGGAAATTATGAAAATATGTTGGCTTGGAAAGTTTTGTTCAAATGCTGCCTTTGAACATAGAATATGCCCTGAAAACCATCCATTACCTGCCTGTAAATTACCAGAGTGCCCAATCCATCACCAGCACTACAGGATTCCTCTGGGTACAGTCTTGTAGTATAGCCTTTTACCATGGGGATTTTGGAGCAGAGTATCTGAAATGTGACAGAGCTGCTCACAATTCAAAAGGAACTGAAGGAATTCAAGAAAAATTCCACTTTTTTTTCTTCCTGCATGGAGAACAACCTGTCTTACCTCTCCAGGATCATACATCTGCTTCAGTAGTTCGTAGTAAGATGTGCAAACAGCAGACTTACCAATTTGGTGTGGGTATGTGACCAGATTAGATGCTGAAGATATATTCCACATGCACACCATCAACCTGCATCTCTTGCTTTATACCAGTGAGAAGCAAGGAGAAGTCACCTGAAATTAGTGACTTAACTCTCCTATAAAATTGGCTGAAAGCAGCATAAGGAGCTGGAGCAAAGGCCCAGAGATGCTGTTTGCCCAGCCATACTTGTGTTATCTGTAGGATGAACAGCAAACCCCTTCATCTTTCCAGTGCTCAGTCTCCCTGGGAACTGCTTTTTCCCCTCAACTTGTCAGTGTATGAAATATGCAGAGCTCAGCTCTGCTTGTGCTAAAAAAAACCTGACAGCTTGAAGCACGTTGAAACAAGCACACAAAGAGGGGAGCACAGAGGCTGTCAAAATACCAGCATTGTGGCACTGGAAGTGATGCATGTGTGCATAAATATCAGCAACAGCTGTAAGGAGACTGCTAGATCCTTTATCCAAGTTAAATAATTAGAGTTCTGGGGAGCATCTGTGCTTTTTGGACATGAGTTGAGTTTTTTTAAAAGCTGCAAGATGTTTATGCAATTTCCAGCACCTGTTCGTGGAGAAATTGTCTTTGAAGGGACCTACAGCAGATGAACTTAAAATACTGCCCCACATGCTGTATCGTGTGCCTGATGCTGTAGAATATAGAGAAAGGATTTATTAATAGTGTGGAAGATGTGTCTTGACTGAAAAAATGTCTTTGAAATTTACTGTCATTCTGGGAACTAAACAGTAAGTCATTAGGACATCAAAGTCACTAGGTTTGGGTTTTTTTCATTACTGGCAAATGCTTTTAAAAGCAAGAAAATAGTGTCTTAGGTTTCTGCAGTTGCTTAATCACAGGGCTGTTTTATTTTCATATTGATTGTACCTTTCTCCCATGGTGCTATTAATTCAGCAACGCCTCACCGTTGGCTTGACTAGCAACTTAAATACGTGGGCATTGGTTCTATTAAAGCCATGACAACCCTTTCTTCTTGCTTCCAGTATTGCTGCCATGAAATCAATGGTTCACCAACTATCCTCACGACAATTCCATTAACGAGGCAAATCCCTGGAGCTTAGGAATGTTTCTTATGGGAGTCTTTCTAGGATAGTATTTAATAGTAAATCTGTGAACAACCTATCCTTGAGAAGAAATTAGAAAATTCCCATCGGTAGACACCTTCAGCAGAAGTCTGAGCAGTGCCAATGTCTCCCTGGCTTCCCGGTCTCTGTTGGCCAGTTGATCTCTGTGATTTTGAGGACTGGATTATTTGTGAAGGAGCATGCAAGCTCTACTTGCGTGTTTGGTCTCAAGCACTGATGGGGAGTGCCCCATGATCTTCCTGTGTTAGGCTAAAAGAACACAGTTTAGTAACTCAGTCTAGCAACAGGTCTGGAACACTGTAATCAATTTGTAATGCTGTTTCTGTATCACTTATCAGTACAGGATGGCAACAGCTATATTTTATATGTAAATTTCTGAAACATCTATGATAAATAATCTTTAGTGCTTCCATTATAATTTTTAAGTACTGCACAAGTACACTTCCCTTGTTATGTTGGAGGTGCTTAATTGTGCACAGATAAACACTGAAACCTAGCTCGTCTGCCACATGGTAGACCTGGCTACAAGGTACAATTCTCCTGAGTGCTCCTCGCAGCTGGAGATTCTACCTCAAAGGCAGAAGGGAGCCATGAGGCCTCTTCTGGTCCTTGCTGCACTAAGGCAAGGGAGGAGGATTTGAGATGCACAGGTGGAGTCCCATAAAGCCATGTGTTCTCTATGCTGCAGGGAGCAGAGAAGGGGATAAGAGACCGTCTTAGCCTGCTTCTTGCAGTTTAGCCCATAAGGGGCTCTCTGTCCTGTTTTCTGGGTTAGTTTTGTCAGATTAATACAAATAAGGACTTGCCATGTGAAAAGCTATCTGGTGGCATCCAGGCCTGAGAGAAGGCACATGAGCTCCAGGAGAGGGAAGAGTTTTCAGCAGGATGAGCTGTGACTGCCAGATGCTGCAGTCACCAGATGGCCTTTCCCCCTTTTTCCTGGGGAGCTGCTGGGCCAAACAGGGCCCAGCATTTGCTCCTAAGTATCACCATTTTGTAGCTCCATTGCTGCACAGCTTAAAGCCTTTCACCACATGGCCTGATGCCTCAGCACTGCCTCTCTGCTGCACCACCCTCAGCTGTCAGATGCATCCTGCAGCAAGATGGCTCTGTGAGGATCACCCAAGGAGCCTGGAATGATCCTGACAACTTAATATACCTTTGGGCTGCAGGGTTAATGTGGATGCTGCTACAGTGAAACACAGAACAAAGTTCTTATCTTTTTTTTTTGTTGTTGTTAAGGGCTGTAGTAGTTTCCATGGTAGTGCTCCCTGGTTTGCAGGTGCATCTCCTAGCATGTCTGTGCTTCTTAGTACCACCAGGATTTTCCAGGATAAGATTAATTTACATTCTGAAAACAAGGGAAAAGCTGAGCCTGCGTCATGCAAGTCTGAGTGGATGGCTCAGCTGAAAGTGTGTGGTTGTGATTTGGTTATTTAGTTGGTCATTTCAAAGTCTTCACAAGTCTTCTTTCAGTGCACATAGAAGAAAGTACTTTTTTAAGTCTGCCATTTTTTTTCGTTTTAGTATGTTTTCAAGTGTTTTTCTTCCATGTTCATTTTATGACAGAACTTGCACAGTGGAGAAAACAAGCTATAGTGAAGCATTTTATGTGACACCATGGGCACATTTATTAAGATTTGAAGAGCAACAAGCATGTTTCCCACATTGCTGAATAGCGTTTCTCTGCTCCGCTGGTCAGAGCTAAATCGTCAGTGGTGTTGGTGCACAAGCTCTGAAGAAATCTCTGGGCCTTTTGCCAGAATGTATGTAAAAGGTTGAAAAAATTTCACCCTTTTAGCAGACATTTAAAGGCAGATTTCTAGCAAGAGAGAGCATTTTCTAGGGTGTGTCATCTGCCCAAGATTAAGGTTTTTCAGTACAGCAGTGCATTTTCCATGGAGACTTCTTGCTGAGCAGGGTGCCACCCACATTAACAGTGAGAGTTTTGGATGTGCTGGGTCCAGTTCACTGCAGGTGTGGGAGATCCACAAGCCTGTGGGGAATTCCTCCCAGGCTGGGTGATAAGTACACTGACAAAAAGCTATGAGCTAGTACGTAGTGTAAGTTCACATTTGGGGTGTTTCACTTCACAGCTTTTTTTTTAGGGCACAACATTTATTCTTGCATTTATGTGCACAAAAAGGGACAGCACTGTTCCTAGCAGAACAATATTTAATTAATGGATGTGGTCATTGGGCAGAACAGTAAAGGGAGAGAACTTGACCTGGCTCCAGCACATATCTGGACAAACACTTTTAACATGAGGAAACTGAAAGGAGAGGGGAGTAGAACAGAAGTTTCTTGTTTGCCAGTCAGTTTGGCCATCTCTGGGGCTTAGGGTTTGCATCACGCCTCGAAGAATGACTGTTCATGCATGCATGGGGTTGAATGATATTCACCCATCTAAACCACTTGATTTTTGAGACTCTGTTTTATATTTGGTGGCCTTAAGTTCCATTTAATCAGGGGGTGGAGATCAGTTTTTTTGTAAGAAATGCTGGGATGCATTTGAAACAGCATCTCCAATTAAATGATTCAGCAAATGTTGGCAAAAAATTGTAACTCACAATTCTTGAAATTAGCCATGTTTTCAGATGTTAGAAGTGCTTGTTAAATTTTAGTTACTCCTCTGTAGTTACTTGAAATCAACTTTGAAAAAAAAATAAAGTATTTTTTTAATACTTCTATAATTTGTGTGAAACAATTGTATCTTTCACTCATGCATACCACATCCTAACTTTATGAAACACCGTGCAAGAAGTTTATAGAAAAATTAATCCCCTTTAACTCTGGATTGTACTCTAAATTGAGGTTGCATAAAATTGACAAGTTGGCTTGAATAGTTTCCAACTCTACAGAAAACATCAACAGTCCTACTGGATAAAATCTTCATAAAAACTACAGCCACTATTTAATTTCAACTGTTAGTGCATAAAACAGAACAGAGGCACCACAAATACTCTGTCAAGGCACTTATTGCCTTTTGATTTCCACAGTGTAGCACAGATCACTGGGAATGACCTCCGTAGCCAGGAACTACACTCCAGTTCTGCACTTGGGAAAAATAGGCCCATTCACCTCTGCAAGTCTTTTCTTCCTCACTGAAAGAGAAGAGAAAGAGGAGTCAGTCGTGACAATAGGATAATGTGAATAGCAGGCTTGCCTTAAGAGATGTAGAAAGGAGCTGAGAGATGTATTTTCTGCCAGGAAAGAAACAGGATAGCATCAGCTTCTGAATTCCTGCCTTAAGCAGCAGGCACAGCCTTACACAGTAAAATCAAGAACATGAGGTTTTTCTCCCTATGTATTTTTAAGGCCAGAAGCTGCTTGCAGCCTTACCTCCCTTATTCTGTAGTTAATTATATTTCACAGTTTGTCTTTGTAATTGGACTTTAGCCAGTGCATCATCTGACTGATGGAAAGACAGCAGGAAACAGATGTCACAGTTTTTCCTTTGCTAGTTTTTCACATTAAAAGTCTGCCTTTTCAAATACAAAAAAAAAAAATTTAAAAATCTCTTCTTATCCTAAGCCATTGGGGTCCAGTCCTCTGATCATGGTTAACATAGCCAAAACAGTCTCATATCTAGTCTTAAAAGTTGATTTACACCTCTTGACTTTCTACTCTTGTGATTTTCCAAGAAAGGTGGTGAAAAAAAAAACCCAAAAAAGACAAACCAGAGCAAAAATCTATAAGGAGGATGCAGAAGTTAACTCATGAGGTTGAACGTAAAAGCCTTCACAGCTGGTTCACACACAGCATCTTAGGAAACAGAAGTTATGGGGCCAAAACCATGTTCTGGTAGTATCAGTTGATAGGTGAGAACACTGGAGTGGAGCACAAGCAGAGAGCTATTGCTGACAGGGAGGAAAATAAAGTTTTTCTTTACTTATACACATTGTCCAGGTGTAGAGCTGAGATGCTATTGCCAGAGACCATCACACCAATGAGTACGAGCTGCAAACAAGAACCAAATCAGATAAAGGAGGTCAAGGAGGCAAAATACACAATTCTTACATAGAAGGCAAGTTGTGAATTCATCCTCTTAACAGCAGGAACAGTCAAAATACTAGATTTTAAATCTTTGAGCTGATTACTTTGAATGCCAGGTGCTGCAGAGTCATTAAAAATCATGCTCTGTTCCAAAGGACCAAAAATAGCAAGCCTTTCCCAGTGCAGTGCACGAGTGAGCAGGTACAGAGTATTTTGTGTGATCCTTGAAGAGCTGGGACATTCTCCTGTGTCTCCTAGGAGCACAGTAGTGGCTGAAGCAAGGTTGACTTTTTTCATTTGTTTTCAAAACACAACAAATTTGTCATCAGCCTAGATATGACAGCTGCTGAGTACAGCGTGGTGGGTGTGTTAGGTGCATTCAGCACTGCTCTGCTGGCCTGGTTTCCAGTGCTCTAGAGCAGCTTGTAGCCAAGCAATGGAAAAGCCCTGCCACATGCTTTGGCTGAAATGGCAGTTTGCAGACTTGCCCACATTTTGCTTCACAAGCCCTTCTGATCATTTCATTGAGGGTATACAGATAACGCAAAGCCATGTGGTTTCCCACATATCCCTGGAAACAGTTCCTGTTTGTTTTGCTGAAGGGGATGGGCCCAGTCTTAACTGCTGTCAAAGTTCAACTTCACTATTTTTCATCTCCTTGTTAAAGTGGGAATGAAGCTGGAGGAAGACAAGCAGTTGGCAGGAATCACAAATGCTAGCAGTCCATGGTCCATGTGCCACATGCTGAATCACAAGCTCTGCTGAACCACATCAGCAGCTCTTGCTCTTTCCCAGCAATACCTACTGTCACTGCAAACACACTGCCTGGCTGACAGCAGCTGCAGTAAGGAGCCGGCTGGTGAGGGCTGCCTTGGGGCAAAGCATCATCAGGCCTTTCAGGAGGCACATTCTAATTCATACATATCTTTAACGTGAGCAGTTCTGCCCTAATCCCACCAGGAATTGCCCACAGGACCCTCCCGTGCTTCCTGGCTTGCGGCCAGCCTGACTCACCCAGGTCGTTGTTATTCATCATGGCATTGGAGGCACGAAGCCGGGGACCTTGCTGAGTGAAATGGTACCCAAACTTCAGTAGGGAGGTGTTCTTTTCCAGTATATTTGCGATTTCCATTTCTACTTTGTTGCCCAAGGGCTGACTCTTTTGAAAACAAAACAGAAAAGAGAGCTGTTCAGGCTAGGGGGTGATTCAGAGCAGGCACTTAGAAGCAAGGGGTGGAGATTGCAGATCTTTCTCTGCATCTGTGTCCATTTCTGACTTGGAGCTGGTAAAACAAACTGCTGGCCTATTCCTGTACACACACTACAACTGAGAGGCTCCAGCTCCTCCAGCAGACATTCCCACAAGTCCTTCTGCCCAAAGACTCGGACAGATTAGCAGCTAATGGACATCTGGAGAAACCAGAGTTTTGGTCTCTCAGTCAGCTGTCTCTGAGTTCCCCATAACTCAGCTGCTTCAAGCTCTGGGTTTCTCGAGGAGCTACACTTGCCCCAGCTCTGTATCCCCAGCACACTCGGTTCCCCACACACTGGCCATGTTCCCCTGACCAGAGTGTCACCCACACACGCGTTACCTGGTTGTCAATGCGCAGCTCCACAAGCGACGTGTTGCCCTCGAGGGCTTCCACAATAGCCAGGATCCCAGACCCAGAAATGAAGTTTGACTCCACGTTCAGGCTCTTCAGTGTGCTATTGACCTTCAACATTTCTGCCAGGGCCTGTGGACAGAGATGGGCAGGAAGAGCTGGCAGTCAGACAGGCAGGGGCAGAGCACCCCAGGGTAGCAAAGGCTTCAGCTCCCCTCCAGAGTACTCCGGAGGATCCCACATGCTGCACAGTTCTGCTGCCACCCGATGGATGTGCTCTTTGTGGAGTGAAGGGCCTTCCCTACTGCTGCTGGGGGAGTTTTGAACATGAGCATGCTGGAGGCCACAGCAAAACCTCACAAAAAACAAGGGATGCTCCACATCCAAGGTGTCCTCCCAAGCAGCGTCACAACCATATAAATAGTTTTTGCTTCCCTTAGTGGGTAAGACCAGAAGTGTCTGGAATGCTCATAATGCCCCAGAACTAATCAGATCCTGTCACTTCAAATAAACTGCAAGGGAGGATCCATCTACATCATGGAACAAAAGGACCAGAAGGTGATGCCCACATGGCAGACCTGCACCCACAGCATTTAGCCCCACAGCTCCCCCAGCCTAACACAGCACCCCTCAAGCTCTGACACAGCACCTGTCCTGCCTGTACAGGCTTTCTCCCCAGTCCAGAGTGCCTGAAGTAATTTAAGAGCAGTACTTGCCCTCCAGAAAATTTCTTTTTCTAGCAGGAAACTGGTATGCATATGTGTGTGTGTGTGTGTGTGTGTGTGTGTGTGTCGGTAGGCAGGGTAACCTGGGTGACTAAGAGCAAAAACCAACTGCAGCGATGCTGGAGAAGGATGCAAAGATGCAATCTGGAAGGCAGCACGAAGGCCAGGCAGAACAACTTGCTCCTCTCTGCGTTCCCACTGACGTTTAAGATCACTCACAGAAGCCAGAAAGACACAGTATCACCTATGGAAGCCACACATTAGGAGATGCAGAGTCCTGCTTCTGCATGTGTATGCACAAAGAATGTGTGAGACAGCTGGAACAGACATGTGTGAGGGGAGCAGCAGGCATGGACACCTTTGTACTAACAGAAACAAATCTCCAGAGGGAGAGAAAGCTGTTTTTAGAAGATACTGCTAGGACATCATTGTTATCTCACACTCCTTTTCCAGGAGATCCTAGAGGACAAATACAAGACTGCATGGATTAAAGGACTGCACCCTGAAACCTCCACAGACGAAAAATAAAGTGAAGGAACCAAAGCCTGTCTGTTGCTGGCTTCCACCAGTGCTCCTGAAACTGAAGCACCTGCAGCAAACAGCCAGAGGTGTGGAACATGCCAAACACAACACAAGGTGCAGAAGCAGCCAGTCAATAATGCTGAAAATAGCTCACCCAAGAACAGCTCCTCTCACAGCCCTGGGCTAATGAGCTCACAATACTTACAAAAGCAACCGGATCATTGCTCCGGGTCCCAACTATGCTGAACTTCTTCACGTACACATTGTCTTTCAGTGCTTCTGCAAAAGCTTTCAGAGTTGGTATGGGAATATTCTGTGACAAGAAATGCAGAAAGCATGTGTTAGGCCATCATCTGCATGCAATGAATATGCAATACATGTAAAAGATACTTTTAACTTCTCATCAAGGTCAAAGCACCAAATGCACTGAAGTAATTCGGGAAGTGGTTGAAAAATGTTTTTACAAGTTCTCTTGCAATAACCAGCATGTTCTAAGAAGCATGGCAATGTCTTCATCCTATTTTGTACTCTGTTGAAAGCTCACTGCCTTGATTTGAAGCCACATCTCTGCTCTTTAGTTGTCCAGAAACTCAGCTACCCAGGAACATGGGCATTGTGGGGATGTTTTAACCAGGATCTGTGAGCCTACAAAACACTGCTCCTGTGCTCTCTGATATGAATGGCAGCACTGAGAAACATTCATGTCACATTCAGAAAATTTCCACCTATGGGAACTGATCCAAAAAGGCCTGAAATTATCTCCTTGTAACGCAAATCACAGACACCCCTGACAGCTTTATAAAATATCTTACAGGCTAACATTTGCCATGCTATGTCTCAGCCCAGAAAAAAAATCCATGTTGCTTTTTCTGAATTCCTTCAAAATCAGTATTTTTCACTCATTAAGAACTTTAGATATCCTTTTCACATGTGCAAAATTTCTCCTAAAATTGTAAGTGGCATCCTCACTTTGGACTTCTTGCCACACCATTTGGGCCCCACCATGTGGAGTCATCTATACTCAAAGTCATCTGCAGAGCCATAACATGACACCCAGCAGCTTAGAATCTCCACTGTCACTCCCCAGTTCTCCAAAGCCCATCCTAAAATCATAAGTTCAACACACAAAAATAGTGCCCGGTCCTCAGCCTTGTGTCCTCAAGGGGTGGCGTCACTAGCCTGAATCAAATACATTAAAGCAAAAGTATTTCTGTTTTAGAAAGGTGGGGGTAGCATGGCAAAAATGTCTGTGATGTGCACGTGCAGTCAACCATGTTCTTGCTGTATGTCATCATTTAAAAGACCCCATGAAATAGAACCGGTATTTTTTAGTGCATGTATGTGTCCCAAAGGCAGCATAAGAAATGGCGCTAGGTCCCGACTTGCTTTCATATGAAGTAAAAGAGTCCACCGAAGGGATGGGTGGGAGATAGAGACACCTGAAAGAAGAGTGGCTTCATATTTTCATGGCAAGTATCTGGATTATGAAACCTTTTCCCTCCCACCTTCTTATAATATACATCAACATTCCCTCCACAAATTATGCATTAAAGCAACCTAAAATGGCTTTAACCAGATAGCCATTTTTGGGTCTCCCCAAACCACCCTCAACACAGCTCCATTTTTCCAGGCACTTAGAGGAATCCTCTTAACTGCTACCAACCCCAGGCCTTTGTCCCACAGCAGGTAACAATCCATTCTGCTGCCCACCATGGAGACGGGAAGCACTGGTGCTTCTGGTCTGGCTACATTCAATGTTATGATACTGCTCTGTGCAGCAAAACAGACTCAGTGTCTGCCTTCTGTGCATCAGATACTTAGTCTTGTTACTAGGAGAGGAGGGTAAAAAGGAGCAAATACCATAATATTGTTAAGGTTGACTTCCTCAAGGTCAGGGTCATTGCTTTGTATTCGTTTCAGAGTTTCCTCTACATCTGTTGAGTTTGGCTCCTCGTCAGGAACTGGCTTGTACTGTGTGGGCTTAATCACACCTGTAAGTGAAAAGCAAGATGTGAAAAATAAAGCACCCTGAGTAGCACTATCTTTTCTTTGAATGTGCTCCTCCTCTTCCAGAAGCGGAGAGATGGGAGCACTGGGAGATGGAAGCATGACTTGACGAACAGCCACTCCAGAGATGAGAAGCCACTCCACTGGGGCCACCCAGCACAGGACAGCCAGTGCTGCTACATGCTGCTAAGGTCCAAATCCAGGTGTCAGAAAGCACAGTTCCTGCATGGGGCTGTCCCTCGGGCTGTGCTGGCTCCTGCATGGCACCAGGCAAGTGGCTGAGACTGTCCTGGCTGGCACTGGGCATAGATGCACCTGAGATGGCCCCAGCAACCACAGGCTGCTCTGACATGCACAGCTCTAATGTTCAGCCTAAAAATAATTATCACTTTGCCTCTGGTAGCAGCTTCAAGGCCAAATACTGCAGCCTGCTAAACACGAATCACTTACTGTTGAGGCCTTCTTTGTTCACAATGGTGCTGCTCCCCAGTGCCTCATAGTACTGCTGGTTACTCATCAAGGTGTGCATGCCAAGGATGGCTACAGAAACAGGAGAACATGACTTATTGCAGGCTCCAGAGCCAGGAAAACACACAGCACACTACCTTTCCCTGTGCAAGCGTAGAAAAACATACAAAGGGAGGACAAAATTGACATAAATATACAACAGCGCTCCAATGTGCTCCCTTGTTTATTCCAGTGTAGCCTGATCCATAGCAGAAGAGGAAAATCATCTTCTGGACAACAAACAAACATTCAAAGCTCCCCAATAGTGTACCTGACTCAGCATCACACAAAAATAATGGAGACAATAGAGTAAAAAACTAAAACAAAATTACATTGGTAGGCTTTAGTATAAGTGGCCCAGTCCACCAGGAGCCTGCACATCCTCATCACCCTTGCTCACTGGGCATGTGCCACACAATTCCGCAGCCCAGTTTTGGAGCAGATCTGTGCCCCACATGGAGCCAAACCAAGCCCAAGGCAGCAAGGAGGTGACTGTCACCTGAAGCACAGCAATGCCCATCGTGTTTTCACTCAGCAGCAAGCTGGGGTGGTGAACATGGTACATTTGCAAGGTGACATTGTGAGAAGCTGAAACTCTGCTGGCTTGGTCAAAACGTAGAGAGCGGTGGTGTGAGCACCATTCAAGTGCTGTAAGAGCCCAAAAGCCAAACTCAGCCAATTTGTATCTCCCAGACTCAAGACAGCAAACCCAATATGCAAATGCGAATTGAAATGTCTGGGGGCTCTGGTGAAATTCCTGGCAGGGGCAAATGACCAATAAGAAATCAGTGCCTTAGGAACTTTTGGGTAAAGAGTTTGTTTCTAAAAATAACCCTGCTATGTGCAGAAAGATCAAGTTTGAAAATAAATTGATTTTTGAATCAACAACTTTGGGTTTTTTTATGACTTTCTAAAGAAAAATGCAAACACATGAATACTTGTTATAACAGACATATCTGAACAAGTCTCAATCTCTGGATAGACGCAGTTGTGAAAATATTAAATTTCTCCCTAAAATGCAAGCAAGCCACTACTAAGGCACTTCTTAGACTTGGCTGGGGCCAGTCTGTCTCCATGTTCTGTTGCTTTGGCCAAGAAGGGCTGGAATTTGCAGGAGAAAGGTATCCTTGAAGCCCAGCACAAGAATAGGATCTGTTATGGTGACAGCTCATCATGACTCTGTCTGGGTGGCACAGGCTGGACAATGAGCAGCAAAGTGTGTCAGGGAACTTCCCCGTGGCCACCAGCACATTCCCAACTGGATCTCACAGAACCAAGCAGCCTCCATGTGGAAGTCTGAGTGAGGTTGGGCACTTGCAAGTTAGTTTTGGTGGGTTTTTTTTTTTGTATTCTAGCTGGCCCTTTTCTCTGTCATTTTCTGACAGATGGAATTTTCAGGGGTGCAACACAGCTTGGAAAATGAATTTGCTGGCTCAGCATTTTGGTAACACAGAGAGTCCCCAGATCACAGCTTATTTGGACAATTAAATCCCCCTAGCAGCCAGGAGTGTGAGTATATGGAACTGCAAAGAGAGACAAGGGTCTGCTGTCATGACCATGCATTTTGGGAGCTCAAGTTTGTGCTGGTAAACAAGAGAGGCCCACTCTGTCTAAGCTTGGTGCTGATGGTGTATTCTCCAAAGGAACTCGGGCAGAATGAGGGCACCCCACTTCTATCTCCCTCACCTGACCAAAGGCATGGGAGCCCTTCCAGGACACTAGGAGCCACCTCTCTGGCCTTGCCAAGGAAGGGATCTGACACACCACAGCTCACAGTGATCCCTGCTAAGCAGACATGAGCAAAATGAGCTCCTGCTAAATGCATCCTGCTAAGCAGGCAGGAGCAAGGCTGTCACTATCAATACTGAGATTTCAGCACAGTTTGTATCACATCAGTACTCGTGCTCCCACTTAAATGTATTCTCCCAGCAACTGTAAAAGTAGCTGCCCTGAACAGCATTTCCATGGGACAATAATTGCTGCACAGATCTGGAGCTTAGAAAGGCAGATTTTATAGGATCCGGCTTTATAGGACTTAAGGATCAACAGTAAAAAACAAAATCCAGAGATGCAATGCTTGGCCAGGGTACATATGTTTGGGATCCTTAATGCAGAAACACGTTTCTAAGCCAAAATATGGTATTATTATGCAGAAGATGTCTACTCGGTGTAGTTATTCTACAGACTTTCTTACAGACTTCCAACAGGAAGGATACTGCAAGGGAGTATGGAAACCTGAAGGAGACAAAACTGGAAGAAGAAGCCATTATCACTGAAATATTCCCTGACTGCTGGACCAGCAGAGCACACATGAGCTTCATAAAGCATCATGGGGTGTCCACGTGCTCCTTTGGCCAAGGCATGTCCTATCCCAAGCACAGAGCTAAGTCCACACTATGAGCTTCAGCAACATATCAGTATTGTCATCTCACTGTCTCACCATACAAACCACAACAAATCCACCACGTAAAATGTGTTGAGAAAGCTCCTTAACAACCACCAGGCCTGAGTATCCACTGAAAGGCTTATATAACCTGACAGATTCTTCAACAGGTTGCACAAGAAATCCGCGTTCTCACTGGGTCTGCTTGACTGTTTCCTAAGATTTGTTTTGAAGAAAGCTGTGCTCTTAAATGTGCAGGCTGGAATTAGCAACAGTCAGTGGTAGAGACAAAGGAAAATCAAACCACACACTGTTCCACAGATAAACCTTTCTCCCTCTTCAGCTTTGGTCCACACTCTTGATTAAATCACATGGGCTGAGAGTAACTTTTTAAACAAATAAATAAATTCTGTCAGAACTGACAGCATTTAGATAAACAGCAAAACATGCAATAGCTCATTTCCCACAGATGAACAAAATAACCCCTAGAAGTTGAACAACTTGCACCCCCAACTACTGTGAAATTATTTTACCAGCGATGTCACAGAGCTCCGCATCAGAAGCATTAGCAAGGGCTTCCTCCAGTTCCGGCTCCAGAGTCACACTTTCCAGAACGGGATCCATTGGCTTCTGCTTGGGAATCCAAGCTTTTCCTATAAATGCAAAGGGAGGTCACCCTCGGTATAGAAACAGCACCCAGTTCACAGCTACTCTTGCAGATACATTTCCATGCTGTGAGATTTGAAAAGTAGAAAAGACAGAGTCGGTGCACAAGAGAAAAATCAGAAGTGAAACTGCATCCCTTTCCCTCAGCTTGGTCTGAGTTCTGCTGCAGTGTGAGTGGGGAGGCACCTGTGGGACACAGGCAGCTGCAGAGCTCAGCCCTCCCACCAGCGCAGCATCTGCAGAAACCCAACAGCACACTGGTACAGGAGCCTGACCTCTCACAGCGCAGCACCCAGGAAGCTGTGCACAGCCTCACCCCGCAGGTCCTCCCATCTTTGAAGGCTGCACAAAAGGGGTGCAGATTTGCCAGCACCCAAGAGAGGCCAGTAGCCTGTACCCAGCACTGTGCAGGATCAGTCCTGCCACCAAAACACCTCTGGCTGCTAACTCCAAGTGTGTGTTGGCAAAGCAGATGGTACATTAGTCAAAAAGAGGGTGGAAAGGAGGTGGTGGAAGGCTCTGGCAGCAGGTAGAGACAGCACTTCAGTGAACACATTGGATGCAAGAAGGAGCAGGCTTAGGGCAGCTGGTCTAGCTCAACCCTGTTGCCAGATGGAGACGCATGTACTTTACCTCTCTGGACAGCAAAAGGCCAAAAACCAGACCTATTCCCTACAATTCAAAGGTGCCAATCCACAAGCCCAGCTGGTAATACAAACTTGTCATCTTAGCTGCTTGCTCATGGCCTTTTTCTAAGGGGAGTGCCCACGTGGACAAGAGGCTGGATCTTTGAATGCAGTGGGCTCCCTGCCAGTCCCCCATCCTTGGGGTGACGAATGTGGTGATCACTGGGCGAGCCACAACCCGTTCTCTACCAGAGCTGGCTGCACCCCAGGAGGGATGGGGCAGTGGACAGGGCTGATGGCCCTGCACAGCTGCTCCCAGCTCCTCACCACTCATTCTGCCATGGGCAGCAGATTCTTCTCAGAGGAAGAATGGGTCAGGTCTGGGATTTCACAACATGGCATCCAGCTTTGGCTGCCCAAAAGAAGAGAGAGGCTTGTGATGTTTTAACACTCTACAGCAGGGAGCAGTCTGCTGGGTATTTCCTGCATTGCTGGGACAGGAGTAGGAGGGCTCTGGGAACCTTTTGGAGCAGTCGCCTCCCCTAAAATAGTCCAAGATCACTGCAGAGGTAGTGACTGCAAAAGGCCTGGCCTAGCATGCCAGCCAGCACTATTTTTGTCACCTCTCTGAAACCAGAGTCAGTGGCACCAAAAGGGAGAAACAATCCTGCTGCTCAGGGATATGCAGAAAGGGGCTAAATTTAGCCTCAAGGAAGAAGCAACGGCACCTTGGGGTCCCCTGGGACAAAATGGAGGCTGCCATAATCTGCCTTTTGCTCCCATCCTATCTCTGTGCGCTGCCCTTCTGGCAGAGAGGGCAGGAATCTGCCTCCTGGGACACAGCTGCTCTCGCAAAAATAGGCAGAGTGTCATGTGCCTGCACAGCCAGGCATTGTCTGGGCACTTAGCAGCAAAATGTCTGCTCTGGTGTGATGTGGAGATCTGGAACCCCTGTCCCACCAGAGGCATGGCTGGGCAAGCTGTATGTACCATCCGGTGTGTGCAACACCAGCAGGGAACAAGAGAAATTAACAGACTTAATTCTGCTGTTGGGCAGTGCCTCCTTCTGACACCTCAGTGACATCACAATTTCTGGGGTTTAATTCTAGTGTAATTTTAATCACCTAAATTCAGTCAATTTCATAGTTTTAGAAAGTTCTGTATCTCGGTCGTGCTTTGTTACAAGATGGAATGTAAAATTAAACAGTGCAATGCATGATGATGACAACGCATGACATTTTGTCATAGCACAGTATGTCTGCACACCCCAACTCCCTCCCTGCCCAGCAGCACGGCCAGGGAGAGCACTTCCTATGGCCAGCTAGTAAATCACCCTCCAAATTGCACACACGGTGATTTATTTACAGCTTCATCACAGCTGTGAATCTGTAATTTACCATCTCTGGCTCACAGTCAATGTAAGTAGTTTCTTCTCTCAACGGCGTGTTATGAATTAAGATATGTTTAATACATTTGAGATCACAACAGACTGAAGTATGATGCTACAGACTCAAAATGCTTGAAATATCTCTGTCTCCTGCAGAACACTGCTTCTACCTTCTGGGCTAGCCAGGTGGGTAAGCAACACCGGACTGGGGCACAGCTGAAAAGTATCAAACCAGTCTTCCTGAC
>VXBU01000550.1:59240-72396 GCA_013400315.1 Bombycilla garrulus | reverse complement strand
TCTACTTTTTTTTTTTTTTTTAATCTAAAAATACCACCTTAGGTTTTATTAAATGAACAGATTTTACACAAGCTCTTTTTAAGAGAGCCATGTGGGTCAGGAAGGAGACACCTTTTAGAAAGACCTCAGTTAGGAAACATGCTCACAGGCCCATATTTTCATGCACATCTTTTTTTATGCTGGGC
Organism: Bombycilla garrulus; assembly: GCA_013400315.1. Lineage (NCBI taxonomy): Eukaryota > Metazoa > Chordata > Aves > Passeriformes > Bombycillidae > Bombycilla > Bombycilla garrulus. The sequence continues at coordinate 72,211 of VXBU01000550.1, read as the reverse complement.
AACCACTAACATGAACAGCACACAACCAGGTCTTCTGCTGCAGGGGGATCACAGTACAGAGGGAGACACCACACCTGAAAAAAAACTGCTGAGAAGCTCCTGGAATGCAGAGGCAGGGACTGACCAGACCATGTCCCATGTCAGATGACATTCAGAGGTCCAATGGGAACAGGAAAGTCACTTGGATAATGGGTCATATACAAGGAGAACAGCAAAAGATGCCAGAAGGAGAGGAAAAGAAAAGAGGTAGAGGAAAACCCTTGCTCACAGGCTTCAGGGCCACGCAGAGCAGGAGTACAGCAGCTGCTGCAGGGTATGGTGCAGAAAGACACAAACAAGCAACCTGCAGGAGACTGGGAAATAAGGCTGGGGTTGTCAAGAGATGATGAAAACTAGATGGGAATTGCTGGGCCTCATCACAGCTGCAGAGAGCTGTGGAGTTTGCCATAGAGAGGCGAGAAGCTCACAGTGTAGGGATGGAGTGTGAAAGGCAATGGTAAAACATGGAACTTAACATGAGGAGCTCACAGGAGAACAGAGCAAGGAGAAACGAGAGAGGGCAGAAGACGATGTATTTCCCAGAACCTGATACAGATGCAGTGCCATGGGGATGGGAGAAGATTGCACAGTGGTACAACCTCTGTCCAGCATTTAACAGCATATCAGGTGGTGCCCAAATCAGCAAGCACAGGGACCTCTTGGGCATACCCAGGTTTATCAGCCAGCCTGGGCTGGGGCTAAACAGCAGAGAGAGCAGATTTACCATCCCAGTAGTATCAAAAGTAAGTTTTATCAACACAGGTGAGACACAACCCTTCTGCTGTGCGCCCACTGTGCCTTCATTGTGACGCACCCAGCATGGTGCAAAGGGTGACCATACCTCTCTTTTCGCCCGTGAAAGGAACCAAGTCTTCTCTGTCTTTAATGTCCTTTGCCTGCTTTTCTAGGTGAGCCATGAGTTCCTCCCTTTTGAATGGGCCAGTTGGTGGCTTTTGCGTCTGATCCCGCTGCCTGAGCCCAGCTGGCAGCAATGCATTCTAGACATGGAGATGAGAAACACAGGTTATCTCTGCAGGCCGCAATGACCATCCATCAAACACTCTCCCCTCTATACTTCCCTCATGGCACCACTCTTCCTCGACATTGCTGGACAATTTGCTTCTCCTTGTGTCAAAGGTTATCTTCATCCAGCCCCACTGATTCCCACACTATCCAAGACATGTGATGCTCCTTCTCCCTTCAGTTTCAAATGCTGCCCAGTGGGTGTTTCTCTGCAACATCAGCTCCAGCTCTTTCCCTCTGGAGGCTCTCAGCCATCTTTTCCCCACTATATGAGTCTGTCCAAGTGCCCACAATGCCCCGTGTGTCCCAACAAGAACCAGTTTAGTTAAATCTCATGATCTTTCACAGAGCAGATCAGAGACTTGTGGTTGTCTCTTCTGCCTCTCATGATCCATCACAGAATTACAGAGAGGGTCTCACAGAGAAGATCACTTGGTTGCAGACAAAACCCCTGTGAACCTCAGCCTCTTTTCAAGCTGCCTCCTTGTTATTCAGTCACGTAAGCCACCACGGGAAGTTGGTTCGTGCTTGACACATATGGCACGTAAACACCTGCTTATATTTAAATATAGAACAGCCTTAATGCAGTAAGTAAGACTATTTCCAGATTTGACACTAAGCATGTTCTTTTAAAGCTTTATTGGCTAGAAGTCAACATTTACTTTTTAAGACATCCAAGGTGATGCTGAACAACACTCTGATTTTTCCATGCCTGCCTGATAAAAGTAGTTCATTATAATTTATATCTGTATCAGTGAAAAGCCTGGGAAGGAAAATTACTAATAGGAAGCAGTTAGACCCAGGCAGCCTTGGAGGGCAACAGAGAAATGTGCGAATTGCACAGGCAGGGAGGCATAGGAGACAGCTTGCTTCATGCTGTGAGAGGCAACTATGCAATCTTCAAGCAGACTACAACTGCACTGGCAGACGCCCATAATTATTTTACCTTTCTTCATCTTTCACAGAACGCTGCCTGACTCTGTGTCTTCTGAGGTAGCTGTAACCAGCCCTTCAGCCCTTATGCTTAATCCCTGGAGCTAGCTTGCCAGCTCTCAAATATTTTCCTGCATTGCAATTAAAAATACTGATGATGCAATCTACACCACCCATCATTTACTCTAGAAACACTAACTGCATGTTGCAGGAACAATTTCTCACTTGGCAGTGCCCAAGCTCCTCGAGTAACATTGCCGTAAGCCAGAGGCCCGCCAGTTGGCTCTGCACATCCCCTGTAACAGGGCAGTGCTGGCTCCAAAATCCTTTCACCAGCTTGGCACCAGCAGACCCCATGCTTGCGTATGTGCAGCTCCTGCTGATGCTAGGAGGTTGCTAAAAATAAATTGTCCCACTTTGCAAAACTCTGGGATTTGGATTTCTGCCTAAATGGCGTAAAACACAGGTCATTTGAAGTTTGTTACAAAAAACCTAAACCCAAAGCACCAAAAAACCCCCAGAAAACCCTCAAATCAAGCAGTTCTCAAAACACTCTCTCCGAGGTGGTCTGGTCAGAAACAGAGATCCATTTTCCATGGGATTACTGCCCTGCACCAGCATTGGCTCATATTGCTGCTGCAAGTCACAGTTGCTCGTCCCATCAGGAAAAGGGCAGGACAACAGAAATAAAGACACATATGTAGACTGTGCTTCCAATGGCAAAAGATTCTTCTGTGTATCTGCAGCCAGTGTCTTCCACCCTTGCACCAAGTACAGGCTCTGCAAAGGTTCCCACTGAAATATGGATTACTAACACAGCCCACTCCCCCACAATTACTAAGATGAGTACTACCTAACATCTCAATTAAAAATTACTTACATCAGGATCCAATTCTTCCAGTTCATTCTCTAACTTCCTGAGCTCCTCCTCTGTCAGAGCTCCAAGGATCTGATCTTCATCTAGGTCTCGGTATTTTTCTAGCTCCTTTCTGTAAGACATCTTAGAGCAGTCTCGTGGATCTCGCTTTTATTCTGTGACAGAACCTGATATGAAAACAAGAAACATTAGCACTGAACTCATGAAGCAGGATGCTGCAGCCCGCCTGGCTGGGGAACACTGAACACCCCAGAGTTGCAGATTTGTGATTAAAGCTCTGCTGATTCCAAAAGATTGTTCAGAGCCCCCCAGTTCCTATCCTACACGCACATAATCACCCATGGACTCGAGAGCGGCGCAACGCCGGTAGCGCATTGGCCCCTCACACATTTACAGGGCAGGGCTGAGGGAGTTCTGTGTGCAGGACCCTGGCTAGGGATGTCTTTCTGCAAGCAGTGCTAGATGTTAATGAAGCGTCCTAGGCTTTTATTTCTTTTAAGGACAATAAACTGCAAGTCATAGAGTACACAGCTCTCATGACCTTACAAGCCCCCAGTAACACTGCCCTGCACTTGGCACTCCCGATAACATCATTAGCAGATGGGAAAACAGATTTGTAGTGCCACTGAGTACCCCTGAGCCCTGAAAACCTCCATGAGGCTACAGTGCATGGCACTTCTTCCTGTGTTTTAAAGCCACAAGGAGATCAGGAAGTATTATCCACTCAGGTTCAGGAGGCTGACAGTTAAACGTGCTATTTAGCGACCCACCTCTCCTGAGACAGCACATGTTTGCACTGCTGCCAGCTAAGCAGCTGACCTGTGTGCTACTGCACGTTCTAAACCAATCCTTAAAGAAGTGAATGGTCTATCTGGATAATCCCTGACCCCGAGGTTTGGCCCATGTCTCCTAATATAATGTGCCATACACAATCACATGCATATAAACAAGACTTCTGCAAGCAAAAAGACTGCAGAGGCAAAGGTCAATGTGTTTAAAACATGCAGGTGTGTTAAAAGCATCACTCAGCATAACACAGAAAAGCGTATCGAACTCTGCTCTTTTGCTGACAATCTCCTTCTGCTCCACAGCACTGTCTGTACATTTATATTTTTTTGGCTCTGTTTTTGAAGAGAATACCGAGTCCTAGATAATTTAAAGTGACTTTTCTTAATGTTTTGCAATTCTTTTGAGTGACATTAACATTAAAAATAATGGCAAGGTCTGTGTATTTTTTAGGGAGCCAAACACCTTTTGAGTTTCTATAAATGGTCTCTTCTCAGCTCCTGTGGAGCATCAGAGCCCTACTCTGAATGACATCTCTCTTAGCTTGTCCCCTCAGGACAGATTATGCTCTTATGATCGCTCTTCGTTAGTGGAGAAGTTTCTTTATACAAGTTACAACACAGCCGCTATTTCAGATAGGAAAATTATCTTTACCTTGGTCACAAAAGGGCACAGTAATGCACACATGCTTGCTCAACAGCAAGCCCTTAAATTTAGAAGCTGTCATCTTGTCAGACGTTTGGTTCCCCACTACTGTGATGGCAATTCCTGCATCACTCACATTCCTGCCACTCACCACCTAGGAGGTGAAGTGAGAGGAGATGGTGCCTTCTTGAAACAGCCCCTGAAGCTCCCTCATCTGGGAACTGAAAGGGTAAAAATCAGGTTTTCATTGGGCTGGTTTGCTCCAACCAGCAGCCACCAGCCTTCGGGCACTGGAGCCAAGGGCAGCCAAGAGGGTGGAGAGGAAGCAGGAGCGACGTGGCTCAGTGGGTCTGGCTGAGTGCGGTGGAAGGAACCCCACACTCCCGTGCTTCCCCAGCGCCCTGCAGCCCTCAGTGCAGGGCTCCCTGTGCTGTGAGGCTTGGTGGGCAGCAGCCACACTCTGGCCAGCCTAGTGCAGCCTAGTCCAGGAGCTCAGCCCCTGCAAGCCTGCCCTTCCTGCAGGCATAGAGAAGGGCAGAGCTTTACTGCAGCTGCCCAGCAGCACTGATGCGGGACATGCTAGAAAAGCAGCCTGGACGTGGATCTGGATATCTGCTGTGCTACTGTGGCCTTAGGTGGCACGAGCCATCACTAGCCTGGATTTCATATGCCACATGTAGTTTTGACCACTGTGGAAGGAGCTGGAGCTAGGAGCAAGCAGGAAGGCAGAGAATAACCCACCCAAGACTGCTAAATTCCCTATAATGGCTTAAAATACCCACACCTGCCACACACATGGCAATATCTGTCTTGGCTACATGAGGACAGCTATTCCCAGAGGCAGCCACAGACCCTTCCCAGGGGTGCAGGCAGGGCTGCAGGTGGGGGCCTGTCTGGGACCAGAGTGCAGCCTCACAGGGTGACCTTGCTGCCTCTCTCCAGAAGGACGGAGATGTCAGCACCGAGAGGGGAAAGGCGGGGCAGACACGGGATGTCAGTGCACACAGGCAATGCTTCTGGAAAACGCCTCAGGTTTCAAAGCATCTTGCAGAGATATGAAGCCGGAGCTGCATATAGCAAAGGCCCTGAGGGTTGAAGACAGGTGCAGAGCCTGCTGAAACACAGCTGAAATCCCCGTGGGGAGAATTTAATTTGCTGCCTACTCCAAAGAGAGGTGTTGGGGGGCACAGTGCCCTCCCAGACTTGCTGGTGCAGCTGGACAGCGCTGGCCCCCTGCACATCTCCTGCAGAGAGCACACTGAGAGGACTGCTTGTCAGGAGTACCAGCCTTGCCCGTGGAAGCAGGACATTCTCTACTGCTCCCCTGCCCACAGAAGCAGCCGCTCAGCATCATGTCCTCCAGCACAGTTTCCAGGACCAGTATGTTCACTGGCACTCCCTTATCTCCACATCCCAGACCTCTTCTACCCTATCTTGCTAATGAGTGTCGGGAGAAAAAGCAAACCAGGCCATCTGCTGTAAATGGCAAGAGGGCTTTGAACAGCCAGTGATAAGAGGACAGGTAAATTCAGCCTAAGTGTAATTCTTTTCATTTATACAGGGTACTGAATAACCCACCACCGCAAAGAGTTCTCCCTGACCTGTGCCAGAGTACAAGCATGACGTAACACAGGTCCCACCTTCACCTGAGCTCAAACTAAACAAGATCCTTCAGCACAACCCGAGTTCTCATTCTTTTTTCATTAACGCTATCATTCTTCATTCAACCAACTAAGGAAGCATCACAAAAGAGTATAAGTGCAATATACAGATACTGCACAGAACTGACATTGTTGCAACTTTAGGCCCTCAAAACATTGAAATTCATACAGATTACAAAGATAGCAAGATATTATAGGTCTCTTTGTTTGAAGTACTTGTCACACACATATGGGAAGACAGCCCAAGCACTTGCACTTGGCAAGTCTGAAGAGCACACAGGAATGCACAACAATCATTAAAACTGTTAAAGGAGAAAAATATAATTGGATGGGAGATAATAAAAGGTCGTCTACACGGGAGACTGTTCTCACCATGAATACGAGGAAACAAAACAAAACAAGGCAACATTTCCAATCATGAGGGGGACAGAACAGTTTAAAAATGCTGAGCGAACAAATGAAAATAACCGAAAATGAAAAGCATCCTGTACGCCACTGGAAATAATCCTTCCACAGTGCTTTGCACTGGTACAGCCCACTGCAGCACTATGACCTTTTTGGGGTGCTGAAACCTGAGACCAGCGCTGACGTCTGCCCAGGGAAGGGGTGGAAACGCATCCGGGAAGGTGGCCCATGTGGGCCCGCTGTATTTCACCCCCAGCCGAGGGCAGGATCGGAGCTTGGCTGTGCTGCTCAGGGGGGGAAGCGGGGAGCGCAGGAGCAGGGCAGCAGTGGGCTCAGGCTGCTCGGGGAGACTGTGGAGCAGCATCCATCCTGCCAAGCCCAAGGATCTGCTGAATTACCCCCCTGTGATCCGACAGCCCCAGGAAAGAGAACAAACGACGGAGAACTGGGTAAAGTGACAGGAACAGCAGCAGGACGAATTTCAAGCAAATGCAAAAATGTCACAATGAAAGCCACAGGTGCTGTGTCAGGCATGCTGTGGGACACGCCTGGTGGAGGCCGTGGGACACGCCACTCGCACGCTGTGCCGGGCAGCACCAGCATGCCAACACCAGGACAGCACAGAAAGCACTTCCTTTCATGCAAAACGCAGGGAGAAGGAGCAGCTAACCTCAAGCAAAGGTGCAGGGCTTTCCAGGGACAAATTCTGTTACCAGTCCAAGCTACCCCTGAGTCTGGAGGTTGGCACAGGCTGCAGCCATCATGCCCAAGGCTCAGCACCTCTCAGCAGGAGGGTTTGGGGCATCCCTGGTCACTGCCACCAGACAACCACCCAAGGCAGAGAACAGGAATTATGTGTACCACACGTAAGAGCCATGCCTGAAAAAAATTAACATCCTTGCCACAGACAGCCCTCGAGTCTACCGCAAAACCCTCTCTGTGCTCTGAAATGTGAAAGCAGACCATGGTGCTTGGGTTTTGGGATAAGGAGGCAGCCAAACGTGACCAGCATAGCTATTGATGATTCTTGTAAAAACTGCCAAGTTTGAAGGCAGAAGTCTTTTCAGGCTGAAAGCTGTATTTAAGGAGCAGGGAAGGCGGGAATGCTTTTCATGAGGGATGGCTTGAAAACTGTTCCTGTTTGACTCACAGAGGGTTTTGATTTATGATATTTTTTTTTTTTACAGCTTAAGTATAAATCTAAGTATAAATCTGAGTCAAAGTTCAGAGCTATTATCTGTGCAGTATAAAAATAACAAGCCAATATCAACTATCCCCTCTATAGCTGCCACGATTACCTTTTTTTTTTCTTTCACTTGCAGCATAACTTAAAAGATAAATGCCAGGGTCTGCATTTGGGGTTTTTTTAAATGGAGGAGCTATACATACATCAAGTGACCATTTCCTATAAATTTAAGAGAAGTTAGGTAATTTCTGTGCATATTCTTAAGTCTCAATGAGTCACCCAGGTGCAGATCCAAGATGCATGCTGTGCAGATGAGAGGAACAAATCACCTCCAGCTTGCTTCTAAGTGAAAACTGTCCTCTTATGTGGTCAGTCCTCTGACAAACCTTAAATCCAGTATCTAACCTTAATGAAATCTCTTGCAGGACTTAAACCCTGATTTCTTGGGAAGCTACACATGTGTGCAAAGGGTCTGTCAGCCTAGAGGTGTCCTTTGGCTTACAGTCAAGAAGTGAAGGAGAGCTGGGGCACAGTGGTCTAAGGCAAGGCAGGGGGATACCAGAAGCACTCAGAGGAGGGGTAGCTGCTACACACACAGTGCTGGAGCAGGCACGGTGGGGATGTAGAGATAAAGGAGATCAATCCACCAAAAAGTGAGTCTCTGCTGATTCTCCCCTCCTGGCACAACTTTCAAACCCTGACATTGCATCCCAACATAACTGGGTGCTGGTGACTTCAAGGTCTGTCCTGCTTTTTGAGTCACCAGGCAGCTAAACATAACCAGTTCCTTTCAGTTTCAAGAACTGACTAACAAATTGTGGCCAGATCCAGCAGCAACAAAGGGAAAGATGCACATCAGCTCCTGCTTAGACCACATCTAAAAATGTGAGTCTGTGTGAACTGTGCAAAACCCAGCAGGAAATCAGAGCAGAGGAGGCGCTGGATCCATCCCCAGGGTCATCACACAGCCATACACAACAGAAGTCTTCACTGCTGGGTGCCTGTGATCACGAGTGTGCTGGTACAGGTGTGTCTCCTCCCAGCACACAGGTACAGACATCACACCCCAGCCCCACAGCCCCTTCTCTCACAGACACAGCCAGAGCCCAGTAGTGGCTTTGCAAGTGACTACATGCCCTGCACCTGAGATGTAGGCATTCAAAAGTTTACTCCACTTCAAATGAGCATTGTTCTCCTTAAAATGAAAGGAAGATAAATGCTTAAGGCCAGTCCTTTAAGGCAGTGGCCTCCTGCACGTTTCTGTAGATCCCTTTTCAAGCAGATCTCATTTTCTAGTCATCATTTCAACAAGCCATAAACACACACCCAGGCTGCAGCATCAAGTACTTTTGGCCTGCTTGGGCTCTGCAATGTACCTTGAATGTATGATGTTGAAAACTCTTGTTAAAGCTACAAAAGACTCTGTACAGACTGCTCTGGACTTCTGGGCTTGGAGTCCAAGCTGCATTAGAAAGTGTCTAGCCAAGAGACCCACATGGGAGACCCAAAGGGCACCCTCTGCTTAGCACCACTGAGCCTGAGCATGCAGCTGGATGCTGCATGCAATTTGATGTCCTCTAGTAGAGGACAGGTCTTTTCAAGCTGAACCAGCAAAGGGAATTGGACTTATTCAGCCTGGAGAGGGGAAGGCTGTAAAGGGACCCAATTGCAGCCAGTCTTGTGCAGCCTAAAGGGAAATGATTTTTAAAGAAGAAAAAACACAAGTTCATGTCCTGAATGAGGAGAATGGATGAAGAAAAGACAGGAGATGCTCCAGATGGTGAGAAGCTCTGCCATATCAGATGTAGGAAGCAGAGCACACACTTTCATTGCTTCAGGCAAGTCAGCCATCAACAAGAAAGACTGAGGCACTCTCAGCCTTCCTGCAAGAGGCTCATGCTTCAGGAAATCCAACAGCCAATCTGCTGTCCCTTCAGGAAACTCAAAACTTCTCCAAGGAAGATCTAGGTTTCCTCACAAATAACAGCTGTTAATATAAGACATCCTGAAATTCGTATTTGAAAGGGAACAACTGGAAGTAGGCACTTCGGGTCTATCAAAGCACATGACTTCTGACTCTTGAAGTGACACACCAGCCATGCAGAACACGTACATTGTCTGGAGTTATCGTCACCACCCAACCCCTGCAGCAGCGAAGTTCAATCGGCCACAGGCAAGACTTACTGATGATGCAGCTTCATTCCCATGGGTATCCTCATGTCAGAGCTGACATTCCCATCTTGGCACTTAACAGCTCCACACCAAACAGCTTGCTGTCTGGAGTCGTGCACATGACTAGGAAAGGCTCCCTGTGCTCAAGCTCAGTGAGCTCTCCCTTTATCCACTAGTGCTGAGAAAAGTCTCACACTGCTTGTAGTCTCCTCAGTCCTCTCAGCTCACCCAGCTCCTAACCCAATATCCAGAATCTGCCTGTATCTCCTTGTTCTCCCTCCTGCAGCCTGCAAGCCACACAACTCAGTACTGGCTCTCACCAAGTAGTTTTTCTCATCAGCAAATAGCCTGGAGGTTTGGTGACCAGGCCAAGGTGTGCCAAAGCCCAAACACAAAGCATCCCAGCTGTATCTCCCCCACTTCACATATTTTTACGCACTTGTAAACACAGTTATGTGTTCTCCTATTTGGGGTGAGGTTCTCTCATGCATCTGGCATGCACTCAGTTGCTTAATTACTAATCCCTGTGAAAAGCATGTGGGCACACTTGAGTCATTAGCGACACTCTGCACTCGGTTCCTGCTCTGTAACTCGAACTCTTCCACTTGGAAGCTTCACAGCCAGAAGTCTCCTCTGGAAAGTGATCCTGGGTTTCTTGCCCGAGTTTCTCTTAGTCCTCAGATGGACACCCCTGTTTCTGTGGCACTCTCTGGTTTTGCAGGGAACCTGGTGGGTGCGTTCTGAACACAGGAGCAGAAAGGCTCCTGCTTTGCACTGAGCAGTGCCTCAGATCCTCAGACAGGCAGTGGCCATGTCCTGTAAAGGAGCCCTGCCAGGCTGCCAAAAGCCAAAGCACAGTGAGCTGTTAGTAACACATGAATGCCTGCACGTCCCAATCCCACCCTACTGCTGGTGTGGCTGAAGCACAGGGAATGGCAGTGAAATGCCCCACCAAGGTGCAGCCAATAAGGCCCAGATAGCTTGACAGTTAATTAACACCGCAGCAGAAATTAGTAGTGTTCCAGCAGCAGTGAGCATGCAAGTGTACAGTGTGCACCAAATCTGAATGAGACACTTAACAGAGGCAAGACCCTCACACAGTCGCACAAGGCCTGCAGAAACACAGAAACCAGCTGCAGCTGGGAGAGCTACCAAACTGCACAGTGCCCGAATGGGGAAGAGCTCTGGGAGGCATCACTGCAACCTTGCTTCTAAGCTTCTCCCCAGGCTGCTGCCAGCCAGAGCGTCCTGGGATGTAGAGACCTTGGTCTGACCCAGGAGAGCCTCTGTTAAGTGTTTATTTCTTCCTCCATGAACAAGTAGGAAGAATTCCCTCCCAGGAGGGTGATGCAGTGCTAATGCAAGGCTTCAGGGAGGGGGAACCTCCGTCTTTGGGGATTTGCAGACACAGGCCATGTGAAGGCAGAACCTCGCTCCTGAGGAGGGGTCTGCTGTGAACCAGTGATGGGCTAGAGGCCACTGAGCCTTCCACTGTGCTGCGTCCGTGTGCCCAAGAACAGTGGGACATTGAGCTCCACGGTGTCATGGAACACAACTTTATGTCTTGTTTCTTCCAAGGGACTGGTAACTTTACCAAGTGAAGACATTTTGTCTACAGGTCTCTGCCTGAACAGAGAAGTGAAGACAGTCTTCCTAGCTCATGATGTGCAAATGACTGTCAGTTATACAGAAAAGAAATATCAGAAGGCAGATCACAGTTTCCTTCCCCCTAGCTGTGCTTCCCAGAAACTCCACACACCTGAAAAAAGTGAAGCAGCACACAGAAAAGTGTAACAATTCATCTGCAAACACTACATTCAGCAGCACACTACTCTGGGGAACAGGAGCTACACATCTTGCAATGGAGGACTGGTGCTTCTTACAAAAGTTTAATTGAGGATCTTTTGTGAAGGTAAATGAAATGGTCCTTTGGGTGAATGAAAGTAAAATTTGGGCAAAGAAAATCAGCAATGAGATAAACCAGACTGCTCCCATATCTGTTTGACTTCTCCAAATACACTAAGGGAAGTGGGGGGCAAGCAACATATTTTCAATATTATGCAAAACCACAGCATCTGGAGAAAAGGCAGCAGACCATCACAGCTGAGAAGCGTGTGAAGAAGAACAAGATGAGTCAGCCTGGAAAACAATGCAATACTGAAGGAGGAGTGGGGGAAGAGTCCTGACAGGAGGAAAACACAGACTTTGAAATGAGAAGCAGCGAGCCTGTGATGCAGTGTGCTTGTTGGAATACTCAGCTGTGTGTATCTTAGGGCAACAGGTACAGAGGCTGTTAAGAGACAGCAGTGCAGACTCTCCCACGACACTGCAAAAGGCATTTTGGCTCTGGGCACCGCAGTGCGAGCAAGATGGTGTTTGGCTTTAATGTTGTAGCCCAACTCCTCCCTTCAAGAGGGCAAAAGAGCTCTCTACTATAACCTGAAGGAGGGGTTGTGTGCCCAAAAAGGTCATCCAGTGTTTGCTCAATCAGATAGTCCGAGAAAAGGTGCCACCTCCCAGCACAACTCTCATCTATTTGATAAGAAATAAGGAAGTCACTCTTCACTCCTGCATGATCTGGCAGGTCATATATGAGAAAGGGATTAAAAAAAAAAAAATTAAAAACACTTAGAAACAACCTCAGTCACATGGCTGAGCACCCTTCTGGCTCAAGGCCAAGCACCCAAGAAAAGATGTAAAGCAAGTAGAAGGGACCTCCACATAAGGATAGAGCAGCTGGCTCTGAAGGGAGGTAGAGGGCAATGGATTCTGCCCAACAAACCATCCATGACCATTTAAAAAGCAGAGGACAACCAGATGGGCGCATGAGTGGGGGCAGAGGCTGTGTCCAGATGAGTGAAGAAAGGTTACCTTTGGGATAGGCAGTGCCTTTCAAGGCAGTGACTATTTTAAGCTGGAGAAAGTAAGGTCAAAGCGAATACAACACACGGCTTCAAGGAACTGCTAATTTCCACTTTTCCTTTACAAAAGCAGCACAGCTTTCTAGCGATCCGCTATCTGGAACACCATCTCCTAGAAGAGCTCCCTGGATTACAAACGCGAGCAAAAGCAGTAAAAAACAACTCTCGGTGCCCTCTGCAACCCGCTCAGCGCCCTCAGTGCAGAGCCCTCTCCTCTCACCGTGCTAGCCCCCCCGAGCCCCGCCGGGATTTGCCGCGGACACGCTGCCGTCCATCCCAGCGCCTCCGCCGCGGCCTCCGCCCGCCCGGCGCTGGGCACGGCC
>VXBU01000550.1:44577-59040 GCA_013400315.1 Bombycilla garrulus | reverse complement strand
CCGAGAACAGCTGCGCCCGGCTCGGCCCCCGCCCCGGGCCCCGGTCTGCTCGGTCCTTACCCTCGGCCCGTACTCGGGATGGCAACGCGCTCCGTCCATCCCCAGGGCAGCTGCGGGGCGCTGCGGAGAGCGGCAGCGAGGGCAGCATTTGTTTCCATTTGCTTTTTAATGATTCAGGCACGCTGGAGCTTGCCTTTTGTCCCGTGGCAAAGTCCTTCAGAGTGCCGAGCCAGATGCTTCGGCAAACTGCCTTTTTGGGAAACCTCACAAGATACACACGCATCTCCTTGGGGATTCAGGACACTGTAAAGCACCCTGAGACTGCGGCTGGAAAAACTCCTTCCCGAGAGGAGTGGTGCAGCGCTGGGACAGGGGGAACAGGGAGGCCACAAGGCTCAGCCAGACCAAGTCATGGCCACCCAGGCCTCTGGCTGGATGGCCCCACTACCAGCATTGCTGGGGACCTGTAGCTGCAGTCACGGGCACTTTATGAAAACTACTTCCCCACAAATGCCACTGTATCAATGTACCTATTAATCCTGTGCCTTGCTCGACTCCCTGTCAGTTTGCCCCATACATTCAGTGACAGCCACGAGAGCTGCTCCAAGTCTGCAGTGAGCCCAGGAGAGCCGCCTTCCAGTCTTGTGGTATCAAGTTTTAACATCGCTGCCAAATCTCCTTTTCCCTGTTTCACCTTGGGGTCACTTTAAAGTCCCATGGATTTGTCCTTTAATGATTTTTTTACCAAACCAGCCACGAAGTGTCAGCCCCAAGCTCCTCCTTAGCTCTACTGTCTGGTCTCCACAAGCCAAGAGTGGAGAGGGCCCAGGTTTAGCAGAGGTGCCCAGTCCATGTGAATGCTTCTCCAGCCCCATACTTCCCAGACCTAGTGATGACCTTCATCTGAAAATGCCCCCAGTTACATGAGATATTACTTGGCTTTTTTTTTTGGTGTGACTTGCCTGGCACTGAAATTCCTGTGGCATTTGGAGGAAGATCTGCAGTTAGCTCTGAAAATACTGCTCCCATTAGGCGGGACATGGACCCAGCTTCTCAGCACATTTGTTTTCAGTGCACCAGTGGTAGCTCTTTCTCAGAGGTTTGCCTCTGAGGTAAGGAATGCTGCAGGTAATGTACAGTATAGCACTTTCCACAAGACACCAAGTTTCACTGATCCCGACTAACACCACGGCTCTCAAGGAAGTGGCTTGGCATGCTTGAAGCACGTCCACTCAGGTCAGCAGCTCCTCTTGTCTTAGCCAAGCTCTAACTTCACAGAGCAGCACAATTCTCCTGTTTAAGAATTCCAGTCCAATCTGAAAACATCAGCAAAGAACAAAAGAACACAAAAGGGAGCTTTCAGGCTTTATGAAGGCTTAAAGTAATGTTTTTTTAATTGCATGGTTCTTCTTCATTTTCTTGTCTAACACAGTCAATGCATAAGAATCCAGGGTCTTGAAGGTTTGCCCGATGACCAAGCGTGAAGACAAAGGATGAGTATGGTGAAAACATAGAGACAAAAGATCTTTGCAACAAAAATCTTCCAAAATGGGGAAAGAGGAACTGAGGATTGGAAAGGTAAACTTAAACTTTGTCAACTTAACAAAATACAGCTGAGATGGAATCAACAGAAGAGATTTGCAAGTGCTTATTGTTCACAGCCTTGGCTACGTAAGAGACCTGTTTTGTTTGTTTGATTCAGTTATTACAGCATCATGTTTTCTCTAGGTAACCAATGATCATTCTTCATGCTGCATTCCCTTTTTTCTGGCTATAAAGTTATCCTGGGTGGGGTCCCAGAAATCACAGATTCCAAATCCACATTCCAAGGGACGATGAGCTGGGCTTCTGCAGATACATTCTACATGGTTTTGGCATTTATAGTGAAATTGTGAAGGTGAGATATGGTCTTAGAGACATAGGAAATCTCTCTTCAGGAGCTTGTTATTCTAGTGTCCTGCATGATTCAAATTTTCAGACTCAGAACCCATCCTACACAGAGGGAAACTTTGCACTGAAGTTTATCTTAGAGTAGTTCATCATTACATGGCCTCCTTTTCTAGCATTCCTCACCATGGCAGCTGAGGAAGTTGATTTACATGGAAAACTAATTACTATCTTAATTGTTAATACCACCTCTCTCTCTTATACGCTTAAATACACTTAAGAGTCTCAGCCTCAGCACACTTAAATATGGAAAGGACCATGTTAAGTAATAATTTGCATTAGAGTTGCAGCTTCCTGGTTTGCTCACTCTAATCATAAGGGCTCTCCTATACCCAGTGTCCATCCAGGCAGAGAGACAGGTACCTGACTTCTAAAAGGACGCCTTGCTGCTTAGCCCAGACCTTTTCCAGACCACCACCAGAATTAGACTAAGAGAGTGCAAATTTAAGTCCTATATGCTGAAACAGCTTGTTTGCTCAGAGTATTTGTATGCATTTTCTCTCTCCCACCCTACTGTTACACACACACGGCACCTTTCAGTCTTGTTTCCTCTTCTGTCCAGTCTCCTGTACTCCTACAAACAGCATTATGGTAAAATTTCTTAGCTTGGCTTGTGTACTACTAGAAATTCTATAAGCCATGCACAGCAGAAAAAAAAATCTCGTTGCTGCCATTCGTCGTGTAAAGCTTTAATGTTGTGTTTAACAATCTAGAGGGACTGTGACAAGTAAATTTAGAGATAGCAGACTATGAAACCTAATCATGTCTACACCGCCTCTAAATATTTCTAAGACCAAAAATAAAGTAGGTTCTAAAGTAGGCTGGAAATACTGTGTTCAGAAGACTTTAAGCACCCATCTGCATGCTTATAGGACACTTCTTTCTCCTGTCTCCAGGAAGCAGAAGTCTTCTGAAGTTTCTCAGAAGCATACATGAAAACAAGCTATCAAAAAAGAGGGAAAGGAATGCTTTGAATTTAGCAGCTGGTCGGGGGATGGGGTGAAGAATGGAGCAGAGAATTCAGGAAAGTGGTATCAGTGCTAAAGAAAGGCAAACAGAGCACTGAGTACACTAAGTGCATACCCTTCTGTGAATGCCCCACCCCACAAATGCAGTATTCCAAACAAGGCACTATTCAGAGCTTACCAAGTTAAGAAAAAGGGGAAAAAACTCAACAATAATGCACGTGTCTGACAATAAATTCAGAAATAAAACACACTTGTTAAAGAAAGGACTCATTACCCTGTAATGGCTCTGAGTAATAGCTATGAGATAAAAAGCCCTCCAAAATTAGGGAATGATCACAAGAAAAAAACCTGAACATTGTTTTATTGATAAATAACTTTCAAAATAATTTAACTCATATATTCTAACATTACAATGGTAAGCAACGTGAAATTTTCAGAAAGTCAACTGAAGTCAACAGAATCCAAACTTGTTAAACAAACACAGATCTTTAAATTTTATCCCCATTATGTTTTCAAGGCCATGTAGTAGTTATATTTCTCTCCAAAGCCTCTTACTTATTTTATTGCTAAGGTGCTACATTGCGGAAGTGATGATTAATCACCCTTTGAAAATTCCACAAGACTTTGAGACACAAAATCATGAATCCATGTATCAACATGTGGAAGAGATGTGTCCACAAGAAAAGTCACTATTTTTCGATCCCATGAGTTAGTGCTGTCATTAACTGCCTGTATCTGTGCCACAAAAGGTTTCTTCTCTACGAGATTCCGAAACACTATTGATGCCTCTTCTGACCACTGCTGGTTTTTCACTCCTAGGACAAATGTAAAGCAAAACAGAAGGTCATTTATAGACTAGAACAACTAAGTTTATAAAGAAGTGGTGTGAGTTTAAATACTTGAGAAAACAGATTTTGAAGTGCTAATGAATGCAACTTAAATCTAGAAAAGAAACACAAGCTCACTCATCACCCACACAAACAAGCTGAATTATTACACAGACCAGGGCATTTCTTTTTTCTTGAAGTCTAAAGATAATGAGGTGTTTGCAGAAGTGAAAGGCAAATGCACTGACTCACTGAGCAATTCAGAGAATGTTAGCTGCCTTGCATGACCAGGGCTTATCAGGAACCATGACAAAAAGGAAACTAAGGATCATTTCAAAACCAACTTTCTTCATCTTCAGCCTGAGGGTGCTGACATTACTTGTTGGCCTTGCTTTTACATTTTCTTCATCTCAAAGCAGCATGAGTTACTAAAACATCTGCAAAACCTTTAAGTCCCAAACTAGACATACAGAGCGCAGAAACAAAGAGCAATTATGCCTAACTGCCTCACAACTGCTCCTACTTTTTTCAGAGCAGCATCCCACAAAGTCAAGTCTGCTGGAACCTAAATAGGTTTTTGAATATGGCTGCAATCCACCTAGAAATAAATGACAAGGGATTCAATTCTCCAGACCACTGCTGGTGTACAGCATTTAGACACAGGGGCTCGAATATTATGCAGGAATACCTAAAAGCTACATTATGGATAACAGAAGCAGAACAGCAAAATTACAATACTTTTACTATTAGCAGCAACTTGCCACTGAAAGGACAGCACAGGAACACAACTGCCTGCAGATTACAAAGGGGATTAAAAGCCAATAGATAATCAACACTTAGGAAAGATTAATTAATGCTAGGAAACACTACTGTGGAATCAAATGGGACATTACAAGGAAGCAGAGCAGAGACTAAGAGGCAGGAGACACAAAAACAGAGAGAAAAAAGTGGAAGAATAGCAGGACAATGGCTGCTGATCTTCCAGGCTCAGCTGGCCGGCTTTGACAATATGAAGCACATCAGAGGCAATTTAACTAGCTGCTTGGGAGACTCAGTAAAGCAGGAAAAGTGTGACTTGCAGGCTTGCTGAACTGGATCCTCCAGAAGACAGACACAGCTAGAAATGGGCCACATTACAGCACAGCACCCCGAGGACCCCAGACTGTCGGCAGCACACCCATCACGCATCACTAATTTAAAGCAACCCCAAGGTTACACTGAGGCTATGCAGGAAAGCAAATCCACAGAAGGCACAGAGCATTAACTCTGTCACCTGTCACTTCCAACAAGCATATTCTGTGACTGAAATCTAGAGCAGTGCTGACCAAACAGTGTCAGAAAGCAGCAGCCAACCAAGACGAGATGTATACTTCTGAATACAACACAGAAATGAAGGGAAAATTTTGAAAGGAAAGACAGCAAGGAGACATCAAGTTTTATTTTTGAAATTCTCTCAGATGTATGCACATTCTCTATGTGCCATATTCTCTAGGAAATTATCTTATGTAAGCTAATTGAAACCCTCATCCCCTCATGACATTTTTTGTTTGTTTGAGAAAATCAATAGATTTCAGGCAACTCTGAATTCTCAACATGCACTGGAGAACTGTAAATTACAATAGGGTCAAGATAAATATAAAAAACAATCTCTAGAAATTCAACATCTAGATTCCTAACTTTATGTAAACTATGATAATCAGAACATTAGGTTCTTATCAACAGACACATCATAACTTTCATACATGGTAACTGGCTATGTTAAAGGATCCAAAAAACATCCAGTTTTTATTTCCCTGTGTCTTTTGCATAGTAGATATCATACAGAGTAAACAATACATTTTATAACAATGAAAAGTAGCTGTTGGGGAAGTTCAAGCAGTCTTCATTCTCAAAGACGGTAACTTAAAATGCTGCATTAAATTAAACAAACAAAAATAATTAAGCAGAATCATCACTGCCTATGCCAAGAATAAAACCAGGACATAAACATGTAGAAAAAAAACCCAATTACATAACCTTTTCCAGTTTACACTTCTGCTCATCTCGTATGCCCACTGATGTAAGACTCTAACAAAACCAATTGCAAATGCTTGATACCTACCTGCAAGCTGAGCTGTGATAGCCTGGAAAGGCAGTCTTCTGAAGGTATCCAGGAGTGGCTGTACTTTCTGTATGCTGACAAGCTCATGTTTGCCGTAGTCCAGCTCATACACTGACAAAAACCCATTTCTAAGAATTCCTTTTATTATGACCCTGTACCACCTAAAGGGGAGGAGAACAAGAACAGATCGTTTGAATTCATTTTCACACACCGTCAAAGCACCAGAAAAACAATGCACAACCAAAAAAATCTTAATCAATATGTCTCAGGCTTCCCAAATCTGGATTTAGCTGAATAAAAGTCAACTATCCCAGCTACGATCTGGAAGCATGAGGAGACTGCAACCTCATTTACTCCCTTAATCTCTCAGATATCATTGGACATCTGCTACGTTGTTAACAATGTGGACTAAGCAAAGCTAGGCTTGCCTAGCTTAAGCAGAGTTAAGCTTGCTTTTAAAGATTGTAAGTAATTTAAGCATCTACTTACTCATCTCCAATTTTAGCTGCATACAGCTTGTTTTTTTCAATGTTCACAGGTTTCTCTTCTGCCCTGCTGTAGTACAAGATCATTTCTTCCATTAGGGCGTACAGATTGTTCAGCTCATTCCACGGCTGGACAATGAAATGACCAGGATGGCAGGCCACCGAGACGTAGATATCCATGAGGTCACCAGGCTTTGGCAAGGGCAGAGCAGGAGGCATTTCAGTGGTGGACACTGCACTGCTGGGTTCTCTGCCTGAATCAGGGAAACTTTTCTCCTGCTTCCCACTAGAAAACTGTAGTGCTGAAAGAACATCACCTATAGTTTTTGTGGAGCTAGTCCCACTGGGTGTCACACTCAAGAAAACATCTTTCTGATGCTTCCACAAGTCTGCATTTTTGATCTGTCTATTGATGCTACGATCCACGTCTGGGAAATTCTCTGGAGCAAACAAGTAAATGTGTGCAGTTCCTTTTGAAGCATCCTGCTTAATCACCTTGGAACACAAAATACCGTTTAACAACCAGTTAGTAACTATTAAAGGCACATCTGATTTTGTACAGAAGACTAAAGCAGCAACAATTCACTGCATTTATGCACAGAAACATTTTCAGTGTTCTCCCAAAGATATTAAGGAAGTTGTGGGTAATAACTGTTCTACCTGCTCACTGCAGATAAAAAGATAAAAGCACCTGCAGCTATTCCACTAATTTAAAGCAAACACAAAACTTGAATTGAGTTTCGTTCTGTCCAACAGGTTCAGTACTGTGTGTACAATTCCAGTTTTCAGAAGAACAGTAGCCAGGGTCTGCACTGATGTAAACAACTTATTACATAATAACACCTAATCCCTTAAACTATCTTTCTGCCCTTATGGGAAATGAGGCCTGCTAAATTAGATGAAAAACAAGATGAGAAAAGCTTCCTGTTTCTCTCACGCGTTATTTTCAAGCACTGACATAAAAATATTTCCTATTTACCATCGGATATGCTAACATTATTAACAGCAAAGCACTTAAATTTTAATTTGACAAAACATGAAACATTCCTTTAGTGATTCTTCTGTTGATGTTCCTAGTCAGGAATACGAACTTTCGTCAATTAAAGCATGTATCTGCTGTCTACTATTTAATACAGCAAAAATTGTCACCAAATTCCAACTCTCTTGGAAGAGGATGTCTAGAAAAGCCAGGTGCAACAGGCGTAAGTCTCAGAGTAGAGGTCTAGACTGAAGCAAGCAAAAAGGTTACAGAAAGTTATAATGCACTTTTTCAAAGTGCCTGACAGTAGCTGGAATTAAAAGGTAAAGAGGAAATTATCTTTGTTTAGTCCGTAGTTAGTAACAGATTTGCTTTGGGAGGGTAATGTGTGCTAGGTCCAGGGGGTCAGTCAGGCCCTCTGCTGCTGCAGATGTTCTGGACAGCGGGGTCCTGGGAGGGACTGCTTTGTCTTGGAGATCTCCAGCAGAGTCCCTAGCCACAGGCTATCCTAGCAAGCTCAGCCTGAGAGAATCAGGCAGTTCAGCTCTTTAGGGGTGATTCCCAGTTCTTTTAGGATTCCAGCTCTTAGCTTGCTAGGATTTGCCTTGGCTGACTCAGGGAAGGAGAGACAAGAAGTGCCGTGTGGAGGTTCCACAGATTCCGTGAAGGGGTGTCCAGTGACAGCTTCTTCTGCCAAACTGGGCAGAAGTAGGGGTTTTTATAGGGTTAGTAAGGATTGGGAAGCTATCCACTGGTTTTAGGGTCGGGGTAAAATGACCTATAGTCTTAGGACATCTGGAATATAGACAATAGTATCACAAAGAGGTAAGAGAGAGTCTTGAGGCAGGAAGCAGGGCCTAGTACAAGACCAGGCATTTCTTATCTTCAAGGGGGCCTAGCAGAGGGCTCTGCGACTGCTACAGGAGAGTATTTTCAGTTAGTTGAACTGGCTAGGATACACTCCAAATGGAAATAATTTTATCTCAAAGATAAGAGAAATTCTAAGTATAGAAAGCATATACTAAAACCAAGTCGATTAGAAAAAGCAAACAAAAAATAAAACTGTTTCCAAAGACTAGAAGGAGAAAAAGTTTTGCTCACAAGAGGCATAAAAGTAGTTCAAGATTAACTCAGAAGTTGTGTATTTTTATGTGCTGAAACATTGCAACTATGTTTCTTTCTTACCAGTGGCAAAATAACTCTAGCTGCATACTTGGACTTGCACAGCAAAATGTGAAAAACTGATGCAAAAGTTACCCTACAGGAAAGGGTAAAAGAGAACATTCTAACAGGCTTGAGCAAGCAAGTTTTAAGACACATTTCCTAATAAAAGAGTTTTGTATAGGATTTATGTCCTTTAGCAGGTTACAAACTTCACTTCTGTAACAGAAACCAATCTGATGAATTGTTAAGCTTTTAAAGCTGTTCTTACCATTCTATTTTCACATGCCCATGTGATTTCAAGTCTCACAGGCATTCTGACTACTTACCTTCATGCTAAATTCAGGACAATTTGTTACAGCATCTCTCAGCCACACTACAGCATCTGGAGTCCACATGCCAGTGTTAGGAGGCAGATCTGCCAGACAGCATTTTAAAGCCTAAGAATTAAATATACAAGGTATAATTTAGTAATATGAAAGCTGGTCCATAAGTTTCGGTTCAGAGAATTATGTTGACAGAGTCAATCACGAATGACAAACAGAAAGAGACAGAGCAAAATGCAAATCCAGTACCATGACACATACACAACATCCACCAACTCGCAGGACTACATTGTGATTTATTCCAGGCAAAGATGCACAATAAAATAACACTGCAATGTTGAATGCTGTGAAACAAAACAGAACTTCAGTACATAAACCTTGAACTAGCAGCACTACAAACACTGCCAAGAGATCAAATACAGGTTAACTTTAACATGTCTTTATACCTGAGGAGGTATTGCAATTACTTCTCTCAGGAATGGTGGTGGGATTTCTTTGAGCTCTGATACTTTTACAGTTGCAACTGTTCCACTATCCATAAACTGCACATCAAGTGCCCGTCTGGTGTGAATAATTTTTATCTGAAAGAAGAAAGCAAGAGTGCAATTTTGAGGATAAAACCCCAACAGTGACACACACATTATAAAATATTTCATGGAAACTAAACATTCAGATTGAGTTAAACAAAAAGAAGAGACATTTGTATGTGGGAAAACTCTAGCTGCTTTTTGAATACTTCTTACCTCTACACGTGCCCATTTTCCTTTGGAAGGAAACAAGCAGATTTTTCCACAGAAAGGTAGCGATACATTGAAGTCAGATGTCTGCTGCAAATACAAAAACAGAAGTCAAAAAGCACAGAGCTATTACTATGTGGCACTCAACTAACCATTTCAAAAGCAACATGTGGCAAAAACAGTACTTAGAAGCAAAAGGTCTGTTTCAAATAAAAAGTATATTTCCAGCTTCAGAAGCACTTCTTATCACATTGCTTTAAACTTCCCCAATCGGTAATTCTTTTATTCCCAAGCTCTGAGGGAAACTAGGAGAACACAAAGTGCCAGGGGTAAAAAGCCACATTTGGAAACACACTAGGAAATCACCAACGATTACTTGACTTGAAAAGCAAGAGCAGTTAAGAGCTATGACAGACAAGTGAAGAAGCTCCTAGCTTATATTCTAGAGCATACAATTTCTTGAGATACAAAACAAACACAATTTATTGCTGACTCAAAGAAAGTCTCATAGGGGTGACAATCACCATGATAGTCCTAAACAACATAACAAGACAACGGCTACACTATAAAAAGTATGGAGAAACTCCATCTGAAGAACAATTAACACCTTACTAGGTTCAAATTCTTGGGAGAAATGAGTTAAAATCGTCCAGATAAGCTGCAAAGTCTGATATTAAAAGCATTTGAACTCCTTGACAGTAGCAAGAAAACAAGAAGTACTCTCTCCAAAGAATATCAATTGTTGAAGCACCTATATGGCTGCCTTCCTTAGTGTCCTTGTGATGCTAAATATTTTAGATACACTTTCTTTTAGTGTTTAGCTTGCTTGAAACTGAATCCTGACAAATGAAACACATTCAGTATAAAGTATTTCCAGATGGTTGCACAACAGGTCTAAAGCTCAACTTCTACACCTAAAGCACTTTGACAGAGTAGTTCTAACAGACAAGCAGCAGTTCTAACAGGACCTCCAAGGATCTGCATTGCATGATTTGATTTTGCCAGGCTCAGTTGAATTACAAAATTGATTCTCTTAATTCTTACAAATTAGATTCTCTAAAGATTTATTCTTTCATGTGTCTGTAAATGGCTGGTGGAATGCCAGACTTCTCTGCCACATGCCTATTTTAAAGCAACTTAAGCCTTTTCAAAATATCTCCTATACATCACTTGGATGTTGATATGAGCCACAAGATTCAAAAGCTAAGTTTGCAAGGGCAAGATATTCAGAATCAGATATATCAGATCAAAGCCACTGAATCTCCAAAGATGTCATGTTAAGAAGAACAGAACTTGATTCTGCTGCTTTTACTGCCACTTTGTACAGACTTAGCTGTTTATGCACCTCAACTTCATAATGTAAAATTTCCAGAAAAAAAAAGGCAGTATCTCCACAGGCTTTATGCCAATCTCATGCAGTTTCCATTGGCAGCTTCCAATTAAGAGCCATACTGTTACTCTTCTAACTATTCAAGGAAAGTTTCAAGTAGTTACTGAAGCCTTAGAGAGTGCCTTGTGAAAAAGAAAGCATCAAAAGACACTTTTCACACTGAAAGGTGCACTCCAAAAAACCCCAAACTAGAAAGAGAATTTTTAGCCTTTTTGAATAGTCTATGGCTACCAGAGAAACTTGAGCTTACCTGCAAGGAAAATTATTGGTAATCTCTGGAGAGATGCTGCATGACTTCACCACTTCCCTCACCATGGAACTTACCTTGTAAAGAAAGTAGTCTTCTAGTTTCTGCAATATTTCAGAAAGTCTAGACAAGCCTTTGGATGGCACTTGACAATACAGGCTCCCATCAGAGAAAACACTGGTTACTCTGACATTGGTATATAGTGCATCTACCTGTAACAGTGAGAGTTTGACAATAAAGGGAAAAAAGAAAACCCCCACAAAATTTAGCAGATTTCTGACTACTGTTTTTTGTCCATCTAAGACCTCAATATTCAATGAGTTTTAATGATTAAGGAAGAAACGGGACAATGGTACCTGTAGGTGTAGTTCAAGGGACTTGTCATACAGTGCTTTCAGACATGTAGCATTGATGTTGATATCATCTTCTCCAGAAGTGTCATAGAGAACAAGAAGAGGAGTATCACTCTTTTCCAGTATTTCCACAGCAAATATCTTGAAGCATGTCTGTGATTCCACAGCCTTTACTAAGACAGGATCATCACAGAAGGCTTCCAGTCCTGTAAGACACACCATACCTTTTCGTATACAGAAGTTGTGCTGCACCCCTACTACTGACAATCTACTTCTCCCTTTTTATCAAAGAAAGCCATCTTTGGGAGCACGGCAGAATAGAAAAGAAAAAAGACCCTCTTCAGAGAGAGTTGAGGCAAATATGTAGAAGAAAATTGAATGCATCCAAGTATTAAAGAACCAACAACCAAAAAAAAAAAAGCTCATTCACAGCAATTTCACATATTTAAAATTTAATATTTTAAAAAAAGTTTAAAAGGCCTACTAGTTTTAGAAAGGTAAATAAATTCCAGCAGAATGAAGGAAATCTGCAAGTATGCAAGAAGTAAAAGGGGAAGAATCACTTCAAAATAATTAAATAGGCTCATATTTAGAAATATTGCCTAATCTGGCCACAACAGATGTACCTCATTTATGGAAAAAGATGTGGAAAAAATGCTAGTGTACATTGCTTCACACGACACATTACCTTTACTTTGAATGTTTTCTTTTATTTCTTTAGGCTCACGTATATTAAAGGGACAAAGACATCCATGTTAAGTGCAGAAATAATTACGCTCCATTACAGAGGTACAGGATAAGTCTGTCTTCTATCAATATCTATTATCAAGCATTCTCCGTAAAACTCTTCACATCCCTTCTTCCTTCCTTTTCTTCCATGCATACCTGTGTCTGCTTAGACTAGCTGAGCTGAACAAAGCCTATCAAACACACACAGTATGACTACAAACAAGGATCAGAACTCCCAGACCCACAGAGGTTTCAATCCACAAGCTGTGCCAACAGCAAGCACAGCAGTAAGCATGAGTGCAGCCAGCACTGTTTTTTCTCTTACCTGCCAGTTTACATTTTGCAGCTTGAAAAGGAAGAGATCTGAACTGTTTCTGTAGTCTGCACACACTGCTGCTTTCAACAAACTCAGTGAAGCCATGATCAACATAGTATACCTGACAATGGAAAAGGGAATTAAAAGCATGAGATCACAAATATAATTGTAAGTATGTTTCCTTGAGTCGAGGGAGAGCGTATTTGGTTACCACATTCTCTCTACAGGCACAGACAAATTACTTTTTTGCCAGATGAGTACCAATAATTTCATGTTTTCAGGCAAAGCCTCCTTCTCAAGATCTCTATAAAACCAGGCCTCTCCAACTTCTCTCAGAATCTACAGAATCTCAAATTTAAATGGGAACAGTGCTGGAAGAATTCAGCATAAATTATCTCAAACTAAGTGAAGAAAGGTAATAAAATTTTATTTATTTTTTTGCAATTTTTATTTACAAAGTTTTGAAAGTGTTGAAAAGTCAAATACTACTTAGGTGACATTTTAAGTTTTGCCTATTGTTTTACAGCATTAAGAGAACAATTTTGATTTAAGCTTGTCTTTACTTTGATATAAATACCACAGTCAATGCAGGAAACTAATATGGAAACTGCTACTGGCAGCAAATAACTGGAGCTAAAGTTAGAGAAAGAAGGCTTTGATGGGACTTCCTAGAACTTTTTTTTCTGAACTCTATCCTGCAAAATGTCTGCATAGCAAATATTAAAATGAGGTCTGAACACTGTGCCAGAGGATAATCAGCAAAAGCTGCAATATAGCAGCAGCCTTCTTTTGGCTGATAGCTCTGACTAGAGAGAAATTAGAGGCAAGCATGCCATTAATTTTCTTGCCATTTCTCTAAACCCAACAATCTTTCACAAAACCAAGTTCTGACACCCCACCCCAAGTTACAGCTGAAGGGCATCATACTAACTTTCAGAAAAAAACTCAATTCTAATACATGTGCTATTTCAGTATTTTTAAAATTGTTAACTTTAAAAGTATATTAAGCAGGGTTGGGTGACCTAACTAGGGAAAAAACCAAAAATATTAAGGAGATATCATTAATATTGACTAGACAAAAAATAACTGAGAAGTTTTAAACTTTTTCTATACATAAAATATGTGTTCTAATTTCACTGTAGATAGCAAGGAGAGTCTCTTAGGCACTGGAAAAAATTAACAGAGGACTTAAATAATGTCAATGGGGTTTAACCAAAATGTATAACTCCCAAAATATCAGATCTGCCTAGAAGGGGAAAGTTTATTAAAATATCATCTTCCTCTCTCTTTTTTTTTTTTTTTAATGCTATTTATTGCATGTTAGAAATACTTTAGTACAAAACTTCAGACAAGATCTAGGAACAAATGAATGCTGTCCTTCTCCTTCTGTTCCTGTCCCTCCTATCAAAGGTACATTTTCAGTACCAAAGTGCTATAGGGCCCAGCTCCTTTTCAAAACCAGAATGAGAACTCCCAAACTCAAACTATTTATGGAGAAAAACCTGAAAGACCATTTAATTTTGTCAATCATGTAACTTCTACAAGGTCTTAATTTCTCATATACTTGAAAACAGAAACACTTCAGGGCAAGAAAAGAAAGAATACTAGGGCAGCATATTTAAGAATTGACTGTGTATCCAAAAAACAAGCTTGTCTCAGTTCTTTCTCCAAGTGCCAGAAGAGGTAATTGCTTGCCTTTATTCTGTTGTCTTCTAGAGAAATTATCCGTGCACGCAACCAGGCATCTTCTTCAGCATTTACTGCAACAAGCTGCCCAACACACAGAGACTGAGCTGGTGACACTGTGCTGTTCTGACTGTAGTATGACTTCATTTCATCTTCCATTTGTTCCTGGGCATTAGAATAATCTTTGCCCACATATCTACAATATTTTACA
>VXBU01000550.1:13661-44535 GCA_013400315.1 Bombycilla garrulus | reverse complement strand
ATGAATAAATGATACACATTTTCTAAGACATTCATGTCCAAACTCTTCTACTTTTAGGAAAAAAAAATCTCTGTCACTAACAAACAACATCTCAATCTGGTTTTCTCTCAGACTGATCTAAACCAAAGCATATAAAAACCTTTAAAAATTAACTGGTAAACCAAGTGCTATTTTCTCTCATACTACAGTTTTATCTTGATATTTGTCTGCTGACCTAATGGTTCATATTAATACTGTGTTACACAAGTCTTCTTAAATCTAATCTATAAACTTTCTGGAAAATCCAAACGGAAAGTTCTGAATGCTTCAGAAATAAATCAGATTAGAGCAGACAGTAGGAAAACCTACCCACAAATTTATATTAGGAGCTACTGTTTCAGCTTGTTAACAGAGAGCGTGATACTATTCAATTCTACCACATAGTTTAGATTATATGCCCAGACGTAGTGCAGATATTGTAATATAACATGATATCAAAACTCTGTTATAAAGATTATGGTAAATCTGACCACATTCCAGGGAACTGTGATTCTCCTAGAAACAGCCTTTTTGTTTCTGTGCAGGCATTCATCTACTTCATAATGGAGATGCAGTGGGGTGACAGTCACATTTGTGTTACTTTAAAGTTTCTTGAACATTTGTTTCATCAAGATACCTAACAGACAGTTGGAATAACTCAACAGAAAGCAGAAGAATCTTTCAGAATTTCCTGCCTCACTCATTATTTTATTCATTGTTTCCTGTGAGAATTCAACTGCAGTACCTAGTGTATCATCTCTGCCTTCAAACACTCTGTTGTGAATGTCTAGCAAATATCTAGGAGTGTTTCTATCACCCCACTTTTATTCTGACTACACCAGAATTCTTTGAGAATTGATCCATGTCTCAAAACAAAACCAGCACCAAAACCAGCACCTTTCAGTTTTGCATTCATTTCTACTGCAGGTAAAAGGTTTCAGACAAAAAAATTAGCCACATACCAAGAAACTAAAGAGCTATTGCTTCATCCCTGAGATTGAAATAGGAATTTTGATTTTATTGGTCCTGCAAAAATCAACATCGACCAACAGTTGCTATACAGTTCTTGTGTGGGTCAGCAGAAGGAGTCTGGTAGGACATATAAGAAAAGAAGAGCCCATGCACTGTTTCCTCCCTACACATCTACATGAACATTTTCTTGTCAAGGCAAAAAACTCTAATCTCTTCATGGCTAGTTTCATCCTATCAGGATAAATGACCTTGCCCATGAAGTACATGGATAACCCTGAGCAGTAGTTTTTGTAACTAGGACCAAGAAACCACTAATTATCATCATGTACCTACACAGAGCTGACATACTGAGAAACTTCAGTACTGCCCAAGAAACATGGTTCAAAATTTGGGAACTGCTGCTTTGCAGAGAAACTGCACATAACCACACTCAGCTCAACAGTGTTCACATGTACAGTAAGTTATAAATGATGCCAGAACTAAAAAAGCGTACAGGAAAGTTTTGTAGAGTTAAGTCACATGTATGTATAGCAGGCTGAAACTAACAGATGTAATCCACTTCTTGCACTGTCCCCTTAGACTAGGCTGATTAGGAACCAAATCAAGAAACACTAGTTTTTTGCTGGATGAAAGGTCATCCTTCCATAAGTGGAATCAGAGTTCACTTAAGTCATGCCTAGTAAGTTATAGAAGTAAAAAGTATTTTAATAAGCACAATAGTAATATCTGAATACTATATTGAGTTGTAATGAGATTACTGTATAAAGTTTTCCAATGCCAAGTCCAATCTGCCTCGACTCTCAGACAAGCTAAAGCTAATGATATAAGTGATTGGTTCAGGACAGAAAAAGTTGCAGAAAATTTCCATTTAAACACAAACAGAAGGATCCTTCATTTTCATTAGCAAAATAAGCAAATAATAAAGTCCTGAAGCCTCCTGTTCATCTATTCTTTTCTGGCAGACCTGCACAATATGAACATGTGGATTTATAAATACAGGAAAAAAGATAGATTCCAAAATACAAACTTGCCTAATTAAGACCTCATTAGTGTTTTTCAATTCTAACACCATGATGGACACAGATCCTTCCGATGGAATGATCAGAGAAGGAACAGTTATGTTTTCTAGATACTGGTCCTTGGATTCTTCATACTGCTGTTCAGCTGTAGCCCTCACACCATCATGTCTCTTGACCTTCTCAGTGACATTCAGATCTTCATCAATGCATCTTTGGGGTTTAGCATAGAGGATTGCCCTTCTTGGGACTTCAGATACATAGTCCACAGTACATATATCTGCCAGCAACTCTAGATTATTTAGAATGTCTTCTGGAAATTTTACTTGGTAAGCATCTTGATACACTTTGGGAAGTGCATGAGCCCAAAGACCATTGGAATACTTCAGCAAGAGGCTAACAATTTTTGCCTTGAAGTCACCACTGAGTGATGCAGGTGTGGTCTCCATATTTGGTTTTAGCAGACGGTCTGCTTTTGATGAAGCAACATTGAGAGATGCCTTTTCTTGCTCATTATCACTTTTTGCTGCTGGTGGTATTTTCTTAGCAGGATAAAGAAATCCATCCATCAGATCACCTCTGTGTATTTTCTCCACCTTGGAAAACAAAAGAGAGTCAATAATCAGTTGCACCTCTAACACTAAATAATTTTGCCAATGACACTTTTATAACATGCATTTTATACACACTTTGAAGAGAACATCCACAGGGAGTTAAGCTTGAGGCAGTTACTACAGGTTAGTATTTCCTGTAATGCTTCCTCCTCTGTTCTGAAGGGTTCCATTGTACTGAGTACATCAGTAATAGGCAAATATCTAATCTATGCAATACAACTGCGACTTGCTTCCAAAGAAGTACAGTCTCTCTTTCCTCCTAGGAAGACCAAGAAGATTGTGACACCCTTCACAAATTTACACCTTTTGCACATTAACCTCCCCAGTCTTCTCCACAGGCAAGAGATCATAAACAAAAGTTTCTCTCAGTTTACTGAGGGAAAGGAAATTTGATTCTATACTTCAGAAACAAGAGGACGCTTGCCAGGCAGTGCTGTCATGCTCAGGGAATTATTTTTCTTTACAAAAGTTCTGAAATCAAGGAAGACATTTCTGGTTCATAATAAATACCGTAATAAAATTGATTAGACCCTTTTAAATCATGCCCCTAGCCTCTTCAGAACCAGATATTTTGCCAGTCTCTACATATCCACCCTTTGGTAAGTTCAAGAATAAACATATCACATAGTCTGAAGCCACAACATTGAAAGTACTGTTTGAGAACTCTAGCCACAAACCCACAATAAAATTCTGCTTCCTAAAGCTTTGCAATTTCAACCTAGATTGATCTAACCATAGCTCAGCAGGAATCTATGTAAAACTGAGAAAGAAAAGGTCTTAGTGTTTTCACATTAGTCCCAAAGCAAGAAAAATAAATAAAGTTACTAAGGTTTATGTAGGTCCACTTTGAAGTTCTTTTGTCAGAGGAAGCAACTCTAATCAAAGTCATTTTCAAAAGCAGATGAGTAAAAAGACATGGAGCAGCTGAATTACTTGCTACTACGCAGGGGTAGCATTCACCTCCACCCTAGTAATGTCCATACCTATCAGAATTTATAAACCTTGACCAAGTAATTCTTCACAGCTCTGCCCAAGCAATATACAACAAAGCATAATGAACAAGACTTCAGGTATTATCTTACATAAAAAGAATAACATACCACTCATTATCAAAATAACATTAGCAAGAAACAAATACTGAGTTACAATACATTGAAAAAAAAATCAAATGGCCTTTGCTGTGTCTAGAACCACATATTTTGTCCTATGTATACCTCACCACACTTAGCCCAATTTGCCACATGATAAGCTGAGTTAAGAATCAGGAAATGAACTATGAAAGTGCATTTCTATATACTTGCTCTGCATTACATTGCCTAGGCTGGTGCTAGAACAATCTGTGAAAAGGTTCTTGGGAATAGGTCTTCGTCAATTTCCATGAACACTAGTATGACACAAAGGACGTAGTTTTCATAGATACAAAAAATTATTAACCATGTTAGAGAACCCTCACACATTCCTGGCAGAATGCCTAAATTATTCTCTATCAGTGAAAAACCAAAACTGAAATACTTTCTGCAGAATAAAAGATAGAAAAGCAAAGTTCTTGAGCATCTCTGCTAGTCAGCTTGACATAAGAGACAATAAACATGTCTGGCATGGTCTAGAAGGACCAAAGATGATCATAGAAGGGCCTTCAATGATTCCTGACAGAGAACACCTATATTTGTACCCTCTGATACAAGGAATCTTACTGTACCCTTTGTACCACAGAAGAAGAAAGGAGTTCAGTTAAAAACAGAATCAAAACACTTATCAAAGCCTTGCAAAGGCTTTGATACATGGTCAGGAGAGTAAAGTATACCAACTCACACAGACAAAAAAATCAGAGCATGCCATCTGGCATGATAATATCCTAGATAGATGTTATCCTAGAACTGATAAAGATGTCCACGTCTCCATGCACAAGACTGAGGAATTCATTTTCATTACTAGCCAAAGAAACTTTTAGCTCCAGAAAATACTTAACATTATCAAGACAACAATTTGTTTGAGAAGGTTCTGTTGGAATGTATGGCAATTCATTCTGGAAGAAGCTGGATGCAGAGGTCTACCTTTATGTACCCTCTCTCTTGCCCCGTGCTCTTTAAATAGAGTTGCAACAGAGCTAAATAATTTTTTGCTGACAGGACTACAGACTCTTACACACTAAAGACAAGCAGCAGACTGAGGAGAGAAGATCCTCAGAGATCTTTAAGCCTCTTAACTCCAGTAATAGCTCTGGGGTTTTCTAGACACTGAAGTTCAGTTTTGAAGAGGCTGTATGCTGACTGTGCAAACTATTTAGAGACAGCAAAATGCTACCTCAGTACATTGTTTCAGATTACTTTAGTATAAATAAGCACAGGCTGACATCACTAGAGTCACAGAATCATAGAATATCCTGAGTTAGCAGGAACACACAAGAACCACTGAGTCCAAATCCCGGCCCTGCACAGAACATCTGCAGCAATCACACCACCTTCAAGGCCAAAGAAACGTTTAATAACAAGAAAATGGCTTCACTTGTGAGCAGCACTTCAAAACAGCCACCTTTCTTTATGCATAAATGTCTCAACCATTTTTCCTGTTGAGCCTTCAAGGTACTTCCCATTAGTATGGCTGACAGCCCAGCTCTGCAAGCACATTATTGCTCTGGGAAGAGCTGAAAAACACCTGAAAGACAACACAGTCATTTGTCACAGCCAGCACAGATTGATGAAGGTAAAGCCTGCTTGTCAAACTTAATTTCATTTTATGACAAGAAAACCTAGCTGATCCAGTGGATATAGTCTTTTTGGGTTTCAGTAAAGCTTTCCATACCGGCTCTCACAGTGTCTTTCTGGACAAAACATCCAGCACACACATGGATAAATACATCACCGGATGGGTGAGCAACTGGCTTCTGTGACCTTGCTTCTTGTCACCTCTCTATTACAGAGCACAAAGCACAGTCAACAGCTGGCAGAATGAATTATCAGGGCAACAGAGAGTGAAGCCGTTCTACACAGGAGAATAGTATTTTTGTCCTAGGCTGGAATACCAGAGGCAGCTCTTAGAAATTGAAATCTGGAGACTCAAATAATAAAACTTCAAATAAAATTATATTCCCAAGATAAATCATGCAACAGAGTGGAATGCAAAAGACCAAGTTGCCTTGTTTTGACAAACACATATAGTGAGGACAAAGGCAGACCTGCTCCTGTATATATTGGTGGGACGAAAGTTTTGCACATACACGTGCAACAACGTTCAAAAAAAACCACTGCACTAACATATACAAACTAAACAAAGTATCCACTTTCCAATGCCAGCCTTGCCTAATTGTGTGTAGATTGATAATCCTATACTGGTAACTTTCTGGAGCATCAACAGTTTCCAAGAAGGAACTGGAAAAAATACATGCTTGAAATGAGAGTTTCTAGTCAGAGTAAATGTCCTTCAGCTTCAAGGTTATATTCAAACTACCATAAGCAGTTATTTTCTGCCATTCTTCTGCAAGGTAGGAGAAGAAAACCCACAAAAGAAGTTAGCCTTTAATGTCAGTGTTTAGAGTCTCATCGTATGTGGCAAACAAGAAGTCTGGCTCCATGGTTCTCAGTATCCAACAGGTTCTCAAAGATGGCTCTAAAATACAAATCAGAACTAACACTCTGATTCACTGAGAAGAATTTATCAGAAGTGTGGTGCAGGAGTTCTTTCAGATCTGATTTAAATATGCAACACAGAAGCCAACTATCACAGCACACATACCACAGACTGTACACAGAAACATTTTACTGACAGGCAGCTTAGACAAACCCTTCAGTGTGAAAGGCAGCTCTCATCTACCTGACTTTCCTCAAGAGTACATGAAGTTCAACTCCTACCAAGCTGGAGCTCAAAGCAGTGAGGATGGTATTTCTGGCCTTGATCAGCACTACCCTGCATCCACACACCGGCTGACAGCACCTCTTCTCTGCTACCACAACTTCAGGTGTCACTGGTTTTACCCATCCCTCTACAGTACAGGTCTTATGAGGTGAGGTGCTGCTTCAACATTAACATTGGACTCCTCCCTGTTCTTCCAAGTAGCTGCTTCTGAAAGCAATTGAGTTTAAGCTACCAAACTGCTGAGTATGCATCCAGAGCAACCAAATCTGGGGAAAAAACCAGACTTGACCAGTGTTCTCGAAAGGCTGAAGATGCCCACTGCACACAGCGGCATCATTCAGTAAGGAGCTTTTTTTCTTAAAAGGATGTGGAAGCTTCTTACATCACCCAGCTACAGCTAATCCTTGGAGTCCACTCCAGCTTTTACAGCTTCTAGTCTGATATGCAATTAATTATTTTGCATGGGAAGCTACCTATCTTCTTACCCTAAACAACTAAAGAACACATCAAAACATTTGTTTTTGGCCAAGCTTCATGTCAACTGGGAAGTTGAAACAGGACTGGAATATGTTGGCTAGAAAAGCTGTAGCATGTCCATTGTTAAAAACATGACTAGATACAGACCTGAACAGATTGCAAGTGACCATGGATGAGCATGGGGGTTGGATTAGGTAATCAAAAGAGGTCCCTTCCAACCTCAGTGATTCTGTGATTCTGTCTGTGGTAGTCATTTCTTCTGTACTTAGTTGAAATATTAGACTACAAGTCATACTGGGTATATTTTTGTATTTTCTTTTGTTGTTAAACTAAAAAAATCCCTATGGTCAAAATATCCTCTCTTCAGGTTTAGCCTGAGCTCAGGACTGGGATGGTAAATTCTATAAAGTTCAAGAGTGTCTTTAGATTGCCCCCTTCTGCCCATCCTCCTTGCCCTCCCACTTCATTACCCTGTACATCACAATGAAGATGCTTCTCCAGTTTCTTGTGCTTACAAGACTCTGGCTTCTGAAATAAAAAATTGCAAAGGAAACTGATGCAACAAGACAGCTGAGTCAATCTAAGAACTCCATACTGTTGAGGGTTGCCCCTACTCCTCACATCTTAATGCCAGCACTGAGGATCAGCAGGTAATTTTGTTAGCTGTTCTTTTTGACTGTAATAACCTTTACCTCATAATGCATTGAAGTTCTCCTACACGGTCAGAAAAGTACAAGATTTAACATACAGGAGATGCACAGGCTGCAGGAATAAGGAAAGATGCGGTCAAATGGAGTCTGACTTCATTTGGTGGTTCATCATGCTGTCTAACCACTCATCACCAGGACGAGGTTCAGGTATATCGATTTACAGCCTGTTCTAGCACTGTGTTTGAACAGCAAAGTTATGACCTCAAGTGGCTCATTTCCACATGTGCTAAGACACCATCTTCTCAATGAGGCTGACACCAACTGTAGTCTGCTCTCTGCTGAAGTATGTATGGCACACCTAATTACATTTTAGGTAGAACATGTCTTGTGTTCTCTAAACTCTATTCTAAATGGCTAGTGGCTTTCTGTCCAAACACCAATTTCTTCAAGGAGTGTGGCAAAAGAAAGTTAATGTAATCGAAGAGCTCATATACTGCAAACCACTTTTAGGGTTTGTGTAAAACTGAGCTTTCATTCGTACATATTACCAGATGTGACTGCCTGCTCCATTTTCTCCTCCTTGTGCCACGTACATTAAAGTTGGATGTTTTTATTCCTTCAAGTCTGTTTCTCTGTTTAGAAGTATGACTTTTGCTTCACACAGCTTAACTGTGGTATAGAAATTCCTTCTCTGAGAGTAAAGACCTGACAGAAACAAAATTTCTCAAGGAATACAACTTTCTACTTTGGCAAGCCTTCTCTTTCCTGAGCATACCCGTTTAATTCATTCTGAATGCTACAGTAAAAAGTCAGCTGCCTAATGCATTAGTATGCAGTACTTATTTTGTTAAGACATGGTGTACTGCCCAGGACCACATTCAGAAAACAACAGTATCAGTCCTAATTCTGTCAATTTGTTTACCATCTAATTCTGTCATCCTCCAAAGCCTTTAGTTTCACTTCCTGCAAAAAGTCCCAACATGTATAAATGTAAAATATGAATAATAATCTGAGAACTAAATACAGCTAAAAAAAGATAAAATAAACAAAATGTCCTACCAGTCCATTAGGCAACATCCTGTTGTCTCATGCAGGTCTCATTCTTATCTAAAAAATTCTCTACCTTTCTGTAGTGATACACTTCAACTTGTAGTGACTATTAAAAAAAAAAGGACCAAACCAAAAACCAAACAACAAACCAATCAAAAACCCCCAAACCAGTGAACAAAAAACAAGCTGATTTCTCAGTTTTTTTTCCAGTTATGTATTTTCAAGACTGACAGACTGTGGGAGCTGTACAAAACCTTACCACACACCCAAGAGATTAAGTGAACAAAATTAAGCTTTCCTTTACCCTCTTCATAGTAAACAATCAGACAAATGTTCTCCAGTCTGAGGAGCCTTTTCACACAGCATTTGCCAATACAGTGTTTAAGGTCACTACAGAATATGCTCACATGTTACATATTGTTTATTAAAAAGCAGTACGAAACCTGACTGAGGAATGATAGATTACAAAGATAAAACTGTCCTGTGACAACAACAGATTAATAGTTAATCTGGTATGTAGCCAGAGCCAGGAGAGTTATGGAAAGGAACATCTTTGTTCTAGAGTTGCTGAAAAGCAAAAGCATCTTTCCAGCACACCTGGAATTTTAAACTTCAGAATGGTAGTGTTATTTTTCTACCAGCTCCTTTAGAAAATATTCAGAAAGACTAAGGCACTCATTAGCACAAGGTAACTCTAGAATCAATTCAATATACATGCATACATCCCTTCATTCTGTCAATTAAAAGGTGTCTACTTGTTATTCCTTCTGCAAAAATACCGGCTCTAGGATTGGTGTTTTCACTAAAACTTTGGGTTTTATAAACATGGGAGAACTTCTGAGGCACAAGGTATGATAGGGTCTGACAGGAACCATCTGTCCTGATGGATAATGCATTTTGGCCATAAATGACCCACCGTGCCACTTAGACACTCATAGGTCTACGGAACAGGATGGGATTCACCTGAGACTACTAAGGGACCTGGAAGAAGCACTTGCCAAGCTGCTCTCCACCATTCATCATCAGTCCTGGATAACCAAGGAGGTCTGATGACCGGAGGTTGGCTAATATGATGCTCACCCACAAGAAGAGTTAAATGGAAGATGTGGAAAACTACAGGCCTGTCAGCCCGACCTTGGTGCTGGCAAAGGCTACGGAACAGATCATCTTGAGTGTGATCACACTCAAGCATGTGCCACATAACCAAGGGATGGGGCCCAGCCAGCATGGGTTTAGGAAAGGCAGGTCCTGCCTGACCAACCCGATCTCCTTTCATGAGCAGGTGACCTCCCCAGAGGATGAGGGAAAGGCTGTGGGTGTTGTCTACCTGGACCTCAGCAAGGCCTTTGACACCGTCTCCCACAGCATTCCCTGGAAAAGCTGGCAGCCTACGGCGTGGACAGGAGCACTTTCTGCCGGGTTAGAAAGTGGCTGCACAGCTGGGCCTAGGGACAGGGGGTGAATGGTGCTGCATCCAGCTGGGGGGTGGTCACTAGTGGTGCTCCTCAGGAATTGCTATTTGGCCCAAGCCTGTTTAAAATCTTTATTGAGGATCTGGATGAGATGGACTGTACTCTCAGCATAATTCACTGATTATTGACAGTAAGCTGTGTGGGAGCTGTGTCCCCTTCTGCTGGAGGGCAGGAAGGCTCTGCAGAGGCATCTGGACAGGCTGGATCAATGGGCCAAGGGCAAAGGTGTGAGGTTCAATGAGGCCAAGAGTCAGGACCTGCCCTTGGGTCCCAACAACCCTGTGCAGTGTTACAGCGTGACTGGAAATCTGCCCAGCAAAAAGGGATATGCTGCTCAATAGCACCTGTACATGCACCAGCAGGACTATACCCAGGTGGCCAAGGCCAGTGGCATCAGCAATAGTGTGGCCAACAGGACCAGAGCAGTGATTGTCCCTCTATATTCAACGCTGGTGAGGCCACAACTCAAGTTCTGTTTCCAGTTCTGGGCCCTTCATGACAAGATACACATTAAGGTGCTGGAACAAGTCCAGAAAAGGGCAAAGCAGCTGATGAAGGGTTGGTGCTGGAGAGAGTAATTCCTATTACTTAAAAGTCCACACAGAAAAAAAATTATTTTTTTTTCTTAATGTAGTGCCAATCCTTTCTGTCCATGGCTGTAATTAGGACTCCAATTAAATTTTATGGGCCAGAAACATGGTATGAGGAATTTACATACCTCTTCAGAGAGCCCTGGTCTTTATAACTTTGAACAACCCTGTATTATTAGCCAGCTGAACTTGTATTTGCTCATTTGTTACAATTTGGACCAGCATGTGTCCAAGTGTTACCCCTGAGGAAACTCACCACAACTTCCTGCCTTCCCAAGTGTTACCCCTGAGGAAACTCACCACAACTTCCTGCCTTTCTGAAAGGAAATCATTCCAGGCTTGCTCCATTTCCAGTCTTTAAACCAACTAAACATCCATGCAAGGATGTTCCCTAATGTCATAGGTCTGCCTAATTCTCTAAAAGCTTCTGGAAAAGAACTATGGAAATTCAAGCAAAAGTTTTAATACAAGATCTAAGAGTTTAGGCTTCTCTTGCATTGCCATATCTGAACCACCATCACATCACACACAGAGTTCAAGTAGGTGAGGGGAGTTGAGCATGTACAAGGAAAAGTATCTTAAGCATGCATACAACTCAGTAAGGAGGTTTATATTTAGACTGCAAAGGGAACCATTTTGTCATGTTGCCAATACCAAATATAAATCTATTATTACTTTTTGGGTTGTGACTTACAAAAAAGCCAAACATTTTTAATTTACATGCCTACATATCTCTCACACCTCTGCTGCAAGGTTCTCTCTCCCTCAGGGGTTCAGCTGCCCTGCATCCCAAAGATTCAAGGCTGAGCCCAAACATTGTAAAACTATGTAACTTTGACTCAGAATTCTAAGAAAACAGCTAAGTTGTGAGAAAGACTTGCAACAAAATATGTAGAAAGATAAGAAACGAGACAGGAGTTGGAAGTCTAAAATAGGGATCACTAGCTGCTCAAAGACACACGGCATAGTCAAATAGAAACAAAAAAATGCTGATAGAAAAAGGTAGGAGGGTCACTACTAGTCATCATATTTCTCAAAGCACTAATGCTGGAGGTGAAAGCAAACAATTGCTCATAAAGGCTGGGCTACAATCTGTGATTGCTAGCCACTACTTGGTAATTTTGTACTTTTGCATTTAGTTG
The DNA here is from genome assembly GCA_013400315.1 of Bombycilla garrulus. Classification (NCBI taxonomy): domain Eukaryota; kingdom Metazoa; phylum Chordata; class Aves; order Passeriformes; family Bombycillidae; genus Bombycilla; species Bombycilla garrulus. The sequence goes on along the minus strand of VXBU01000550.1, from coordinate 32,682 downwards.
TGCAAAATACGTTGCTACAAGTAAGAGGGTCAAGCAAACTGACCTAAAGAAGGGAGGTAACAGACAAACAGAGACAAAATCCCCCTCAGTACCTCCTGCCTGAGAGGAATGATGGATTTGTCTATAAAAACAAGCTGTGGGTCTGTTGGTAGATAAAACTACCACTAAGAGATAAAAGAAACAATGGGAAGGATTCCACTGATTGGTGAATGGAAAACAGGTTTCCATTTGCCTTTACAAGCAAACTACAGGGTTGCTGATAAATGAAAGTGAGTATTGAAAGATGAAAGAAACAATGGGGAAAACCCATAAATTCCATAAGAATTAAAAATTAAAGGGGAGGGTTATACATTAGAGGTGAATCTTATGTATCAGGTGTTCTGAAAAATCTGTACCTCTCAACTACCTCAGCCAACGGGGAAATAGAGAGGGGAATGTGGCTGGGAAATTAACTTAAAAAGGGAGGCTGCGTCCTCCAAAATTCGAGAGACCCCAGGGGAATGCCCCATGGCCTCTCCCTTTATTCGAATAAAGTAAAACGACTCCTCTGTCTCCTTTCTGGACATAAACCTCTGGTGTTTGTGTTTTAATCTTCCTGACAAACTGGGAAGCTCAGTCGGGGATATTTCCACTGTCTGGGACGGCAGGCAGCGAGCGGAGCTAAAGGCATGCCCCACCCAGTTTGTGTGATCAGCTCCCCCGGGCGCCGGCCGGCATCGGGCGATGGATCAGGGTCCCGAGACTGTCCAGGAGACAGATGAGTAGGGGACCAGGGGGTCCGTGAAGAGTCCACAGGGAAGGACCACTGAAAATATTACTGGTGAGTAAAACAGGATCTTCGGGGAGCAAACCTGAGAGGGCACCCATGGAGGGTAGCACAGGTGAAATAGGGCACCCATGGAAGGTTGCAAGGGTAAAGCTGGGAAGGGCAAAAGGGAGACAATCCCAAAATGTCTCTGAAGAACCCCTTGGAAGAATGTGGAGTTGGTTTACACATTCTCCCAGAGGTAATTAAGGACAGAGATGCCCAGGGGGGCAATAAAGCAAAGTCGAGAAGGGGTCCTGACAATCCATGCCCAAGGCGGGGAGGGCATAAGGAGAGCTGAGAAGAGGTCTGGACAGATAGTGTCGGTGTGTTGGCACAGAACTGGCTGAAGGGGAGAGATATGGTTGAGGCAGGAAGCAGCAGGACCGTGCATGGAGGTGCGGGATCGGGAGCACGGGCACATGGTCCCTGTGGGGTGGCTGGGGCTCAGAGCCTGGCAGTGCCCCGTGGTGCTGCCAGTCCTGCCCGCCGGGAGTGCTGGAGCGGGGAGGACTTGTGAGGACACTGCGGCAGGACGGGGACAGGTTCTGACATACGGTCTGTTATAAAAAGAGAAAGCAAAGGTGATGGCAGAATCTGTACGGCCCCGGAGGAATAAGCTACAGGGCACAAGGGGTCCCCCGGAACAGAGGGGATGGGGTCTGCCACAAGGATGTGGCAGAGGCATTCCCTCCTCGGCAGGGGAGAACCGACCCAAACAGCAGCTGGGAAGGAGTCTGTAGGGACACCGGAAGCAGGATTGTCCACAGAGACAGCAGGATCCTCAGGAGGAGGAAGTCCAGAAGATAATGGAGATGGATTGTTAGGGCTGTCAGGGACTCCCATTATACCAGGAACCCACCACACTGGAGTCTTTGTTAACTTTTAAGGTGTGTCCAAACGTAGAGGAGCTCTGTTTCCTGGTAGCACAGAGGCCTTTCCGTCCACCTTCAGTTTAATCCCTAAGGGGGGGATGCCTTAAGGATAAAACTTAAGGGGAGAAAATTGTCAAAAATATCTTTGATTGTTCAGTAAGTCATGAAAATTGTGCTTTCTTCTGTAGCTTAGAAGTTTGAATGCATCTTTCTCTAAGGGAATTTTGGAAATTGTAAGCCCCTCTGTTTTTTGTGTGATCTGTTGTGAAAAGTCAGAATTGGCAGGTTTCGGCCCTGAAGTCAATTCTGCAACTCCTTGTGGGGAAAGCCCCACCTGTCTGTGGTCTGTTGTGGAGAACTAGAATTGGTAGGTTCTAATCCTGAGGCCAATTCTGCAGCTGCTGCTTTGTAAGGATGACAATGTTCCTGTGCAGGCCTACATATTTATCATGCAGCTTCTTCTGTGGGGGCTATAGGAAACCTTCAGTGGAAAACATTTTGTTACCCTTCCTCGGTTAATTTGTTAGTTACCTCCCTACCCCTGGGGTGCACTTGATGGAAACAAATTGGGATAGGAAGCAACTGGTTACTAAAAAAGGTGATTGGCTTTAGGCAGTGGCATTGCTTGCAGCTGAACTCGATCACATCGAAAGGGAGAATCACTGGAACAAAAGGAGCAAACTGATAAGGCAAGCTGCTCCAGGGCGAAAAGGAGCATCTGCTTCACAGACTGCATCTCCTGCAAAATTTTTTAAAGCAGTCTCACTCTCTTCACTGAACAGTCAACCAGAGGATACCCCACTGAAAACCTGTGGGAAGCAATGAAAGTGGTGCAACAAGCACTTCACAGAATAAAAGCTAAAACTCCACCCTCAGGAGTTAGGTTATTGCAGTATGTGGGTGATTTGCTTTTATCAGGGGAACAGGAAAAGGTGGTCAAAGAGGCTACTATATAGCTGCTTAATTTTCTGGCTAAAAAGGGACTTAGAAGTCTGAAAAAAAAGGCGCAGTTGGTACAAAAAAAAAAAGGAAAATAAAAGGCCGACTATTAGGGACACATTCTGACTGGAGGGTTATGGTGTATTGATCCAGAAAGAATACGAGGGATTTTACAAGTACCATTACCCCAGACAAAGAAGGAGTTACGGCACTTTTTAGGGTTGGTGGGGTACTACAGAGTATGGATTGAGGATTTTTCTGTTGTAGCCAGACCTTTATATAATTTTTTAACCCAAGACAGTCCTAATGTTGTGATATGGACACCAGAAGGAGAGCAAAGCTTTAGAAAATTAAGAGAGGTTGGTTAATGCCCTGTCTTAGCTCTTCAAATTCCTCAGAAAAGGAATTTGAACTATATGAGGATGTTAAACAGGGTCATGTTAAAGGAATTTTGGTACAAGAGGATGGGGGAACACGGAGGCCTGTTGCCTGTTTTTCTAAGGTGTTAGACTCGGTGGCCAGAGGCTGGCCTCACTGCAGAACTGTGCAGCCACAGCTCTGATAGTGGCTGAGGCCTGAAAGCTGACAAGGGGAGGATATCTGATTGTTAAAGTCTCACATCAGATTAAAGCTTTGTTAACTGAGAGATCCTCTAAGTGGATGACCAGTACTCGGTTCCTACAGTATGAATCTTGTTTAATGGACCAGCAGGATTTAGAATTTAAAAGTGGGGAAGTGTTTAACCCAGCCTCCTGTTTGAACAGCCCTGAAGAGGGGGGCCGGGAAGAAACCCATGACTGCATTCAGGGGATAGATCTGCAAACCGGGGCTAGGGAAAATTTGCGAGACACTCCCTGGCCTGAGGGAGAAAATGTGTTTATTGATGGATCTTCAGGGGTGGTAGAAGGGAAACGATTTACAGGATACTCCAGCAAATGCAAAGTAATTAAAGGCAGGAGGGAGGTTACCACTCATATGGTCAGCTCAGACAGCAGAGCTCTGTACGTGCTTGTGAGAACCTGTGAATTATATCGGCACAAAACAGTGAATGTTTTTACTGATTCTAAACATACATATGGGGTGATACATGAATTTGGGAAATTATGGTAAGAAAGAGGTTTATTAACCTGCAAAAGACGTTAGCTTATGAGAACTTAATCTCTCACCTGTTGGAGCTGGTGAACTTACCAAAAAGGGTGGCAGTTACACACATTAAGGACACCAGGCAAGGTGCTCGAAGGAAGCAATAGGAAATCGACTGGCTGATGAAAAAGCTCAGAAAGCTGCACTGCTGCCAGAAACCTCTAAGATCCTCCCCTTGCTCCCAGTAACGGCACCACTGCCAGAGAAACTGTATTTTCCACTAGAGGAACTTGAGATAATTTAAAAGAGTGGGGCAGAGGAAGGAGGGGATAATTGGTTTAGAAGGGGCGGTAAGCAGTGGATACCAAAACCTCTGGCCTTACAGTTGTTAAAACAACTCCATGAGGGGAATCACTGGGGCTCCCGAGGACTGTCAGAAGCCTTCCTCAAAATGTATGCTGCTGTGGGTCTTCTTACTCTGGCAAAGAGAGCTACGGAGGGTTTGTTTGGTTTGTGCGAAAATAAATAACAGACTTACAAAGAAACTCATCGAGGGAAGGAAGCCTTGGGCTATACTCCCTTCCAGAGATGCCAGGTCGATTTTACTGAAATGCCTCAAGACGCAAGGTTTAAATATCTTCTGGTAATAGTACATCAGGTAACAGAGTGGCCAGAAGCATTTTCACCTCTTTCAGCACCTACAGAAGCAGTTATTAAAATATTTTTGGAAAAAATAATTCCAAGATACAGGATTGTGGAAGCAATAGACTCATATAGGGGAATTCATTTTACAGTTAAAATTCTTCAAGGAGTTATGACTGCTTTAGGGATACAATGGAACCTCCATACGCCCTGGCACCCCCACAGTTTGGGTTGGGTTGAAAGGATGAATGGAGAAATAAAGACACACCTTCTGAAGTTGGTGATAGAAAGTAAGATGCCATGGGTACGGCTCTTGCCACTGGCTTTGGCAAGAACAAGGGCCTGACCCAGGGACATACTCTGTTATCTCCCTTTGAATTGATGTTTGGGATCCCGTACACCCTTGTAATTCTCAGTCTAGTGGAGGGGTAGAATTAAGTGAGGTATATTTGAAACAATATGTAGCCTGGATACTCTCTCTTGTGAAATCTCTTTGACAGGAAGCTCAGCTGGCACAGACCCTGCCTTTGGACTTTGTTGCTCACAGCATCCAACCAGGAGACTGGGTCCTAGTTAAGGAGTGGGAAAAAAGCACCACTGGTGGGGAAGTGGAGTGGACCTTTCCAAGTGTTGCTGACCACAGAAACAGCCATCCAGACAGCTGAAAACGAGTAGATCCATCACACTGGGGTCAAGATCTCTAAGGCCCCGGACATCTGGACATCTCAGCCAGAGAAGGCTGGGAAGGATGGACTGACACTCAGCAGGAGTGGACTGGAGCAGTAACCAGTGCCTCACATCAGGGGAAGCCCCGTGTGCCTACCCACAGACTGCCTGCTGAAATAGTTTGTGTGGGCATCCCTCCTCTGGATTTCCAGTCATTGGGGGCCAGTCCTTGCTGTCACTGTTTTCCTTATGTTAAGCTGTTTCTGTGCCTTCACTCGCCACAGGTGGGGCAGAAGACAACCTGAAAGTGAAAACTAGCTTAGGAAATTGGATTACATCATTAGAATGTTTCTTTTAATCATCTTACCTTTATATTGTCAGTTAGGTTGGGGCCAAACATGGGAAAATAATTTTTAACCTTAGGAGAAGAAGTAGCAAAAACTTCTAACTTTAGCAATTGTTGGGTCTGTGGAGGGCCAGGGGAATCTGAACACTGGCCTTGGGTGGCCAGCCCAGTTGAACCTAAATGGTGGGTCAGCACCCTGAGTGAGGTCCATATTGGATAGGACGTTGGGATGAAGAAGGGAGTCCATGGCAGTTTCATTCTTCTGAAAAAGGCATGTATTGTCTAAATAGAACAGGAAGCATATATGTGGGAAAAAAAACATTTTGTGACTGGACTTTTTCTTTGTGTTTAGATTGTTGGGCCCCCCTTATGACTGCCCCCCTTATGACTGTTCCAGATATCAAGGCAGATGGAATCAAACACATGTTAAGCTCACTAATGGTAACTGGGTAAGGTGTTCCTTCCATAATTACCAAAAGGATTTTGAAGGCTGTAAAGCAGTGGGGAAGGGTAAGTTTTTTGACCCCTTAAAGTTAGCTCATATACAAGTCCAAACAAGGAAAGGATGGGAATGGGACATGTTGTCATGGTTGCATGGTGGACTATGGCTTAAACAAATGCTCTTTTTCCTCTTATGTGCTGTAGCAACTCTAATCTTTTTACCATGCACGATCCCTTGCTTAGTACAACTTACTCAACATGTGATCAAAGGGATGCACGTAGTAGCTATGCCTACTGACCCAGAGATGGCTATAAAAGGACAGAAACTGATGTCACTGCAAATAATTGCAAAACCAAAAAGGACCCAGCAACAGGAAATTAAGTGAATGATAACTAAAGTTTATAAAGACAATTATTAAAAATAAAAAGAGGAAGGATTGAGAGGAATGATGGATTTGTCTTTATAAACAAGCTGTGGGTCTGCTGGTAGATAAAACTAGCACTGAGAGATAAAAGAAACAATGGGAAGGATTCCACTGACTGACGAATGAAAAACAGGTATTTGCCTTTACAAACAAACTACAGGGTTGCTGATAAATGAAAGTGGGTATTGAAAGATGAAAGAAACAATGGAGAAAACCCGTACATTACATAAGGATTAAAAACTAAAGGGGGAGTTATACATTAGAGGGGAATTTAGGTATCAGGCGTTATTTTTTCCTGACGTGCCTGAATGGTGAAGACTGAAAACAAGATCATCAACCTGCAACTTACAGTGACATTTGGAGACTTAACTCACTAAACAGGAAAAATGTCCATTAGCCATGATTGTAAAACCATGGAAATTACAATTTCCTAGATAAAATTGCTTCCTTTCAAATAGAAGTTTTAGAGATACAAAGTTATTCAGAAGTGATACTCTCCAAAGCACAGTCCTCAAATGTAAAGCTTAGAGACACTGAAAGTGTATTAGGTTTGTTGTCTGCTGGTTTGTAACTATGCTACACTGATCAGAATGAGTACAAAAAATATGCTCGTCTTTAGGAAGATAATAAAAGAAACACTAGGCACGTTTTTGAGCCTGGCAGATGCTCCCAGTGTAAGAAAGCAACAAGACAGAAATAATTCAGATATCAGATATCTCCACTTTCACTGGAGAGATAGAGTCTGTCTTCTGCATTTCAAAGGTTCTACCCAGCTGTACACCTGTAGACAATATGCTTTAACCAGGCACTGATTACATTTAAGAGATGTATAGCAGCTTTCACATAAGAAGTCTCAGTTAAAACTTCTCCATGCCTGAGCCATAATTACAATTTTGTAAGTCAGTAAACTGAGACGGGCTTTAGAAGCTCATTAACAGTTCTCTACAATAAGACTGATTGTGCCAAGATAACTTGATAGTTCTGACTGCTGTTGTACTGTGCCCATTGTATTACAGTGTTTCCATGGATTTAATCAGTGCTTATTTATGCTTAAATGACTTTATTTGCATGCTAGAAAGAAAGAGACCCAACAGATAACAAGCAAAATGGATAATGAATGCAGAACAAAGATCCTGGATGAACAGGACTGACTGGAACATTAGCTACAAAAAAGTCTAAAATTTGCCGCATGAATTAAGCAATTCAAGACATAACAGCTTTCTCTTACAGATAACACAGGAACCAATCATCAACCATCAAAACAAATTGCTGCTGACTGCATACAATTCTAGTGTATGTAGTAAGGTGTTACAAACACATTTTATATAACCGTGAGAATACCATAAATGCATGCAAATGGTGTTATTCCTGTAGAGCAGTTATTCAACTCATTTAATTACTCTTTTTTTTTTTTGGCATTTCATGCTTTTACATGAGAAAGACTAGCAGGACATACAAAAAATGCACTTCAAAAAGACAAATATTCTTATTACTTCAATATTCTTCTGTGCCAGTTTGACAGACACCAAAGAGGTTGAAAGTCTTCATTGATATTACTGGCCTGTTAAAGCAAAGCTAAACGAAGCCTTGATGCAAAGTTGCATGACACTATAAATGACCCGTGAATGCAGAAGAAGAGACAGAAGTACAGCAGTTGAAGACCCTCCACTCAGTGGTGAAGGCAAGTCATGTGTCAGACCTCTAAGTGGACCCTCAGCCAGATACCAGCTCCTAATAAGAGAGGCAACTTGGTAGTCAAGGGGTAACAGGCAGCAGGAGGGCAGAAAGGGGCTTAGATGTAATCTCTCCTCCAAGTGTTACCACTCTTCAATTTCATCTATTATTGTATCATAAACCTGATTTACACAGAAAAATTCCTTGGCTTAAGATGTGAGAAAGACCTCTGTAAAAGTCTATAGAAAGATAAATACAGTTAGACCTCAGACCGTTCACAAAGGATGTTTGTAGCATGTAGCTTTAAGAGGAGGTAAACCTACTAACAAGGAAAAGCATAAAAAGCAATTAGGGAAGAAGCCCAAACCAAGAATAACAAACATGTCATCAGCTATTTGAGTTGGTAGTACTTGGGTCAGTTAAAAGGTGACAAGTCAGCAACCTCAAGCACTTGCTCCAGAACACCACAGAGGCTGACCTTCCTTCTTCACACTAGTCCAGTCAACAGTGATTTTCTCCAGATCTCAAAAAGCATTGTTACAATTTGGGAGTGGGGTGGTGGGGTTTTTTTTTCACTGCTACAGAGTATGAAGGGAAATGCAAGTACATATAAAATAACATTTAGCAAATGAACACTTGGAAATCTATAGGGTACTGGCATTTTCCATAAAAAAAGGCTCAATACTTACTGTGCACACATGAGGCCAGTTTTCAAGCTGATGGAGCACATCTGTGCTAAGGTCTTCCCAGAACATTTCCCGATAGATCTGAGGCATTTTTGATACCCTGACACCGTTGCTGTACTTGCTCAGCAGCTCCTTAATGCGACTTTGAAGTTCATGGATATCGCCAGCAGGAGAGCCAGGGGCAACAGTATGTGTCTCTCCAGATGTAGTTAAGCTATCTGTTTAAAAAAAAAATACAGCCTTGAAGTGAACACAGCCCTACAAACAGAAAGATAGATGATTACCTCTGTACTTAAAAATTAAACATAGGAGCTGCCAGCATAGCACCAACTCTAAAATGTGGCTCTCCTGCCCAGCATGGTTGGTTCAGCCACTTCCTACAGGAAAGAACTATGGAAATCTCAGACATTTCACAACTACTAAAAATGAATTTTCAATCATTGTAGCTGTTTTCATAAGATGTTGCTATATGTTACTTCTGAAGGAATTCTGAAAAAGGATACAGAACCCTCAGCCCCACCCTTAGTGCAGCTGAGACTCTGCACTAAGGCAGTATCCCAAGAAGGGCACAAGATAGTTTCTTTATGACTACACACACACACACACCAAAGATACTGCACAACAACCAAGAATGTTCTTCTATATTCAGACAGGTGTACAAATCAGACCAATGATTTGCCTTTCATTCCAAGGTATGTCCTCAGGAAAATTCTCCCAGCAAGCAGCTCTTCTGAGCTACTGCATCCAAGGAAGCCCTCCAGTGCAAATTGACAACTGTCCACCTGCTCTGGGCAGTTTCATACATTGTGTGTAGGAATTAGGTAGTCATTATTCCTGGGGGATGTTCACATCACTAGCTTACCTGCTGCCTCATCTCTACTGCTCTTCTCCCTTTGGTGGGGTGTATTTGCTACCAGACCTGAAGCTTCACAAATCAGGATGACAAGTCTCAAAGAAAGCAACCATCATTTTATTTTGCAAGCCCATCTGCTGCACAACTGTTGAGCCACACAGGCAGAGGAGTATTTGCTGGACAGATACATTAGTAATGCTGCTTGTTCCTGAAAGCCAGGATTTCATCCTTATACCAGATTCCTACCCCACCAGTGAAGTTAAGCTTACTCTTCCTGTTTCCAAACTCCTCACACTGGCTTTGCACTTACTGCCCAATGTTTTTCCTAGAAGACTGAGAGGCAGACAAGCAAACACACATTTCCTCAGCACAATGAAATAAGAGTGAAAAGGTTCACTCACAGAATTTGATCCCTCATCCAAATCCACCTTCATTCAAAACATCTACTAAGATGGATTTTTTTAAGATGATACCCACTCTGAGTAGTCAACAAATAATTTCTTAGTGGGCATACCATTTGAGCCTGTGGAAGAGCTTCTGGACAGATGAACTTGCAACTCCTTTTGAAACCGTGGTGGGACAGTCAGTCTCTTCTCAGCCCTAAAACGGGAAAGAAAATTGCTCAGAATCACTCTTCTGTCTCTAAATAACATTCCATTTGCTTCTACGACTTATACATAAAATAAAATACATTCCCTACACTCCTAAAAGGCCTCCTGCACAAGATGAGTAGTTACAATGCCCTTGTCAGGAAGGCAACCTGATCAGCAGTAACAGGACAGATCACCAAGTGGTTTCTAGTTTTCACTAATTTTTCTGATTATTGTGAGAAACAAAACACAGTAAAACGACATTAGCAAAGGGAAAGCCTCTAGGAACACATAGGTATTCAAGGCCTTTTTGTGGATGCTGTTGGCTACATTGTTTAATAGATTCCTCTCTGAAGATCTCTCCCACTGAAAGCACACCCATGCCATGTTTGCAGGTGTTCTTCTGCGGTCCCCCAGAGAGCAGCAGCTTTTACTCAGGAATACAGACACCAAAATGAGCTCCTGACACTGAAGAGACCACAGCAGTGCATAGCTCACAAAAACCTGTGAAAAAATCAATTGTGGATAACTACATACATTGCAAGTAAAAGGAAACAAGAGCTGGAGAAGAGAATTCAAAGACTAGGAAACATCTCCACCATAGCACAGCGGGTTGCTCTGAACCAGGCATCTCCTGACCAGAGCAGGCCCTGCACCCTGCACATGCAACTGGGTAGGCTTTGCAGAAGATCTCTGCCCAGGGGCCAGTTCTGGAATTCAGGGACAACAATGGAGCAAGCCATAAACCTCACTAGCTTCAGAAACACCAAGGGTGATTTTCACAGCTTCATCTGGACTCTGAGAAGGCAGGACAGCAGCTCAAGTATGATGCTGAGGCTAGTCCCAACAGGAAATCAAGACCAAGTAGCCCTATGTATCATCACTTTGACTTTTAAACAGAGCACATCAATGACTCAGAAAGAGACCTCCCCACATTCACATCTCTTCTAATGAGCATCTTAAAAGATTTAAGATTAATTTGTCTCCCCTGATTTTATGCTATCTCTGTTAGATTAAACCATTGCTCTTCCATCAGCTATGGGATATCACTTGGACCAAAGACCATACTTCTGTTCTGAGCACTAGCTGTGAGGACACACACTGCCCAGCTCAGCAATTTACAAAACAGGAGTCATGCTCAGAAGTGCTAGGCAGCAGCAGATCAACTACAAGCATGATCTACGACAGATCAACTACTTCCTGAATTTAAGAAATTCAGAACATACAAAAGCAAAACCACCCACACAAAATCAAAACTTACACTCACACCTGGCACTTGCTGGGTATCTGAAAAGCCTCTTACAATACTTCATTTGCATTAAAGAAAAACCCTCTACTTTCTGGGCACAGCTCAGATGCCCACACAAAGCACCAGCAGTCTCTTCTTAGAAGGTGCCTGTGGCTGTCCATACAGATGCTACAAGAAATCCAGGATCCCACTGTTATGTATGTGTATCTACCAGTATGGACAACTCTAAGCTGAACAGATACTCAAGCTAAAAAAGTCCTCTTAATGGCAGTAGACTCAAAAGAGACTTCCACCTTTGCTAGGCGGAAAACAAAACAATGCTATGAAATAGCCCCATAGGTAGTGGAGACTGTCCTGCTGCCCCTGTCTGCCAAGAGGAATCCATAGCTGTGTTCTAGTCCTCCACACTAGTACCACCTTAAGCCCAACATCAGCTGACACAAATGACATGACTGCAGGGTCCTCCAGAAAGAACTGCAGTAAAGTTCCAGTGAGGAAGAACACAGATGTTCCCTGCTTAAGCCATGCCATGTGAACACCCTGGAAAGGAACCTGAAACAGAGGACTGATGACTCTCTTCCACTACATGTAAAAGCTAACTGGATTTTGGGATCCTCTCAGTATTAAGAGACCTCATATAGGATCTTCCTGTGCTCACTGTTGAGATTCAACAGTTTCGCACAACGTGGTGCTGACATCGGCTTTGAGCCCAGTCATTGCAGTTTCAAGCCCTGCAATCAGACAAGTATTGTGCGATGTGCTGCTTGCTCACAGATGACAAGGTTCATATGTCTCCAAGAAGGACAGCCAGACAGCACCAGGGCCAACATGCTTCCTTCAATTTGCAAGTATGGACAACTCAGCTACCTGCAAGGCCTCGTGTTCCTCAGCTGCTAGAAGCTTGCTCCCAGCAAAAAGCCTCCGAGCCACACCCGCAGCCTGGTCCTTCACAAATGTCTGACCAGCCGTGCAGCCCTGCCAAGTCCCCATGCGTAGCTCCAGCTGAGCAGCTAGTCACATCTCACTGCCACACATCACTTGCCTCACAATGAAGGGGAGCAAAGCCCTTCGCTGCCACTTGCCTTACCTTGGTAAGGGCCCATGCCACCCCAATCTGCTCTTTGGCTCTTGGACAGTGCTATCCAAGCGGCAAGGCCAGGTGATGGCCAGCAGCAAAAGGCTCCTGATGCTTCAAGCAAGGGGGTCACCAAGCACCCAAACCTGTTCACATCCACGCTGCTGCCTTCCAGCTTGTAGGAGCTCTGCCTTACCAGCAAGGTCTCTCCCTGCTTCTGATGGTCCACGGCAACGTAGTCAGGATAACCTAAGAGATTGCTTCTATAAAGACCAGCCTCAGATGCTGCAATAGGATCAGCAAGAAAGCCTTGGGCAACTACCTTCAGCATTTCTTTTTTGTCATGCGAGTGTGACAGAACCGGGAAGACAAACAACCTGTTCCCCTTCCACCTAATGCTACACAGGGGCAAGCCCCTGAAGCTGTGATCATGAAAATCCCTGGAAAAAAAAAAATCACACAGAGTTACAGAGGTGGGACAGACTTTGGCAGTCACAAGGAAACCACCATTTGCAGCCTCACTGAGGAGCTTCATTGCATGATACTGGATGGAGCACCAATACCTGTCAGTATCCAAAGAAAGTCACTAGTAGGACACTGTATCAAAGCAAGGAACATGCATCTGTCATAGCACAACAGACGTTCAACAGAGATCCCTATGTGCAACCACAAGAGCATGGATGTCCGTTCCTACGATACGGATCCATGGAGGGGCAGGGTGGGTAACAGAAAGTCAAAACTGCACAGAGGCAACAGCTCACTCCAAACTGGGAAGTGGGGCAGAGACAGTCTGTCACCTTCAGGACTTGTCTCGGTCAACCTGCGCTGTGAAGGCTCAGACACTCTCACAGGCAAGTGCTGGAACACGGCCCTCAGTCTGTGCCAGATAGCTATGAGGCTGCTGTCAGCCCAGGATTTTTGGGGATGCTGCTCATAACTCCACTCATTGCACGCTGTTTTTTGAAGTGAGGAGCTCCTGCCTCAAAGAAGCTTTCCCTCCTGCAATTCCCAAGGACATGCAACTGCAACCGCTCAGGAGGTACAAAATGTCCCCAGCAGCAAGAACTCTTGGATCTTGCCAGTCCTGCTCCGAACTGGAGAAGTTGAAACAAATTAATAAATTAATCCAATTACATACAACCTTGTATTCACACGGACCTCCCTGAACTCTGCCTTCACTATGTACCTAAGCTAACAGGACAGTACTTGGACTCTTTGCAAAAGCACAAGATGTCTATTCCTCCAAAAATACGTGGGCTAAAGCAGACTTTGCTTGTAGCTTCTCATACAGTGCAGGGCAGAAACAGACAACAGAAAGAAAAGCAGAACACTTACCTAAAATGAGCTCAGGAGAGACTGACAGAGATGAACAAAAATAACACAAGATGTAGCAGACGACATGACGAATAGCCAGAAGAGGCATGACATCCACATGATTTTATTTCCCACATTACAAATCTTTAAATACTATAAAATACTTCCTGTATTTTCCTCACAGTAACTAACCTGGAGAAAACCCTAAGTGCTTGTTTTGCTTTGCCTGAGGCAAAGTGCCTCTGCTTTTCAGGGAAGTGCCACTTAAAAAAATGCAACTCATCTGCACACATAGAAAAGGGAAGGCCCAAGCACAGCTGCTCCTACATTTCTGAGTCACAGCAGGATGGCTTGGTCCTTCTCTCCCCCTCTGGCACCTAGACCCCTGATGGCACATGGAACTCATGCAGGTGAGTGGGGCAGTGCCTGCTTTCTGTGGATCTTCCAGAAAGAGCAGGATTAAGCTGTTGCGCTGCTCTGGGCCCCTTCACAGGGGGCTACGCTGCTCTGGAGCAGCACGCCACGGCCACTTCCATTCAATGCCAGGCTGACTTCCAACCCAGCCCGGCCTGGAGTCCTCCCCCTGCAGAGGATTACCGCCACAATCGCAGCTCCGCAGGACTTAGCACGGACACAATGAGCGCCAGCAAACACTTTCTCACCGCCGTCAGCTGATGGCCCGGGGCAGCCGAAAACAACACAGAAAGAAATGATGGGGCAGCAGCTGACTAAGCCACTCAGATTAGAGAGGCTCAAACGGGCCTCAAAAGCAGCATGTACGGCTGGCTTCAGCAGAACTGCGGCTCCAGCCTCATCTCACTTCACCCAAACATGGTCAGGTGGCCCCTGGCTCCCAGCACGCTGAGAAAAGACCCAAACACTGACGCTGCAACACACAAGTCACACAAGAGGGAAAGAGCAGCCACCAGCAGCACACAGCCATCACCCTCAGCACACACATCACCTGCCCCTGCGCACAAATCTGCTCCTTCTGCTTTCTGTCACACTGGCCACAGAATTCCCTCCTGGGACCAGGCAACAGACACACAGTCTGTTCCTGTGACACCTTCAGCCACATTTCTCCCCAGAAAACATGGGAAGAGGCCAAGAGCACAGGCCAGGTACAGCAGCATCCAAAAAGGCAAAACATCATCTGGCTCCTTCCTGGGGTACCACCCCATTCAGACTTCACCTGCTGCAAGGGCAGGGACCTGGATTCCAACTGGATCCCAAAAGGCACTGCTTGCATGGCAGCATCCAAGAGTCCATCACACTTAATTTCCCCTCACTTGTGCAAACACACACACACACACACACACACACACACACACACTGACCTGTTTACCACAGTGACGTGCCTCTGCATGGGGATTTCTTTAGGTGGTCCACTCCCAGCAGCTGAAGGTGAGGATCGGGCACTCTCCACAACAGGTTTTACACCTCCACATGCCACTTCTCTGCCTCGGGGCAGGCGAGGAACAGGCCTCTTACTGCCTTCTTCTGGCATGTTCAAAGACCGGGGCTGCCGCAAAGTTCCTCTGGGCTTTCCTAAAGTGTTTGCAGATACAGACATGAGTAGCATTCTCCTCCACCCAGTCTACCTCCACCTCCCCGGGCTCTACCTCCCCTACTGCCAGCCAAGGGACTTCTCCACTGTGGCCTGTGGGCACCTGAACTCCCACCACACAGCAGAGGTGACCACAGAGTTACAGCCGCAGAGAACACACCACTTTAACATTCAGACCTCACTGGATAAACAAGCTCTTGGCCACTTGGCTGTTTATATGCTGGATGTGCTGCATCAATTTTGGAGGTTTCAAACACTTCCAATGGGATTGATGGGCAAGACAGTGAATCCACCTGCCTTTATAATCCCTGTCACTTAACTGGGATATGAGCCACTAGTTCAGCTTCCCAACTGGCATCCTTGTAGAAAAGCAAGAAGCAGCAAACAATTACAGACAACAGGGGAGTACCCAAAAAAATGGGTCTTGCCTGGGTTTAATCCTGGGCCCAGTTCCACAGACAGTCACACAACAGCAGAGCAGTGAGGAAAACTTGATCCGCATTTTAGGAAAACACTGCTACAGTAGCTCATGCAAAAGTTAAGAGGTAAAAAGATAAAAAATGGGCATCAGAACTTCTGTGGCACTGGCATCAGCAACAGAAGCTGCTGAAAGAGCCATAGACGATGCTGCAGGGACTCCTCACTGTGAGGGAATGGTCCAATCCTCCCACTCCACAACAGGCCAAGGCCAGCCTTCAAAGAACAAGCAGGCACACTCCCACATATTTTGCCTGCATGTCAACTGTGTTTCTCACAGAAGTAGGAGCACATGAAAGTGAAGCCAAGCATCCTGTGATGACCTTTGTTTTCCAAGACCATTTGCACCTCACATACACAGCTGAAAAGGGCTTTCTCTCTGATCATGGCTTTCAGATACAGGCATCCTTGTCAAGAACATCCTCCCAAGAACTCTCACTTGGACTATGTAACTCGTGGCCATAGGTGACACACCCTCACAGTCAAGACTTTTGCTGCAGCAGCTGCAGAGTTCTTTCATAAAGGCAGGCCCTCTAGAGCCACCTATGGCTTACCTGATAAACTGACTGGAGAGGTGTTCTTCAGCCTCATCTGACAGTTCACCTGCCGGACTGCTTTCTTCTTGGAACTCCTCTGTCGGGCCACCAGTTGAGCAACTCGCATAGTTTCGCTGCAACTAACAGCATGGCAAATGACCTTGTTGGAGCAGGAAGGGGACAGGGGAAAAAGCAGTCAGTGAGAACCATGCTCATCCACAGACCTCAGAATCACTTGTAACCCTTTCCAAGCCTGTAACTGCTGGATCATGCAGGCCAGCAGACAGTTCAGGAAAGGCTTCAGCAGCAGACACGGATCTTGGAGATCTCACTCTCCTTTTCTGAAACACCAAAAGGAACCTCAGTGAACCTCAACAAACCAGACAGCCAGAGCCTCTCTATCACCTTTCCACATTAGGTTGGGCCCCTCTGAGAAACTGTCTGGTTTCTAACCCCCACCTCACAGGCCCACAATCTCGCTTTATAACTCTGGGAAGCCATGGCGTTGCAGCCTGTCCTTGTTCCTCCTGCCAGGGCTCACTAGAGGCTCTGGCATCATGCTGACCCTGTGGAGCAGGGTCACCTCTGCCCCACTTTACCAAAGAAACTAAAACTATCCCGGCTGCACCAACTGCCCTACAGGCACTGGGCTGGCCCCCAACAACAGCCCAGCCTTGGACAAGCCCACAGCTATCTCCCAGCCCAACTTCATGGCCTCTTGCCTCAACATCTACTCACCACAGGACATCCCATGGATGGATACAGGAACCTGGCCTTGGCAAGACACCAAACCATGTGCCTAGCTTGCACTTGGCCTGACAAAGAAGATGAAAGCCCAAACTTTTGGGCCATTCACCGGATGCAGAGGCAGTACTCCAGTCCTGGAGTACTCCTCCAGGACTCCATAAGGACACAGTCAGTTACCCCAAAAACATTGAATTAAAAATGGAAGTCTGTGTTCTCAGCCATGTTCTGTGGTTGTGGTGGAGGTTGACAAAAGCATCAACCTTTCTCAGCACTGCCCTTCACCGGCCCAGCACTGCTGTCTCGCTCGCCATGGCCCCCAACAAACATCAGAGATGACCATTTTGCACAGGGGCAGGGCAAGAGAAACTCTGCGACTTCACCAGCACCTCTCAAATTCACCAAACAGCAGCTCCAAAAAGGATCTTTTCTCACAACCAACACAGGGCAACCAAAGCAGAAAAACAACAAAAGCAAGACATTGCTCAGCAGCAACACCTTGTTCCAGGGATCTTCTCAAGTCTCCCAGGGTGACCCAAACAGCCCAGGAAAATATGGGCAAAGCATGATGACACCAGAAACCAAGCAACTCCTCCAGCAGTGCTNAGAGGCTGGAAAACCTTGCTACAGTACAGTATTTTGCTCAAAGCAGCATCAACTAGACCTAGTCAGTCAGGTGGTGGAATATCTCCAAGGACAAAACTCTCAACCACTCTGGAGAACTTCCATTGTTTAGCCAGCTTCACTATAAAAAAAGTGAGTAGTTTAATGTTTACATGGGACTGCTTTTATTTCACTTTGCTTCCGTAGTCTCTTGTCTGTTCACTGAATACCAGTGAGAACTGGAGATGGAGTCTGGCTCCATTAACTGACATATGGATAACATTTCCCTGAGCTTTCTCCTTTCCAGCACAAACAAGCCCTGCTCTCTGAGCCCTGCCTCAGAGATGTTACGTTTCAGCCCCTTCATAATCTTCACAATCATTCCATGAACTTGCTTCCGTGTGGCCATGACTGTCTTGTTTCTGGGAAGCTTAGAAGAGGATGTGGTTTCACTGCTGCCAAGTAGAGGGGAATAACCATCGTTATCAGAGTGCTGGTAACTCTTCCTAATGAATCCCAGTATCCAGTTGGTCTCCCTTGCTGCAGTGGCACCCCACACACTGCAGACTTTGCACCCACCAGAACTCCAGGGCATTTCTCTGCCATGCTACTTCTCAGCTGGTCAACCCCAAAACTATACAGGAACATAGGGTTTTTCTTCCCCAGGTGCAGGACTTGGCATTTCCCTATACTGAACTTCACAGTGCTCCTGATGCTCCATTTCTCCAGCTTCTTGAGATCCCTCTGAATAACAAGCACATTTGTCTGCTCTATCAGTCTCTCCTGTCACCTACAGACTCACTGAGGATGACCTCTGTCCCATTACCTAGGTCATTCATGAACACGTTAGACAGCAGCTCCTGAGCATCTGTTCCCAGGGCACATCACTTTTAAGTGGTCTCTCAACGATTTTTGTGCCACTGTTATGGAAGAGGATATTACAAGCCCTACCAAAATTCAGTTAAACTACATCTAATGTTCTCCATTCAACCAATCATCTCAATTTGGAAGGTATTTATTTGGTCACATATGATTTTTACTTCATGTCATGGTTTGACACCGGCCAAAAGCCAGTGCACCCATGAAAATACATTTTTCTCAATTTTTGCTGTGAGGTAGGACTAAAAAAAGGAGCACAGTCACCCAACTTAAAGCATAGAGAAGGAACTTTATTAACTAACACTAAAAAGAAGAAAAAAAAAATAGAAACTATAAGGAAACTTTCAAAACATCCATCCTCCCCCCCCCTACGGTTCACTCTCCCACCAAAACCACATGAAAAGACAAAACCTAGGATTTTCAGTCAATCCACCCCTTGAACAATCATTTCCCCAACCCAACAGGAAGAGCAGAGTCCCTTCTGCTTTGCCATAGATCCCCCCACAAGAATACCAGTCCTCTTGTGGCCACACAGTTCACAAATGGCTCGCC
>VXBU01000549.1:497449-546237 GCA_013400315.1 Bombycilla garrulus | reverse complement strand
CGCCGCTCCACTCTTGAGCTCGACACCGATGCCTCTCTTGCCTTGTTGTCCCATGGCTTCTGCCAATGTAACATCCAGATCTCTATTTACAATTTAGCTAAAACCCAGTTCATTATACACTTATTACTTTATGCCGGAGACTTCCCTGTCCCAGGTTCTCCAGCAGTGTACAAAAGTCCTTTTCTCATCAGCTCTCTGAGCCAAAGAAGCACTCTGGAGTCCTTAGTTCATGTTCTCAAGGCAGTTTATTAGTTCCTTATCAAAAGTAGATTTCTCTGCCCTGCCGAGGTCGACACAGCAAACCTTTCAGAGACACACTGTGCCCTGCACACTGTCTGCCCTGCACACTGTGTCCTGCAAGGGAGATCGAGGCAAGCTGTCCGCACACACTGTCTGCACACTGTCCGTCTAGTCTCCCCCTCCCTGGGTCAGCTCTATTCTTTTATACTACCAACTACATATCCAATGTTTACCATTAATTTCCAACCCGTGACCTTTACATTGTCCAGCTCTCTGACAAACCAATCCAAAAGTGCCAACATCACCAAGAAGATGGAGGTTAGGAAGAAGAAGAAGAGAGAACATGCCACGTGTAAGAATTCTCCATCTTGACTCCCAGACCCCCCTGTCCAGAATCTCAAACCCCCCTGGACATGGGTCCAAATCTTTCCCTTTTCATCTATAATTACTGCTATTCTACTCTTTAAACTCTGGTGACTTGCAATTCTTCTTATAAGTTAGTAATTTGTCTCATGGATTAAAATCAAAGCCACAGGCATTCCCAGTATCAATCCAGGTTCTCTGACACCTCTGGCAAGGCTGAAAAGCCTCCTGACCAGGGTTTGGATCATTCTGAGATGCCATAGGAACCACCTGGGTTCCAACACTTTATAAAGTACTCACTTGAACTAAAACAGTGTGCTCCAAATCCTGCACACAGGGACCAAGCTGGAATTCTCTCTGTCACTCTGCAACCTCAGATGTTTTGACCTGCCAGATGTGGGGCACGTGGGACAGACATGGGAGCCAGACAGAACCATGGCATGGTTTGGGCTGGAAAGGCCCTTCAAGCCCTTGCAGATCCCCCCAGCTGCACTAGCCCAGGCTGCTCCATCCCCATCCAACGAGGTCCACAAGAACCCACAGGTGAGGAGCCACGAGACACAAACACTGGGACAGCATGGTGTGTTACAGAGGGGAGGGGAGATGAGGGGTACCAGCTCTGCTCACGCTTCTCCCTGCTGCTGCAGTCTCACTCCACAATGGAAAAACGGAAGCTTCCTCTCAGTGACAGAGCCCCTCCACCCCTGGGAGCTGCAGGCACTTTTGGAAGCCTGATGGTGAGTGAGTGACACAGCTCGGGGGCAGAGATGGCTCATCCAGGGAAAACAGAGTCTGCACATGGAGCTCCTCAGCTCCAGACAAGCCCTGAGCAGCTCTTCCATTATTGACCTGGAGATGATTATCTCTGACACCTTTGGATTCCTGGGGGAAGAGCTCTGTGAGTTATCATGCATTTTACTTTCCCAAACCCAGCTGGGAATTGTTACACCTGCTTTCTGAGCACCGGGTGCCTGGAAATAAAGGTTAAGCAACTTCCTTATGGTTCTTTAATGCACCAAGAGTGAGAAACAAATCAAAAGCACAATTCTCTGCTCCCAGTCAGCTTAGCAAGACAACCCTTACCCCTGGTTGGCTAACTCACAGCTGCAGAAGCTAAATTAAGCTTTTGATCCTGACCATAATAATTTGGGCCACCCCCCCTTCTGCTTACAAATAGACCACGGAGTTCCGGTAATATCTTAGGAGGGCTTTAAAAAAGGAACAGTTGGCACAAGGGGTCAGCACAACTGACCAGACAAAGTACAAGTGGAAGAGGAGTAAATCATTAACTCGAGACAGGCCTTGAACCAGATCACTGCAGCAGATGTAGACTTAGCAATTCTCTCTTGCTCCAAAGTGAACTTTGGTCCTGTAATAACTGACAGCTGATGCAACGATAAGAGAATGAAGTCTATAAAAATGTAGCTGAAAGCCTGGGAAGTCCTGACTGGAGCTCTTTGAAAGCCTGGCAAGTCCTGACTGGAGCTCTTTGTGCCTCCTCCGCCCACGGCTGCTGCAAGTGACAGCTCCTGCTGGGAAGATGCACTGGTGGAAAGTGACGGCAGCTCTCCTGCTCTGCTCCCTGCTGCTCAGCCAGGTAAATGGAGACCATACTGAAATAAACCATTCAAGGGCTAATTGAAAGGACAAGCAGTCCATAAAAGCTGTTATGATTTGGATGGACAACTGGCAGGAGTGACGAGGTGACAGCAGGGCTTTCTAGAGGATTCAGCACCGTAAGAATGTAGAGCTACTGCTTAGTGAATACTCTGAGCCACAGCTCAGCCAGTGATTCTGCCCTCACTCCAAGATGAAAACCACCATTAATTCTGGTGGATATTTCTTTGGGGTTGGGCCGCAAGCAGCGCTTTACCCAGAGGCTGCCGCGATCTGCGAACCCGAAAGATTTCAAACGCCTCACCTGAAATGCAAAGTGCTGAGCACAGCAGCAGGACGAGGAGGCGCTGCCACGTGTCCTGACTGTCACCCTGCTGTGTTGCAGAGCCACGGCGTGTCCCTGGCCCCGAGGCAGCCCCAGCCCCAGCCCCGCAGCCCCCGGCAGAGGCGCATGACGCCCTTCTGGAGAGGGATGAGCCTGAGACCCATCGGAGCCTCGTGCAGGACCAACAGCGAGTGCTTCTCCATGCTCTGCAGGTAACCACGGCTGGCTGCTCGCCACTCCCACCTGGGCCCGTCCCAACGGCACCCAGGGGTCACTCTGCGCATAAAAAAAGATACCAGGAACAGGGATGAGGCAACAGGCAGACTCTTTAGCAAGCAGAGCAAACAGAGCAGAGTCCAGGTGTCCCGAGAGCCGGCCCCAGCCCTTTCACTGCAGCCCCAAATAACCTGGCTGGGCAAAGGGAACAGAGGGCTCCATACAGCTTCTAGGCAACTGCCAGAGCTTCCCATTGATCCTTCCCTTTAAAGCATGGACTAACAAAAACTGAAAAAGCCTATATTAATATCTTACCCTAAATTAATCACTTTAAGGTGATTATTTAAGCTCACAGTTTAAAAAAAACAACTTCAGTATCAAAAGCTATTTAGTTCTCATTTAGGCATGAGCAAATTGTCCAGCTACCTATAAACTGATTAGTTAAAATTATTAATGACTGAAAGGTGATTTTGTACGGCACCTGTTGTAAACGTGCACCAGCACTCAGAGACAGCATAGAAAAGAATAATTTTCTACTATATGTAAATAGCATTAATGGATAAGTATATCCTATTTGTAATGAATATAGTATATCCTATTCGTAATGAATATATCATATTATTAATACTCTATATCCTATTATTAATACACTATATCCTATTATTGATGAATACAGTTTATCCTATTATTGATGAGGCTGGTTGGACTGCTATGCTATATTTGGAATTCTGATGCAAAGGAGACTAAAAAATGAATCAAGACTGCATAGCTGAGGGGAATACAGCGTGCCTGAAGGCAGCACTGCTGGCACAGGGGCACAAAGATGTTCCTGGGCCCCCTGGCCGAGCCTGGCAGGGCAGCCCCAGCCCTCAGTGCCTCACGATGCTTTTCTGTTCCAGGAAAAACCACTGTCTCCTGTCCACGGCCTCGGCGTGAGCTGGCACCAAGCACAGCCTGCACTGTTACTGCTGACCATGCTCCACACACTTGGGATGTATTTATTGACTGCTCAGGAGATGGAAGGGCCTCAAGCAAGCAGAGTATTTCATATTCCTGTCACATGTGCTGATGAAAGGACTTCAAGGAGCTCGAGAGCATCTCCTCCCACAGCCACGCCTCAGGAGGCCTCTGGCCAAGCTCAATAAAAGGACTCTGCATCTCCTGCTCGTTTGGTTTTTTTGTAATGCTTTCTATTATTTATTGATGGTGTGAATTAAAATATGTATTCAGCAAAGCAGCTTGGTTTTCCTTGTATTTGGGCACAGTGGATGGCAAGCACAGAGCTGGGGCTCAGCTCCAGGCAGACTTTGGACATTACCCTGGCAAGAGCACCAAGCAGACCAGACCCCATCTCCTCCCAGCCTGGCTCTTATCAGCCCTCAGATAAAGGCCTGTTGGAAAGGGAACCACACTGATAATACTGATAGCAATTCCAATATCCCAAATACACCCAGTGATAAGTGGGATGAGAACTATTTACTTTTTAATTACTTCTAATCAAATTTACTTAAACACATGTCCTAGACTGACTTTTGCCACTGACCTGATCTCCCGTCTTAAAATGAATTTATCAAAATGCTGTTTTGATGTGCTGGATGTCGACTTGGAGACTGAAAGACAAAAAAAAAAATATCAGCAAGTCTGGACACACACAGTGGATGCTTCTTTTCTTTTGTTTCACAGAGCAATAGGATCAAGGAAAGAAAATTCTGCCTGAAAATGCATTTCCAGGGAGGAGAAAGGCCCACAAAACAGATACAAGCACAGGGGGGTTGGAAGTTTAATACAGAAAATCTATTTGATATTTATTAAACTTAGTTTCTCCAGTTACAGTTTTGCATTGTACAAAGCATTTTAATGACACAGTAGTTAAAAAGATCTTTACAAATTGAAATGTGATACCCTTTTCTCCAAATATTTTAATTGCCATAAATTTGTTTAAAAATACACATTAAACGCATGTTTCAGACACTAAACTTTCTATAATCTCAATACCACAAAATACATAGAATATACTATACAGATGTGGAAAAAATCTAGTTAGTATATAATACTTTGCTCACCATTAACAGCTTTATTACGTGAAATGCACATACTGACTTAGAAATCCTAATTTTGAGCCCCAAAGTACCCTTTGAAATTTCAAATGTATTGCAACAAATAAAATCACAGTTTGTTTCTTTTTTTTTTCCGGTTTTGGTTGAAGACAGATGCCCAAATCTTTCGATAGAAAACAAAATGTAACACATGGACTTGTCATGTACAAAGCATAAAACAGAGACATCCCATTAGTTACTAATAGTACCTTTCTGTAGGATTAATCAGGGCTTCATTTATAAGTGACAGGTTAAAAGTTACCTCCCCTCCCCAGCCCTCCCCCAAAAGAAAAACCCCTTCTTCACCAAATAATAATTTCAAATAAGATAAAGGATTTTTAATAAATATATAAGCACTTTATCCTCCATATACAAAATTTTTCTTAAAACAATTTAAAAGGGGGACCAGATACAAATGTCAGGAACTGTGCTTGGAAAGTCACGCCCGGTCCTTGGAGAAGAGTTTGGGATGTGGAATGCCAAGGCAGCGCCAGGAGCCGTGTCCCGGGACAGGGACAGAGCCTGGAGCCAGGGAGAGCCGCCAGGAGCGGGCACTGCCGCGGGGAACGCAACTCCCAGGTGGAATTAAAGCAGGGGAAGCGCGGCCACTCCAAGAGCCCGGCCCCCTGCGAGCTGGCACAGCAGCTGGGACTGGGACTGCTCCCACTGGAGCCTGGGCGGCTCTGGGGGCACCTCGGGGGCAGCGCTGCCCCTTCCCTGCCCGGGCACCACGGCCCAGCCTCACACGGGCACTCCCCGCCTGGAAAAGCCTCCTGGAACGGCTCTGGAGCCGGGGGAGCCGGCAGCACAGCCCCAGCCCCTGCCTGTCCCTCGGGACGCCCAGCACCGACCTCGCCGCTCGGGGTTTGCCGCAACACTGACACGGCACGGGGAGAACGTTCAACCCTGACCCAAGGATTTCGGGAAGGTAAGAATTTGGAAGTTGTTTACTCCCCAATGGGTAATTCAAACTTGACTTGCTCAGGCCCTTGTGGATCTGCCTCAATGGAAACACTGCAGTGACAGCAAAGATCGGTTCAGAAAATGACATTAAATACAGCAAAGGTAGTTTTTCTCTCTTTCCAGCAGTCTGCCTTTTGGGCAAACTCTGTAATTCTCTGCCTACGGCTTTATTTTACTTGCCCCAGGCAAGTGCTACATGATTCCCATAAATTCTGACTCTCTGTGTGTTGGGGCCGTTCATAAATACAATTCAGGGCATTTCTTGTTACCACAGCAATCAAGCCTCAGCAATCTAAAGGAATATACATTGCACTCCTGGATAATATGCAATATTTATCACCAATAAGATGGTGACTCAGCACTCAATAAATAATATATCAATATAGTCAGTTGCACCATAATCTAAAAACAAGTATAACATATACTTTGGACAGACTGAGTCATATATATATACATATATATTAAAAGACACATACAATACAAATTGCATACTGCCATCGAAGCCAAGGAGAGCCGTCCATCTGCTCTGCTTTATGGCTGAGAATCAAATCAAAACAAAACTCTTGGGCTGGTTTACTCTGGTGTCCTGAAGATTTGTTAGGAGTTATATATGGTTTGCACCTTTATCACCTGGAACCTGCAAGTCTGAGAGCAAAGTCAAACAGCACAGATAGCTGAGCAAGCCTAGTCTGATTGAGCCATTTTTAAGATTCACCAACTGGGGCCATGATCAGCAAGGGAATTAAAATTACAGTGTTGATATGTATTGATACATATTCCCTGTCCAGGGAATCATTTGGGAAGCCAGGATTGAGGGTCCCTCCTTAGTCACTCGTGTGACCTGCACTCCCCCCGTGGTGCTGGGAGCTGCCAAGGACAGGGACAGGGACAGAGCCCTCCTACTTTGGCAGAGGGATNTTTTTTTTTTTTTTGGCTATAAAATCTGATCAAGTACAGAACTTTCCTCTTGGAAACAAAGGGCCAATCCCAAATTAAGATATGCTTTTGGAATTGTGAGGTTTGAACTGATCTGTTTGCAGCAGCCCCAGCTGCACGAGGCATTTCTTACCCGTCCCCACGCCCCCGGCACGGACACAACGCCTGGGACAGTGCTCCAGAGGACATGCCACCACGGAGCTCACCCTTCAGCTGGGACGCTTCCAACCAGCTCAGGGCCACATTTTGACACAAATGATGCAAAACAAGCCTTCTGGTTGTTTGAAGCCAATTTCTAAGATCCACTGCTCTAGGGATAAGCGATGCGTGTTTTCGAGAGGCCGATCTCGCCTGACACCAAAAGGTATTTGTGGGACTCTAGTTAAGGAAAAAAAATTCCCCGAGATGCCACCATTCCTGCTGACAGCAATGGTGACTGTGCACAAAGGAGCAAGCCAAGAACAGCCACGCTGGCTAGTGCAGCACTACACACAAACCCACCCACGAATGCAACTTCTACCAAGGGATTTCTCAGCGTCAGAGGTGTGCGAGGCACTTCAGAGGAGGAAAGGAAACACAGCTGACAGTGTCCCATGCCCACGGCGGGGAGCTTGAGGGTACAGAGTTCTGTCTCCAACAGCAAAGACTAACAGAAAGGTGACCTTGCACAGTGATTCCATAAAAAGGATGCTCCGACAGACCTGAAGAGCCGAGGCAGGGAGAGCCCCAGGTCTGTTCCCCGTTTATCAATCCGGACGTAGCAAAGCTTTTCTGGAAGTACAAAACACGCTGGGACGCAAAGGA
This sequence comes from Bombycilla garrulus, assembly GCA_013400315.1. NCBI lineage: Eukaryota > Metazoa > Chordata > Aves > Passeriformes > Bombycillidae > Bombycilla > Bombycilla garrulus. Next base: position 538,677 of record VXBU01000549.1, on the reverse strand, counting down.
AGCTCTACGAAGATGCAGCTACCTTGTAGTAGGTTACTAATTTGCAAAACTTCTAAACTCTTAAAGCCCATAGGACATACTGCAGTACTAAGGAGCGTAGAATTCTATTCCTTCTCTTGAGGTTGCCGTGATTTTGGCACTTAACTACACCTACACAAAAAATTTAGTGCAATAATTTTCCTGAACATGCACGTTCATATCTGGTACAGAATAAAGGGTTCGATGGGAGAGAAAACAAAGCAGCATTCCACAATCTCACTCCAAAGGATTCAGAGTTGGACTCTGGGGAAGGAGACCACCACGATGAGTCAGTTTGTGTGACAGACACCGGGACTCTGAAAAAGGAAATGGAATTTTACCCAAGTACTGCAGAAGACCACTGCATACAGTATACCTGGTCCTGCTGTAAAACATCTTGTAAACAGTTCATAAAATCTTCATCTAAAAGTAAGGCATAAGGCACACCAGACATGTTGGGGGCACTAAGCAATACTGAAAGCAGTAGCATTTGAAAACCTTTAACTCAGACAAGCACCTCACGTGGAAAGGTACTTTGGTTTGCACTCAGAGAGGGGCCACCTGCAGCTCCACCGACGCTCCGTGGCAGCCAGCAGCCCCCCTGGGAGCGGGCCCTTCAGCAGCAGGGGCCAAGGCAGCCGTGCCACCCCCTGCACACAGCAGTGCTTCCTGCAGGAGCAGCTCTGCTCCCGCCCCGTGGCGCCTGCTGCACTGCCAGCCTGTAGTGTCCATCACCCAGCAGACCCTAAGAGGACAACACGCACCTGGAGTTCTACTCGAGATTCCTGCTTTCTCAGTCAATGGAAAAGATGCGAGTGACGGGTCGGGCAGGAACTGAACTACTCTTGGGTTTGCGACCGCAAAGTTCCCCGAATTTCCTAACTGTCAGAAAGTGACGAGCACGGAAACAAAAGGTATTTGAAATGAAGAGAGATGCAAAAAAGCACGAGATTGTCCTTTTCCAAAGCCTTTCCTGTTTGCATCGCACCCATCGCACCGAAGGTCATTCCTACACCATTGCCTGGACGTTACATTAAATGCAAATTACTGTAATGTTTTGTGATTGTTATAGTGTTAATCGATGGCTTGAAGCTGCCTTGGAAACAATCCGAGGCAGATCCAGCTAAATATTTTTTTCCATATAAATTTCTTTATAATTCATTTAAATGAAGTATCTCAATACGTAGAAGAATATCTGGAACTTTTCTATTTAGTACAAATTCTGCAATAATAAATCTGTAGTTGTCATTTATTAGTCGAGTCATAGGCATTAGGCATGAGAAGTATGGTGTCCCTACTCGTTAGAACCTATCAACCCTAGTTCCTTTTACAGGCTCTACCACCACAAGACATTACAGAGTAACAAAGCTCACAAAGTACTTAAATAAAGTGTCTAGGTTTAATTTCTAAGTACTCAAAAGGGGAAATTTAGGGAAGAAGAAATAGCTAAAACCACCCCCAAAAGGGGCTTTTCAAAATTAAAATTAAAAAAATTAAAATAAATAGGATTTAAACTGACTATTCATGTGTTGTGACTGGAATTCCAATGATCTATCCACGACAGATCAGCCAAAAACTACAACTTTCATGTAGCAAATTTTCAAATACTTAAATAACTTAAAACCGGGAACACTGGAGAAGTCCACGAGCCAGCTTGATTTGGGGTTAAAAACACAAAACACAAATGAGGATGGGAGACGTCGGGAAAAGCATTCCTTGCTCTTAGTGTCAACTAAGCAATGTGTTATGGCAGTCTTCCTTATTGACATGACACAGTGTTGTGGAGAGGAGGCAGAGGCAGCTGAAGGCTCCTCACTTGGCGTCCAGGCGCAGCCAGTGCAGGCCCTGCCGCGTGTACCGCACCAGCTCCGTCATGATGCTCGTGTTGAACACCAGCGGCCCCATCACCTTGTCCAGTTCAGCAAAGAACTCTGCAACAGCACAGACACACGTTAAACCAGAGCAGGGGCCGGCCCCAGCCGTGCCCAGGGCCCAGCATCACCCGCTGGGATGGAGAGAAAGGGACTGGGGAGAGCTGGGGAAACGGGGGAGCCAAGGAGAAAGATCCTTCCTAACCCTTCTCTTCACTCTTCTGCACAAACTGCCTGCAAACAGCTAAACCACTGCCAGAGTTCTGGGTTCCATTTCTTTATTCTGCACAAACTGTCTGCAAACAGCTAAACCACTGCCAGAGTTCTGGGTTCCATTTCTTTACTCTTCTGCACAAGACTGCTGGCAAACAGCTAAACCACTGCCAGAGTTCTGGGTTCCATTTCTTTATTCTTCTGCACAAGACTGCTGGCAAACAGATAAACCACTGCCAGAGTTCTGGGTTGTCCTCTAAAACTTATATTGCACTAGTTGAAAATAATTCCTTAAGAAGTCAAGAATTTGAGAAAGGGAAATGCACCAAGTTCCTCTTCCTACACTGAACATTTTGCAGGAAACACAACAAAGACTTTTATGTCACAATTCCACCTTGTCAACCACAACAGCCAGCCTGGGGTATCCCTGCAACCCCAAGTGTCACCTTCCCCCTGATTTCGCAGAGCTCCAGCACCCAGGGCACCATCAACAAAAACACAGCCTGGGAGTGTCCCAGCGCCCTCTGGAAGTTTCCGTGGCCCTGAGGAAGCCCTCACCTTTCTGCTCTCTTGAGAGCTGTTCTGCTTGTTCCCAGATCTCAGTGGCATAGAGGAAGTTGGAGGTGACCTGGACGTAGCTGGCAGCCATCTGATGGATGCGCTGCGGGATCGTCACCGAGGACCCGCTCCCTGAAGGGTTGGCTGCCCCGGAAGAGTAATTTCCTGAATTCCCTGGAGACAGCTTTGGAGAGACTGGAGATGGCATCCCCACAGGTTTGCTGCTCGCCCACAGGGGAAGACGGAATTGGAAAGGCAGAAATGCAGCAGTTTTAGACAGTTTTAGACATTTCATGCTCTGAGATGTCCCCTGAGATCCCTCTGCCCAAGCTCAGGGTGTGGTGGGAAGGGAAAACACTCCCACTTTACACACCAAAAATTAGGATTTGCCCTACAACAAATGAAAATCTCGAGCTGGGAACTGCTGAGGATCATCCAACAATTATTTACAGCTTACAAAACCTAATTACCAAACCTCAGCATATCAGCATTCAATAAAATCTTAAATTCATTGTCTAAATGAACCTTAAAGAGTAACAATGAAAAAAATTGCAGCTACCTGGTAACTCCACTGCCAGAATATTGCATTATATAACATTACTGCAGATAACAATGGAAATCTGAAGCGCCTCCCCTTAAACTCATTGAATAATTTATCCAAAGTCCACGATTGGGTTGAAAAGAGCAGAAATAATTGCTAAACTATGGAACAGAGAATCCTGCAAGTGCTCGTAACCCTTGGCCTTGCAGCACTAATAAAGCTCTTGTTTGAGGGGAGAAGCATTAAATTAAATACCAGAACTCCCTGGGATAAATGATTTGGGGGTTAGTGCCCCTTTTTTAGCCTGACAAACCCTGCAGAGCTGCAGCACCTCCCTCCACCTTGATGATGACACAAAAAATGGATCAAAATCCCCACCCTTCAAATAATCACCCCAAAAGCTGCTCCCTGAGCCCCCCTGGCACACAGGAAATGGAGAAAATGTGCAGTAAGTTGAGAAATAGAGGTAACAGCTTTTAGCACTCACCTTCCCATACCAGGTGACGGTGCTTGAGAATTATTGTAGCAATTCTGTGTGGGGAAAAAGACACATTTCACCTGATTTGTGTTTGTACTTTCACTAGTTACATTTTATCTGGTTGTTTGATTGCTTCTTTTTAACCAAGTTTCTTTTTGTTTGTTTGTTTTTTGTTTTTTTTTTTTTTGTAGTTGTACTTTCAAGTAATGTTCTCAGTAATATCACAGTAAACTGAAATTTAGGGAAAGATCTTTTTTTACTGATGGCTAAGACACAAATAAGGGCTTATTTTAGCAAAACAAACAAGTATTAAAGCAGTCCATTGCCCCTTATGGGAACATTTTTTTTTCCAGTCCTTTAATAGAAATAATCTATTATCACTGGCATTGAACAATTAAAGATATCCCAAATCTGAGAGACTGGGTATGTGATGAGCCTGTTTCCTCTCAGCACTGAGAGCTGGAAGTTTCAGGATCAGCTGCACAGAAATTTATCTAAATTCATGAGCAATTTACCTAAACCCAGCCAACATCCCACTGCAAACTACCTTCTCCTCAAAGCCTACTACATTTATTAAAGAAAATCAAATTAACAGAGAGTTGGCAAGCCAGGACCAGCAGGGTTATGGTTATTAAAGCTTCAAGTCCAGTTCTAAACAGGTGCTCACATGCAGCAGTCTGAAATTGGATTTGGGAACTTTAAGTGATGCAGGACTTCCATTCCATTAAGTTTTAACGTTGTAAGAAAATACAGATGCAATTACCTTCAGATGTTCAGTCAGAGTTTTTGAGTATTTCAATGCACTTTCCTTTTTCAGTTTGAAGAGCCTCAGGTACAGCAGAGCTTGGCACCGAAGGCTGCCCAAAGACAGGACAAATCAGTAAATCAGTCACAATTAAAGTCAAGTTTATCTCAACCCAGTGCATTTCAAAAATCTAATAGCTGTGGTCTTGATGTTCTCTCTGCCAACTCAGCTCTCAAGCTGTAACTCAACCAGAAAATCCACGAGCACTTTGAAATTCTGAAGGGAACTGAAACAGCTCTGTGTGCCCCAAAGTGGAACTGAAACTCTCAGAGATGCTGCTGGGTTTGGGAGACACCAGCCAGTGACCTCCTAGCCAAGGGCTTTATTCCTGATATTATATTATTTATTAGATTATACCCGTGCCAGGACACCCTGAGCCCCTGCCAGGCCCTTCCCTTTGCTCTCCCCTGCACCAAAGGCTTCTGGTCCTCTACAGCTGCTGCAGCCAGTCCCTCAGCCTCAGGGCTCCTGCCAGTGCCACAGCCAGTCCAGGTGGGATTTGTCCCTGGCTCAGTGACAGCAGCCACCTTCTGCTGTCACTCCTCAATGCTTCAGAGCCCTGGCTCCTGCTGGCAACATCCCCACACACAGCAATCAGACCCAGATTAATTCTTGTCTACAGCCAAGTGGAAATCTCTGTGTTCAGTTCAGAACACCTGAGAGCTGAGTGTAAAGCAGCGTTTTGTGTGGGTGACAGGTGTGAAATGCACGAGGAAGTCCCAGCACACTCACCACAGCACTGCCAGCCTTTTGTCTGCAGCCGTCGCGTCCGGGGCCAAGTAATTCTTCAGTTTCATAGTGTATCTGCAGGGAAATCAACAAATCAGCCCCAGAACAAACCCTGATCCAGTTATCATTCACAAAGTTCTCACGAATTCCCAGTTTCAGCTGTCTCCAGTGCTTTAGGAACATCTCTCAGCCTCAAATAAAGCACTGACTGAGCAGTAACCAGAATAATTCTGCTCCCCGTGGGTCACTCATTGCAGAGGGGCTTGAAGCCTCAGCAGAAACCACCTCACCCTTCCTGGACATGCTTTAAACCCCAGCAACTGGAATGAACTGGTTGTTGCTCCAGTGTCACTGGGAATGATGACATCTCAAAAACCAGGGGCAAAACCTCTGTACCAAAACCTCTGTACAAAACCTCTGTGCACCTGAAAGCTCTGCCTTCCCCCACCCACCTGCCCCTGCAGCAGCTCTGCAAAGCTTACTTGATTAATTCCACAGTTTCTGAATACATAGGGAACGGGGACTTGGATTCCTGAGCATTTTTCTCCAATGCATTCCCACACTCAATGAAGGACACGACAGCATCCAGGTAGTACACGGCCTTCTCGAACCTGTCCGACTGTGGGAGAGAACAGCTCAGCAACACAGCACAAAAAAAGCTGGGAACTGCACCAGAAGTGCAAGGAAACCCCAGCACAGAAGGGCAGGAGAAAGGCAAAGGCAGCAAAGCAGCCCCAGGATGGGGGCACGCACTGCAGATCCACTCACCAAAGCATCTGCGTTGTGTTTCAGCTTCTTTGCTTCCTGCAAATAATGATCAGCTGAGTAAGTCCTGCAAGAGAGGACAGGGATTCAGGGACTGGAGCCACTCATTTACACAGCCTTTTGTAACTGGAGCTTCTCAATATTGCTACATTGCTGGGCTTTTTCTCTTCCAACTCAAGGTACACTGTGCTAAAACTGTCCAAATGAATCTGTTAAATCAGTTAACTGCTATGATAAAATTGTTAAAAGTAGTTTCAAGTTAATTCTCTAGTTTCAGGTAATTCCAACAGTATTTCAAGCAAGTTCTTAAGCAGAAAGTTATTTTACATTTGGTGCAAACATAATTTCATCTGTAAAGTGAATTTAAAGAAGTGCTTTCAGAGCAAGCTGACATCTGAATGGGCCCAGCTGAAACCTCAAAGTCTGCACAAGATGGTGAAATATCTGTTCTATTTTCTTTTCAAGGTATTTTCTTTGACAAAGAGCTGGTGTAAAACATATTTTGTGGAGCATAAAGCCCTCTCTCCTCCATGGGGAGCTGCCTGTGCTTGAGACCCAGAGCCCGCCAGAGGAAGAGGGAATTTTCTGGCCTTACCTATCATCAAAAACGAGCTTTGCTCTCCTCGACTTCACACCTTCCGTGGTCTGAGCAGAGGCAGGAGGGCAGCTGGAGGAATTGTTCAGGACCTTTTCCTGGAAGGGAAATCCGTGCCATGACTACAAGAAGGGCATTTGTTGTATAAATTCCCCCCATTCCACCCAGGAAGGACAGGCTGCAGGAGCCCTGGGAATAACTCAGGATGCTCCCAGAGGGCTGGGGCTCCTCACTGCAGCCAAGATCCACCCAGGGGCAGGAAATCCCTCCCTCCGTCTCACCTGTCACTGTCTCTAAATCCTGCTTTTCTACTCTAACAGAGATGAGGAGGATTTTGAGGATTTCTATCAACAACACCCTCTCTGAATGCCTTTGCCTTGAAAAACCCACACAGGAGTAGCTACTCCTCTGAGAAAGACATGAGTAAGCACACCTGAAGTATAAAACAACAAACATATCACAAATTAACAGCTGGCTTGGGGACATTTATATTTTTATATTCCATCAATTGATCTTCCCAACCTAAATCTCCAACAAACCATTTTCTGCACCATCCCCATCACCATGTTTGCTCCCATCCAGCCACGGAGAGCTCTGTAAATTGCTGAGCTGGAGGTGAAAAAATCTTTTACAATGCCATAAAATGAAAGCCAGAGCTTCCCATCCCAGCATGGACTGGGACTGAGCATGGACTGAGCTCCTGCTATCCTGTGAGAGCAGGACAAGCTCCGAGTGTGCTCTGAGGAGACAAGAGCAGCCTCACAGCCCATTCCCAGGGTGCAGACAGCTCTGTGGTGATGCTCTCACTAACCAAACAATGAACAGGGGATTTAGGATGGACCCTAAAGCCATTCCTCTAAACCAGGAATTTGGCAGGATCTGCATTTGTATTCAATGATCTCTCCATGGAATACATGTCTTCTCATTTATGGCCTTCCAAGGCACTTGAGCTCCATGACCAGAAACAAAGCACATCCCAAACTGATATTTTACACTGGGCTGGAAATGGCTGTTTAGATCAAACTAAAAAAAATAAAAAATAAAAAATGCAAGAGGCAGGGACAGCACCAGCCCTTTACCTTGGCTTCCTTGGCATTGCTGGACCCTTTCCCCTCTGTCTTCTTCTGCTTGGAAGAGGAGCTGCTCTTGCTGCCACTGCTGCTCTCCTTGCCCGGGTTGCTGCTGGATTTTAGGGATGAGGATTGACTGACTGTTCTCTTCCTGGAGCTGTGCTCCTGCTTGGAATCCTTCTGCAGGGCTGGGGCAGCAGGGGAGGGCAGCAAATCCTTCTCTTTAACAGCACTTGGCTTTGAAGACCTGGAAAAGAGAAACAAATTCAGAGTTTGGGTTTCTTGCCTTCACAAACAAAAGCAAAACCAAAATAAACAAAAGCAACCCCAAAAAAACCAACACACAGAAGGTTGATTTTTAAATCTTAAATGAAACACCGTTTTTCCCTCCAAGATTTTTCCTGTCAGACCCAGCTTAGGTGAAAAGCAGAATAATCCTCTCAGTGAGTAGGCTTCTCCAAAGCCAGATCAAACTTGTTTTCACCATTTTATTTGTTCTGACCTGAAAACACAGGCAAAGCCAGACAAGTCCTAACCATAAAACCACACCCCTGCACCAGTCGTGCACAAAAACCACCCCAAACCCTCCCAATTTGAGCAGTGGGAGCCAATGCCAGCGCCAGGCTGTCTGTGCACAGCAGGCAGCCAACAGCTCCAGGGGAAGATGCTCCAGATAAACCTCTGGAACCCAGGGAATGAGAAACTTCCCCAGCACAGCCTTCCAGGACACTCACCTGCCTGCTGAGGGATGCTGCTGGCTATTCCTGCCTTCCCACCATTATTATTTCTACACATTATTTCTAGAAAATCATAGCTTCATTTAATTAAACGTCCTTCAGAGAACTGCACTGGCAATCAAGCAAACACCAGAAAAAAAATCAAGTATCAGGTAAAAAATCTAACTCCATTCATTTTACAGCTGTTCCCTAACACTAAGACAGTGTTTAATTCAGAAGGGGCAAACAAAAGTTATAGCATCCAAACTGCTGCAGCTTCTTACATCTTTGTAATTTGGCAATTACTCACTGGACAGGAATATTTTCCATGACACAATTACACCATTTTCAGTTGCTCGAACTGAAACAGAAGTTTCCAAACGCAGTGGAAAAAAACTTGATCTCTCCTGTGGATTAACACTGACAAAGAAATCGACCAAATAAAGGAATAACAGGTGTTGCAAAAAGCATGGGGAATGCAGAAATAATAAATTTAACAGATCTGCTAATTCTGTGTTACTCTGCTTTGGTACCACTCCCACTTTTCCTGCACTAACAAATCAGGGAGGTGGGAGCCTCACTCCATGATCCAAAGCTCAGTGCCATCAGCTTCCCAAAGAAAGCCAGTTCTGGAGTTTATTCCCAGTTTAAAACTTCCTAAACTGAGAATTACCAGATGGGGTTAATTTAAAAGCACAGATTTTGATTTCTAGACCAAAGCCAAGCCCCACTGTGTACTAGAGAAAACCAGGAAGGAAATATTCCCTTCTCAGGAGGGTAACCTCACTTTGTTACGGAGCACAATTGTCCTTGGCCAGTGTTTTTGGGGATGGAAATTCATTTCCACCAATTGCTTGCAGAAGCTCTGAAGTAAATTTGTTTGAAGGGTAAGAAAAATGAAATTTTATCAATTATTTGAGGAAAACTTGGGCTGGGAGTGAGGAGAAGAAGGGGAAGATGAGCACCATTCTCTCAGTGCAGGGAAGAGCAGAGATACTCACTCCCTGCTGCTGGAATTCTTGTGTCCTGAGGGAGCTTTTTCTTCCAGTTTCGTTTTCTTGCTTTCACTGGCTCTGTTTTCATCCTCGTTCTGAGCAAAGCAAATGAGAAAAACATCCAGCAGAGATCCACATTTACACATCACTGAGGCATCACTCAGCAGGTGTTTCACAGGTAAATACAGACCCCAAAACCACGGCCTCCAGCCCCTCATCCTCAGCAAATCCTTCCCAGACCCTGACACTGGAACACAATCAAAATCCCAGGCTGGCTACTGAACTACAACTTGATAAAAACAGCAACAGCCAAGCTGCTCATTTCAGCACAGATAAATTATAACCATGAAATCTCAGCAAAATCTGCCAAAGGCTTTGGCAAGATCAGGAGACAGCTTTGACGTTGTGGAGTCTAAAGAGGTGGCTGAGGAATGCCAGGAAAGGGTAAAAATCTGATCAGTCTATTACAGTCAGCTCAGAGATGTTGAAGATCAGGTATTTATATCAATTTAACCCTCAAGTCACAGGGTCTTGAGGGTAAATTTCTAAGATGTCTTCAGCCAGCACTGGAGGGATCAATGCAGTGAGGATGAGGGAAAATGGGGCCTCACAGAATAAATCATTTGCAAACAAACCCCAGACTGAAAACCCAAAGGGTTTGGTTTTGTTCCTGATGCCGCAACCTGAGAATTGTGATCAAGGAAATCCAGGAAATGCAGAAAATCAAGTGGTGCCACTTGGGTTTGGAGCACGAACTTTAAACTGCAGGTCCTTGCCTCACACAGGTTCCCATCCCCTCAGGGAGCACCAGAGTGATCTGAGGCTTCCCAACATTTAACCACCACTATTTCCTGGGATAAAGCTGATCTGGTACCAAAGCTGGGTGGTCTGGATGTGAGAGCACAGATCTTTAATATTGCAACTCCAAACGTGTGGCTAAAGGCCAAACTGGCCAAAGACAGAGAAGTCAGGGAATTCAGACCCACTGGGACATGTGAGTTACACAGGAACTCTGCAAAAAGCAACTCTGCACTGTACTGGTCAGAGTGGTTTTTTTTTTATGTTTGTTTTTTTTTTTACAAAAGAAGTTCCTTTTCTACCTCATTTCCTCAGGCAGATAAACAGGAATCTCAGTTAGAACAGCACAGGATAATAAATGTGTTTGCAGTTACATGTCAGGGCTGCTGCACTGCACTGACTGCAGCAAATGGCCAGCTTTACTTTGTTTGCTCAGTAGGAAATTGGTGAAACTGAAATGATCCATCTCCTCAAACTCCTGTGGGAATGATCCCCCACAATCCTGGGATTGCAGATACCAGCAAAGTCTCCAAGCCCTCAGATCCCTCCACGGTAAAATGAAATTTTCAGAGTGACATCCAGAGCAGCACAGGGATTTTTGAATCCCTGCCCCAGGGTCTCATGGCCCTACACTCACAGGGAAACCAGATTCCCTGGATCACTGAGCCCCCCTGACAGCCCCAGGTTTGCCCTTTGTACAGAATGTCCCTGTGCTGAGCCTTTAAAAAGCAGTTTAAAATTACACCAGCATTGACTTCTCACATTCCCCCTCCAAGACTATCCCTGCTATTCAGTTCTCCCACTGACTCCTGCCCATTTTACTGCCCCCAGCCATTCCTGCCTTTCACTTCTGGCTGGAAAGATGAAATGGTTGGGAAAAGATTCAGTGTTATTACGGAAAGATCTCCCTGCTCCCAGTAAACCAGTGCTGAGATGTTTTCTGCAGCTGCCATGCCCAGGCCCAGTCCTGCCCCATCCCTCATCCTGGCAGTGGGCAATTCCAGGGCTCAGGGAGCTGATCCAGCTGAAAATTGACTTTGGGGTTTTTTTCCCAGGTGGATTTCCCATTGGATCAGCTGCCTGGGATGCCTGCAGAGCAGCAGGGGCTGGTTGCAGGGAGGCAGGAGAAGAGGGCTGGATGCAGAGCTCAGATCTGTGACCCCCTGAGTTCCGGCTACAGAGCTGACACTCCTGCAGGTGTTCCCACAAGGAAATCCCCACAGCACAGGTGATCCAGCAGCAAAGCCACTCCAGCACAGCTCAGCCCCTTCCCTCAGGTGCCACCTCAATCCTGGGCTACCCAGAGCCCAGAGAGCTCTCCCCAGGGCCCTCACCTGCTTGTGTTTCCTCTTGCCTTTGGTGGAGCTCTTGTCTGAGGGCTGTTTCTGGGAGTCCCGGGCGTGTTTCTCCGGAGCGCTCTTCTTCTCCACCTTGGCAGCATCAGCATCCTTGTAAGGCTTCCCTGGTATCCTGGATAAGAGGCTCAGGTCAATCTTCACTATGAGGGGGTACCTTTCATCAGGATCACTCAGCGGGGACAGAAGCTCTTTCTCTTCCATAGGAGAGAACATTCTTTGCCGAAAAAAGCTGTCATCCTCCTCCATGGAAGATTTAACAGGAGTCCTATTGCTCTCAGAGTATTTGGGTGTCTGTGAGGAAGGAGGCAGACTCTCATTTTCATCTGAATCAGAGGATGAGGTATCTGTTTCGATGAATTCCCTGGATTTCTGGGCAGATTTGCTTGAAGCCTTGTATTTCTTTTTCTCTGTCGTAGGTCGAGGGGAAGACTTGGGCTCCTTCTTTATATTGGGTTTTCTGGAGCCTTTGGTGGCTGCCTTGTGCCTGTTTGAAGGGATATTTGTTGCCATGTCTACTGGGGTTTCACTTTCTATTTTAAGACCTCCTCTGGGCTCTTCCACAGATGTCTTTTCTGCTTTCTTGGGCTGTTTTTTCCCTACAGTCCTCCTCTGAGTCGAGCTGTCGCTCTGGGCAGGTGATTTCTGCCTGCCACGACTGCTCTCCGAGCCCTTCTGGGTGGGTTTGGAATCTCTCCCTGGTGTAGAAGAAATGGAGTCCTTGGATCCACCTTGATCAGTGTACCCACTCCCTGTACCCTGATCCCGTCCCTCTTTCTTGTAGCCTTGGGAAGAAGGGATATTGCTGTCCACGGAAGAAGCTGGTGACACTTTGTGGGAATTAACTTTGTTCAACCAGTTATCCAGCTGCCACTTGTTTGTGGGCGGTGGCTCTGGCTAAAAAAGTAAAATAAAACAGAGTTAGATAAAATATTTCCCATTTCTTCCATCTTTTCCAGCTGTATGATCCTGCACACCACAGCACGAGCTACGCCCCAAACCTGAAATAAATAAATGAAATACAGGCCCAAATAACACAAATTTTCCCTTTGTCTGCTACCAAGAGGCAATATTTGATGCCATGGCTTTTTAGGGCTCTGATGCCATATCTGACTGTGGTAAAAACCACCTCAAATCAAACATCCAGTGTGGGGTTATCCAGAGAATGGTCACATCCACCACAGGAGCTGCAGCAGAACAGCTGAGCCCACACTGTCAGTCTGCTCTTCCTTTAACAGAGAATTTATTGAGAATTTACTGAGCTTTGGTGCTGGTGAATCCAGGCTGAGAGGGCAGCACTGGGGGCAGCCCCTGGCAGCCCTACCTCGGGGGATGCGCTCTGGGAGGGCTCGTTTGCCTCGCTGTCACTGGAGCTGCTCTCGCTCTCCGAGTCGGAGCCGGAGCTGCTCTCGGAGCCGCTGTGGCTGCTCGAGTCATCCCTGGAGTTCTCTGCTCCTTCACTGTTGTGCTGGGAAGGCTCAGAATTACTGCAACAAAAAAGAGGGGAACCATGCATTACCCGAGGCACGAGTACATCCTTGGAATCCTTTCATTAGAAGTGACAAAATGTAACATTTTATCAACATTCCGGAGAAAATTCAGCCTAAGTGAACTCAGCCTGGAAACCAACAGCCTTTGGGTGCTGCCCCTTCCCAAAGTGGTCATTCTCATTTGCAGGAAATATTTCATATATTTATTACTATTTAATCACTGATTACATTCTCATCACCTCTTGCTTTACACAAGCCAAAGGACAAAGATGAATTTTGGAAAGGAGACCGAGCCAGGAGTGCTGGCTGGGCTGAGCATCCCTGGTGTGCTGCAATCCCCCAGGAATTCCTACCTGCCAGGTGTGCTCCTTGGCACGGTCTTATCGCAGTCCTGCAATTAAAACAAAGGGCATGAAGCTTCTAGAAGCTATTTTAGGCTTGTATATACAATCAAGTTGCAAAACGCTGGTTTAGAGCCTTTAATTTTTAAAAAATTCATTATTTGGAGTAGTTTAACTGCATTTTCCTTATACAGAAAAAGAAGCAGAATTATTTTCTCCAAGTTTTCAGCACAAATCTCTGTATCTTGACTCCAAGTTGTGAGAATTCCCATTTCTACCACTAATTAATATCCTGTTGCCACCTTTTTGGATCAGATGATTCAGATTTCACAAAGATTTTCCTGAGATGCGATGCCCAGGGTAAGTGGAGTTCATCAACTTCAGGTGTTCCACTTGAAGAAAATCAAGTACCAGAACTGGGAACAGGAATAGAAGAAACCCCAGAGCAGTGGGGGTTACTGGGCAGCATAGACACATATTTTCTTTTTATTTAGCATGTTAAGTGCCAGTCTGGCAGAAGTTGCACAAAGTTAATCCTGAAAAGAGTAAAAAAAAAAACAAAAAACTTTTTGATAAAAATAAAGGTGCAGCTGTACTCCCAGGGACAGATACAGCCCCTTGTCACCCCAAACATCCCAGGGCACCAATGCACACAGATGTTCACACCATGAGCTCTGTAGCTGGGATGGCAGAACATAAAGGGTTCAAATTTTAATTAAGGAGCCAATATTTAAGTTTTAAAGTGCACTATTGTCATTTGATGTTCAAGGAAGGCCCACGTGAAATCAGTTAATAAGAACTTCTAGACAAAAGCAAACTGTTTCCACAAAACACAACATTTCCACGTGTTTGCACAAAATTTTCCCCAAGATGACATTTAGGAATACCTGAGGTTTGTCTAAAAGCATCCCATGAGGTTTTAGTTTGACACATCTCCTGCTGAGCTGCCCAGTTTGCTGGGCTGCCCCATGGGGGAGTGCAGTTGGTTTTTTTTTTTGGGAAGTCGCTGAAGGAACATACCTGCTCTCCATCGCTGTCTTCACTACTGCTAAGCTTTAAGTCATCTTTCAACATACTAAAGGGAAAAGGGAGAAAGTGAGACAAGTTTTTCCAAGTGCTTTAATTCCTTCCAAAGCATTGTGCTGGGTTTCAGCAGGGCACTGTTTATCCTGCAGAGCTGCGTGGGTGAGAGCACAGACAGCACTCACACACTCCAGAATGGGGAGTTGAGTCATTCTGCAGACAAGAATGAGGATTCAGGTATTTTGGCTCCCGAGTCCATTCTGACAAATTTAGAAAGGAAACCTGACACAATTTACTGCTGTGGGAGGAGGTAACTTGTGTATGTTCAGCTCCTTACACACAATGGGCAAGAACTGTGTTTGAAATGGAGGAAAGAAAGCCAAGCCCAGTGGCTGCTTCCTGTCTCGTGGCAGCACTGCAACTGTCCTGAGCCATCATTAATTACCATTATCCAAAGCCTTAATTACTCCTGGTAGTCACACACACAGTTTCACATACTGAGAGTACACGAGCACAATGAAAACACACGGAATACATGAGCACAATGAACACAATAACTGTGATTATTGCAAACATTTGATTATAAAAATAAAACATCTTACTCTGTCTGGTTTGATTCACATCTGTGGATAGAAAATGAGAAACAATTACAAGTCTGACTCTCCTGAGTTTCAGAGTGAGCTGCTCTAGTGATGATCTCAACAGGAACATCAACTTCTAGGAGCTCACTCCTGGTCACTGCTAGCATTTTACAAATGATGCAATTATCTCCTTTTTAAGGGTTTTCTTTACCAGACCACAATCACTTAAAAAACTAAATATTTAAAGTTGTATTGTCACACTAAACATCATTTAAATTTCCTTCTCCTGCATCCCAGCTCAGAGGTGTCCAGTGCTGGCTGCTGTTCTCAGGGGTGCTCCCATTCCTTTGGCAATGCTCAGCTCCCTCTCAGCACCTTCCTAAAGGTGTTTTGGGGACACCAGCTGCAGCTTTGGGACCTGGCTGGAGCTCTGGATGAACTGAAGGGGCTTTCCTTGGTTTGGTTTCTCTCCCACAGGTCAGGTGCCAGCTCTGAGGCAGAAGCACCAGGCTGCATCCTGTGAGTGCGTCCCAAAACATGAACTGAGGAATGTTACCAACCAGAGTCAGCTTTAACTTCCATTAACACACAATCAGCTGGTAAATATTTATTAAAACGGGCATATTTATGTGGAAACCATCTTTTAACTGCATAGCACGGATTTTTAAGCCTGAGAAAGGTGGATTACAGCCATGCAGAGCATTCCAGCTGCCTCTCAGTTTTTTTTTGTGTTGCTGGGTCTGCGTGTAAAACTTTTGTCAGTGACTTCCAGGCTGAGCAGAACAAACCCCACAAGATCCCAGACCCAGTTTTGTGTCTCCTCCAATGCAAAACCTTTCCTCATGCTGAATTTGTGCAAGCTCCAGCTCGGCAAGGCCTGTCAGACCCCAGCCCATGCTGACGCCCTTCTGATTCCCAAGGTCCAAACTCTTGCTCCTCTCCTGGCAGCTGACAGGAAAACAAAGGAGCAGAAAGGCAGCTCGGGGTATTTTTTACTGACTCCAGTGAGCAATATTTGATTTGTTGTTCCAAAAAACCTGCTGGGATGTGATCCCCCTGTCCTGCCAGCCAAGGAGAAGGATGCTGGGGTGTCCCTCACATTCTACTGAACACTATTTCCTAAACCTCTCCAAACACAACTGTTGTTTGTGCCACTTACGATTTGGATTGATGGCCATTGGATGTTTTGGATGAGGGATTGTATCGTTCTAGAGAAGAAAAGAAGAAGAGCACAGCTGAAAACTCAGGCACAGCAGAAGGAGTCACCCCAAAGGTGCCACAAGTGGATGGAGCCACGTGAGGGGACAGCAGGGAGCAGCACCCGGGTGACACAACCTCCCCCAGGCTGAGGGAGGGAGGAATGCAGAGGCAAAACACCAAATACAGCAAATAATTTACCCAAAAAAATAGACAAAAACATTTAAATCATTGCCTTGTACACCAATACACACTTAATTCTTTATAAATGGTGTGGAAAACTGTTCTGCTCCTCCCAAGATGAAACTCTTGCCTTTCACAAGGAGGATTTGGGATACAGATCCATCTGCTGAGCTCTGACTGTGCCAGCACCCCCACACAGCTGATGGAAGAGAAGCTCCACATCCCAAAACCAAGCTCACACACCAATCCTGACAGCAGGAATACACCCTGACAAAAACTGCCTCTTAGTCTGGCGTTCCTTCCCTTCCCTTTTCTTTAATTCTGCTGAATAACTGAGTGCAGCTCAACCAAAGCAGGAGCTGAGGCTGCTCAAAGCTCTGCAGAAAATCCAAACAGGCCCAGGAAGCTGGCTCTGTGTTTAATTTACCTTGGTTCTTCTTTTCCACACCTCGAGATCAGCTGCTCCTATAACGTGAGCCCAAGGTTTAGCATTATGGAATTAAGCTTCAATTTGTTTCCTTAATTCCCCACTGTATCAGCTGTTCACATTAAGCTGCTCGTGAATATCTAAGAATAAACCATTCTTCTTTTACTATTTAAGCTGTTTAATCACTTCAAGAGGGAGTGGAAGGACTTTTGGAAGGTAACAGAACAAATTTAATACAATTTTACCTGGGATTTACTGAGTTTTGTGTTCATTTCAGTAATATTCAAAATAATGACAGTTAAAAGAAATAAAAGCTACTTTTTTCTAAAGTCCAAAAGTGCAAGAAACTCAAGGATAATAGCACATGATAAATGAGAGTTCTCTCTCTTGACTATAGAATGTCAAATTAAAAATAAATGGTGAAACTGCCATGAGCTTTTTCTACTGAAATAAAAGCAAAATCATTCTTCTGATTTCTAATATGTCCCTAAGCGGGAGTTGGGTTTTTTTAAGGTGTTTTGGTTTAGTACTCAGTTATTTTCAAATCAATCAACCACAGAGGCATTTTGTAAAGAATTAAATCAATTAAAATCTATTTTTTCCCCCTCAAACACCACCCTTCCACTCAGTGATAACTTCCAAGACCCGAACAAGAAATGCAAAAGAAAATCAAGCAACTGTTTAACAGCTTAAAACTCAAGAAAGCAGAGAAAATCTGAAGCCAGACTCCTTCCTGTGAGCAGTCTGGAAAAGCTCATTTCCTAAAAGCCCTGACATCTCAGGAGATGCTGACAACACCGAATGACAACAAAAACATTCAAGACATTCCAGGAAGTTTCGTGTACTCACTCTGTTCTCCAGTGCCAAAACTGGACTGCTGAGACTCCTGGGGGAATAAAAGATCACAAGTGGGTTTTTTGGTTTTTTTTTCTTCAGTGGGAATTTTAAGGTTCTAAAAACCAGGCTGTAAGGAGGATATTCTTTCTACCCAGTGGGTGACAGTTAATCTCTGGGAAAGGGGAAAAAATAACAACAAGAAAAAAAAAAAATATTCTTTCTGTGGGCCCTGGGGCAGCCCAGGTGAGACCTTCACACTCCTCTTCCTCACACACTTCCTGCTGTTCCTCAGGGCTGGAACTCCCAAATCTCTGTGTGACTTCCCTAAATCCCCTCCTCCTCTGTGTTAGGATGGAGAGGAACTGTTCAGGATGTTTGTTTATGCTCCTAATACACACAGAAACTTTGCTGCTGTTTCAAGTGTTTTCCTTCCAACTCTTTTCTCCTCATTTTCCCTCTCCAGGCACACACAGCAATGGGAACAGGGAAAACCTTGCAACAAGAAATATTCCTCAGCCACAGAGGAGCCTTGGGGACAAGGTGAGGTTTGAAATGTGATCAGCTCTGCTCACTCTGCCCCAAAGGCTCCACGTGGGTCCCACGTAAACCCAGCCTGGAACAGCCAGGTGTGGTAAAAAAATAAATAAAATGCTATCACAGATTCCCAGATTGGGCTGGGAGGGACCTCAAATCCCCCCCAGTGCCACCCCTGCCATGGCAGGGACACCTCCCACTGTGCCAGGGACACCTCCCCCAGTCCCAGTGACACCTCCCCCTGTCCCAGGGTGTCCCAACCCAATGTCCAGCCTGGCCTGGGGCACTGCCAGGGATCCAGGGGCAGCTCTGGGCACCTGTGCCAGGGCCTCACACCCTCCCAGACAACAATTCCCTCCCAATATCCTAAAAAACCAGCCAGCAAAGATGAAGCCTTGCAAATTTTAGCACCTGTATCATCCTCAGTATTGTCATTTCAGAAATTCTGACTCCCAGGACACAGCAGATTATGAATGTTTTTGAAATCCTAAACCATTGTTTTAACAAATACAGAGAAGCTACTGAGCCACTGCAAACTCCCTTCCAGGCTCGAGTGCCTTTTTAAAATAGGACCTTCCTGACCTCATTTCAAAATGAGGACAACTGACAGCCCCAGAAAAATAAATCGAGTCCAATATTTTCAATTTCTAGTTCTACACACACATTTCACTTACATGCTCTGGCAATGGCAAAGCAGAGCTACAACTCCACAATGAATTCCATTTTTCCTGGCACACCTGTGACCTGTTTTTCCCTCACACCAAGCCAGGGCCAGGCAGTGGTTACAGAGGCAATTTCCAGAATGGAGTTTTTAAACACACAAAAGGTTTACACAGCAAAGCACCCTTGAGATGTTTTCAATTTCCCTCAGCTTCGTATTTCAAAAGTGGAACAATGCACTGAACAAGAATTCTGTGGATGGAGAATTCATAAGGAGCTTTCTTGGGAGGTGTTTCAAATACCTCTGATCTTTACTAGCTGAAAGGAAGGGACAATAAAAACATTAATAAAAAATGGAGAAAGAATTAAATAGCAAAGCAAAGATGGAGAGAAGTCTCGCAAACAGCCACACTTGCTTCAAAATAAATCCATTTCTTGTCCTTTGCACAGACAGGAGGAGGGAGGTGTGAATCCTTGGTTGCCTTTTGCCACCGGCAGCTCAGCCAAGCCAACAAACTGAGTGAAAAAAGAAATAAAGACCACAAACCCCACATTTCCAAATCCACAGCACTGGGGGAGCATGGGATGGGGAAATGGCACCCCTTCCAGCAGCACAGGGACTGGGAACTCTGCAGAGCACACCTGCCTAATTCCTCACTTGAGTCAACTTCCTATTGCACAGGCAAAGCCCTGGCTCTCAGCTAAGTGCACTTTAATGAGGTGTTATGCTTCAATGTGCAACTTTTTCCAACTCCCTTGCCATCTACTGGATACATATTTCTTTAAGAAACTCAGAGACTAAAAAATAAAATAAAAAAAAAGCTCCTTCAGCTCCCCGCTTATTTAGAGCAGCAGTTTCTGAAGGGGCCTGCTTCAGAAAGAAACTGCAAACAACTGAAAGGAAGGAAACCCTTTAAAGCAAAGTAAAATGCACTGAGGTTACACAGGGAAGGCACTGGAGCAGGAAACAAAAACTCTGACAAAAAAACCTGGAGAGAGGAATTCCCCAGCAGGGCTGGATTCCCATCCCACAGGCCTGGCTGAGGGGAACGGGGCCATTCCCAGATAACACCTGAAACCTCGGCTCAGAGCTCATCTCTGCCTCTCAGGGGGAGTTTGTGTACCCAGCAGCAATGGGGGCTGCAGGGATCCTGTGTCAGTCTGTCCATCCCAGCAGCAATGGGGGCTGCAGGAATCGATCCTGTGTCAGTCTGTCCATCCCAGCAGCAATGGGGGCTGCAGGGATCCTGTCAGTCTGTCCATCCCAGCAGCAATGGGGGCTGCAGGGATCCTGTCAGTCTGTCCATCCCAGCAGCAAGGGGGGCTGCAGAGACCCTGCTGGCCCAGCTCTGCAGAGGTACAAGCACAGCCAGGTCTCCCTGGAACCCAACCCTTCCCTCCCAGCCAGCAGCTGGGCTGCTCAGAGCATTTTATAAACACAGCCAGTGTTTCTGGAGTGCCTGAGTGTGAGCCCACGGATAAAATTATAGAGTGTTAGGTCACAGGATAACATTTTTTATCAAGACACAGGAATCTGCATTTTTCCATAGCATCCATAAAACTTTCCCTGACCTATTTTCATGGAGTTTTCTCTTCTGATCCCGAGACTTCCTGGGAACTATGAGATATATTTATAGCAATCAGAGAGGCCCCAGTCAGGAGGTTCCTTCGAGTTACTCACTCCCCACACAGAGGGGAAGCGATCCCACCCCAAGAGTGTGACAAATAAAATCAAGGGGTGCACCAAGGGCAGCTTCATTTGCTGTGAGCAGGAGGAACTCACCGAGCTCTGCCCACAAGGACAGTGCTGTGAAACACTTCAGCGATAAATGGGGCACAGTATTAAAGAGAAGGAGCTTTCCTCCACCAGAACTGCTTGATTAAAGTAAACCACTGTTGTGTTTTGTTTGGTGGATCCTGCTCTGGGCCCAGACTGCACAAGCCCATGGCTCACTAACTCCCTGGAATTCTGCAGGGCTGCTGCTGCCAAGAATGACAGAGGGGAAAAGGCAGAGGAAATTATAGGCTTTGGATGCAGAGAGAGAATTTGACAGAGTTC
Source organism: Bombycilla garrulus (assembly GCA_013400315.1). NCBI lineage: Eukaryota > Metazoa > Chordata > Aves > Passeriformes > Bombycillidae > Bombycilla > Bombycilla garrulus. The sequence goes on along the minus strand of VXBU01000549.1, from coordinate 517,838 downwards.
CATGGCTAAGATGTGCAGCCACAAAATAAAAAAGCTGGCAAAAAGTCAAAAGACTCGGAGCAGCCATAAATGGAATTTTTTGCAAACTGGGTGAAGAGACACAATCCAGGTTGAGAGGTTCAGAAAGGACCTCCAGCCACCTTTTCTGTTCAAACATCACCAGAGCTGGGCAGTGCTACGTGGCCTGTGTGTCACAGCCACACGGATTTCTGCACACCTTCCTCCTCCCAAACTCACTCAAATGCCAGGGAACCTAAACCAAGCAGCCCCACGGCCAAGTGTGCTCCAAATGCAGAAAATATCTCCCTAAAGGTTCAGGAAGGAGTACTCAAAGCAGTGCAAGAAGGACCTTTGTTGATGAGGAAAGGTGTGGAATTCCTTTCTTTATAAGAAAAGGTATGAATTATTTCCAGGCTGACAGTTTTATATAACACACAAACAAACCCTGGCTAAAAGTAATATTTACAAGATTAATATTGATCTAATGCTAGGAAAACAGAAAACAGGATTTATTTCTAGGTATGCCTCCCAAAGTAAAGCTGAGAGCTGAATGGTAAATTCTGCATTTTTTGATACTGAAGAGAAGCAAAATGCAGTGAGGCAGGGACAGGTCCCACAAAGCAGAGTGCCCCTGGCTCTGGGATATCCAGCCAGGATGAGAACCTGAACTTGCACCAGCCTGGGGGAGGTTTGTGCACGTGCCCTGCTGTGTCCAACAGGGACTGGAACCTTTGGCTGAAGGAAAGTCACGTAAAAACATTTACAGAAAAGGATGGGATTAGAGAGATGACAGCAGAAACCTCAGTGAGAAAGTCTTCTTCAAATTATTCCTTCAAATGTTCTGGTTTGGGGAGCAACTTGGATCAAACAGGAAATTAAGAGCAATTAAGTGGTGTCTAGAACAGCAGCTGGTCAGAGAGAGCACGGTCTGAATTATTACATAGGTAACTTTTAAAAGACAAACAGTGCAATTCCTCCACTCTGAAGCTCTGCCAAGTAAGGGGTGGAGCACCCCAGTCCATCCCACAGAGATGTTGAGTCTGGAGAAAAATCACGTTGTGGAGTTGAATCTTTCAGTGGTAATCAGCAGATCCAGGAACCAGACCATGAATTCCTGGGTGAGTCAGCTGCCTGAGCTGGGTTTTACCCACAGCTGCCTCTCCTGCCTGTGCTGGGTTTCCAGGATCCTGCAGACAATTCCCAGTGCCAGGGTGCCCTGGAGCTGCCAGGCCCAGCCTCAGGGGAGGCAGCAGCAGAATTCCTTCCTCAGAGGTGTCAGCCCCAGCAGCTCCCTGGACACGTGCCCTGGGCTGTCAACAGCAGCAGAGGTGGATTTCTCTCTGGAATTAATTGCTTAAACCCTTCAGCAGTTCTTAAGAACACAGGAGGTTGGGAGGAGGATCTTCTGGAATGAGTGATTTCTTCAGCAAAACGTGATTCTTCAACTGTGTTAATTCTTTGTAATTGAAAATGCAAGAAAAATCTCGTACAACTATCAATGGACTTCAGACTAAGGGAAAAATTTAGTTTCTGGAGAAAAGCTAATTTAAATTTCTCAGAATTTACCATTCAGCCTCTGCATGGAAGGAAACTTGCTTGGTTCTACACAAAATGGTGCAAAGCATTTCCCTGTTAGGGAAGGGGCTCAAAGGCATTTTCAAGCTTCAAAAGTTTGAAAGTTTGAATTTATCCAACAAAAATGAAAAAGGGAAGCTATATTATAGATAACTTTGCAGACTGTCTGTGCAAAGCAGAGGAAAACCAAGGACATTTTCCTAAGGCCACTGCTGACAGATGATGTGAAGAAAAATAAAGAGGGACAAAACACTGAAGCAAACCCAGATTATACAGAACTGAAAGTAGGAGTTCCAAAATCCTGATTTTTAGCAGAGTTACTTTTCCAGCAGCACCCACTGCCCCATTCAGCACTTACCTTTGTTGGAAAGGGGAATTTGGAGGGTTCAGTTTTGCAGGGGGTGTGGATGGCAGTCAGTGGAGGAGGCCAGGAGTGGGTCATCTCCTAAAACACAACAAAAAGCAAAGTTATTAACAAAATTAAGCAGATTTCAACTTGCAATCTGGATTCTCTCCATTTTGAGTTCATTGTTCACCCTTCACTAAGCTTCATATTCAAACCTTAATTTCCCAAATGTGCAACAGAGATTTTGCATGTAAACCTGAATGTTAAATTGCTACCCATGAGAAGAGAGAGCTACGACATAATAACAAGCAGCAAGGCATAAATCAATCAGCTTGGCTGGTCTGAAGATAAACTGCAGTGCAAGTCAGAGTCTGATCCTTCCAGAGTGTGTGGGAAGAAGAATCCCAGGAAAGGATTTGAGGAAATCAAATGCCTGCAGCTGGAAAGCACCTCCTGCTCTCTCAGAGCATCTCCAAGGCCCAGGAGCACTGAAGGTCACACAAATAATGAGCCAAGGAAATGCTCCAGAGGGACCTGAGGATCCTTTCGTGAGAGCAGATGCAGGACAGGGGATCACAGGAGGGGTGAAAGCACTTGGGGAAATAAGCCAGGCAGGAGACAGGGAAGGTGCTGCCATGGGGCAGGATTAAAAAGAGCAGGATTAAAAACTGTATTTTGGGGGAAGAAATGCAGCTGTGGCTCTCAGGGAGGAGGATGCAGAGGGGATCTCCAGGAGATGATGTGCACACCACAACACCCAGCCCTGCTCCCAGTCTGGCCCGGTCTCCCTGTGCTGGAGGAGCACCTGGAGAGCTCCTGGAACAGCTGCACTGGGACAGGCTCTGAGACAGGCAGGGTGCTCCTTGGCAACAGTTGTATTTTCAACAGAGTTGGGAATAAGAACACTAAGAACTTACTTTGAGGATTTCATCCACGCAGCTCACCTCACCAGAGGCCGATGCCTATAAATCAAAACTCAAAATTAACAACTCCCAGTTTTTCCAAGGTCAACAAACAGTTAAAAACAAACCTCAGTCCTTATTGTGACTCATATGGACTCTACAGACACAAACAGCCCTTGCTAATAACTCTTTTCATCAATTTCAATATCAGATAGATCCCTGTTTTCATGGCATGAGTCACAGTTATGAAAAGCAAACACACGACATCCATAAAACTGTGGTAATAATCTCTCACTTTTCACTCGGCAGTGAAAGTGATCACAGGCAGTCAGTGAAATTAAAAACTTGTAGAGAAGGGAAAGAGAATCACAGCCTTCAGGCATTTCCTGGAAGCAGCCCCAGGATAGTATCTGAATTCAAGTGCGGGACCGTGAGTGCACAGGAATGACAAACTGCATTCCCAAGTACAACACTCATCCCAGAGTGATCCCAGAAACAGCAAGAATTCCCCAACTGTGAATCTTCTGCATCCCTGGCTGCCACAAGCAGAACGAAGCAAAGCTGCTACAGGATTCTCTGCATCAGCATTGATGTGGCAACTCTTCACAAGCAAAGTAATTTCTGATTTCCTTACCTGTGTGCTGGATCTTACTCTGCTACGTGCTGCAATCCCAGGAACAAGGGCTTTTCTCTGGCTACCATGATTCAAGCAGTTAGACAGGAGATGAAATGAGACTTTATTACTGGGGAGGGCTCTCTCCTTGTAAGTGAGCTGCAGTCAGAGTCTGTGTCTCCACAATTCGGGAATTACCAAACTCCTCAAAGCTGTTGACCCAATAGTATTTTATATCCAGCACAACTGATAAAAGTTCTGCACCCTGTTCAATTTGGTGTGAAGGTATAATAATCACATCTGGTAATTGCTACTCACTTCAAAGGAAAATCTGATACAGGCAGATTGTATCAACAAGTCTAAGTCAGTTCAGCTCCCAGGAACAACAATGTATTTACCCAGCCTGTCAAAATATTTGTGGATATCCTACAATTTCCCTAACTCCTGACTAGAGAAATACTTTCTGAAAATTGGCCTCTTGGGGTTAAGTAAGCCTTTCTGAACATCTCAGCCTTTATTTAATAAAAATCCCAGTTTCCACACGGAAGAAGCAGAAAACAAAAATAATTACTTTTGCACGCTCCCCGTTGAAAACACGGGCTAGGCGAAGCCGCTCCGAGTAACAAAAACACAGTGTTTACTAAAAACCCCATTTGGGTTAGGCGGACTGGGACTTCGGAGAGGCTGGAAAACCCCGGGCCGAGCGGATTTACATTTCAGGAGGCAGGACGCGGGCAGCGACTTACATCCAGCGGCTGGGAAGGGATTTTCAGCTTGGTCAGGTGCGCCTTGCTGCCGGGCTTCAGCTCGTTGACGCCGCCGCCGTGGCTCTGGCCGCCGTAGTGTTCCGAGGATAGCTTCGGTTCCGTGGACTCCTGCCCGTCCATGGGCCTGACGTAGGCCGTGGGTTTCTGCAGCATGGAGCTGGACTTGGACATGAGCGAGGGCGGGAAGGCCTGGCTCGAGTGCTGCCCGCCGGCGAAGGAGGGTACGCGCGAGGGCGAGTCCCAGCTGGGCTCGGGGTCGCGGGGNCTGGGGCTGAGCCGAGGTGCCGGGCGCGGGCCCCACGGGCGTCCATTTGCCGCTCTGGTGCGAGCCCGCTCCGCCGCCGTGCCGCTGCTCCGCGAAGAAACCGCCCGGGGCTTTGTCGTCGGGAGCCGCGGCCACCGGCGCCGAGGGCTTGGGGATGGCCACGATCTTCTGCAGCGGCCGCTCCCCGATCAGATCCGTCATCTCGTCATAGTTCCCCAGCATGCTCTGGATGCGGCTGGACAGCTTGTCTTCTTTGCTGGTCTGGGACAAGGAGCCACAGAAAACAGGGTTTAGAACCAAAAATCAGGGTTTAGAACCAAAACACAGAGTTTAGAACCAAAAAATGGGGATTTAGAACCAAAAATGGGGGTTTAGAACCAAAACACAGAGTTTAGAACCAAAACACAGAGTTTAGAACCAAAAAATGGGGGTTTAGAACCAAAACACAGAGTTTAGATCCAAAACACAGAGTTTAGATCCAAAAGACAGAGTTTAGATCCAAAACCCAGGATTTGCCACCAAAAACCAGGCTTTAGAACCAAAAACAAGGCTTTAGAACCAAAAACAAGGCTTTAGAACCAAAAACGAGGCTTTAGAACCAATCACAACTTCACCTGCAGTTAAATGACCATGTAACCACAGCACTTAACCTCAATTTCAGCTAGAGTACACTTCTGTCTTTGCCAGCATTTCCAATTCTCAATTTTAGTTCTTCAAATGGCAATTTGACTCCCTCAAACATATTAAAAACATATAATAATGCTTACTTACCTCCCTAAAACATACTAAAAATTCAGCCAGAATTTTTTATTTTAGAATACAAATATTTGGCTCTCTCTTTGCCAGTGTTTCAATTCTGAATTTTAGTTCTTCGAAGAGCAATCTGACTTTCTCAAACATATTAAAAATATGTAATAATACATATTTAACTTCCTAAAACATACTAAAAATTCAGCAGCTGAACCAGCAATAATCAATTAACACACTGCTGAGCTGGATGCAAGTTCCAAAGCTGCAGATGCCTCCTGTCACCCTACAGACTGTAATTTCTCTAACACAGAATGCATCAGTCCTAAAAGGTTTTAATTAGCAGTAAAAATAAAATCAACTTAACCTCACCCCCGTAAGTCATTTTTAATTGGTATTTACACTGGCACAACGTTCCTTGCACACAGTTAAAAGGGTTCTTTCTCCTAGAACCATTTTGTTTTTGCAGATCTGGGATGCTGGATCATTCCCCCCTGCATCCCAACCAGCTCCAGTTAACTCCAGCCACGTGGGCTTTGGTTTTCAAGCCCAAGACAGCGATGGGAGGGCAGCAATAAAAAACCACCGGGTGCTTCTCAACATTCCTCCTGCAGGAAGGCACTCTGCACCCGTGTTTTACTTCTTGCAAACAGCTGAAACTGCAGCCAGGGAAGGGCTCGCTTTCAAAGTGAGTTTTTGAACTATGTAAATAACATATTAAAGAATATTTTATTGCTTATTCCAGAATTAGGTTATTTTTTCCAATTCTGTTCAGCAAAGCAACCTGGAAGGAAAAGCAGCACAGGCTGAAAGCTGTGCAAGACCACAAACAGAATCAACTCCTTCAAAACAAACTAAAGCATCAGATAGAGCTACTGGAGCACTAGTTAGAGCTGATAATCCTGTCACATCAAACATCCCAGCATTTTAAATTAACCTCCTATTTAAACATTCTCTCCCTGAACTTATGCAGGTCTGGATTACGTTGGTGAAAGGTTAGAAAGTTTAGCAAGAGGGCAAAGCACCCCAAAAATGGCAACTGGGCATCACACCATGGACAGCTTAATTGTGTTGAGTCACTGTACAGAACGTGAAGGAAGGAAAAAACTTGGATGGTTTTATTTTCCTTTTTCTCACTCCCTGTAAAGGTTCCTCCCCTTCCCAAGCATTACAAATCTGCCAGTGGAGCTGTGACTGCCCAGTTTTATTTTCAAACCCTGCTTAAACACTCGGTTGCCATAAGAGCTTTCGATCTAAGGAGGACTCATATAAAAATAAAATATGAGTTTGCACGTGATTTCTGCCATAAAAGCTGCGTTTTTCTGAGGTGCAGGAACTCACCACTTTGTATGGTTCAGCAAAGAGAGGAGAGTTGGGTGGGAAGGCTTCGTCACCCTGCTGAATTTCTTGATTTCGCCTTTCCCTTTCTTTCATACGCAGCACATTCCGGTCTTCACGGTTCATGTTGCTACGAGCAAAAAGATCAGTCAAAGATCAGTCCTGATCACACAGGGAAGCAGCAGGGATGAGAGAGCCCAAAGCAGGGATCTGAGAGCCCCCAAGCAGCCTCTGGCCCTGTTTGGCCATGGAATGATCTCTGTTAGGAACCCTCTGAGGGCCACAATTCCTCAGAACTGCCCAATTTCAGCCCCCTCCAAAGGGCTGTAACCCCCAGCCCACAGCTGGCTTCTAACAGGGAAACTTTATGCAGCAATTAAAGAAAAAAAAAAAAAAGAAATTGAAAAAAAAATCCACCAAGTCCTCAGGCAAGTAACTATTTCAAACCACTTCACCCGCTCGAGTCATCTCGGTTGCAGCCCACGCCAAACATCTCCCGCTCATTTCTAAAATACCTTTTCTCCCCCACAGCCCCCAGATGTTCTGCCATCCCCCCACCCATTCACTGCCTGACTTCTCCTGCAGATTAGGGTTATTTTTGGTGCTGACATACCTTTTTTTGGCACCCGTTCTCCAACATATTCTAACCTCAAGCTTTGATGTGGTTTCCAGGTCTCTCTCCCTCCCTGATTCCCAAAAGGCATTTCAACTCAAAGCAGTAATTTCAGGAAGTTCTGGCAATAATGCACCTTTTGCCTTGGACCATATCCTCCTACAGCAAAAATGCAGATTAAAAACCTGCCAATCCCCCTTCTCTTAACAAACTTTCCTTTGCAGTTTGGTCCTGCTGCTTGTGCTAACAGAAATCCATCAAATTCTTGCAAAACACACACAAAAGTTGGAACAGATTCCCTCTGAGCTTGACACAGCGTTGGGACATAAAGGAGTCAACAAGAGATGATAAATAAGGTGCCACTGACTCCTTTAACATCAAATCCCAGACTGGTTTGGGTTGGGAGGGACATTAAATCCCCCCAGTGATGCCCCTGCCATGGCAGGGACACCTCCCCCTGTCCCCGGGGGTCCCAGTGCCCAGCCCAGCCTGGGGCACGGCCAGGGATCCAGGGGCAGCCACAGTGAGTGCTAAACTCTGCATCAAGAGACTCAGAAATGTTCTTTCCTGATCTGCACAGAGTACACAAGGTGTATCCTGTAGCCATCCTGATGTTCCACCACATAAGTTGCAGTGTAAAATGAAAATGTTAGGTGCTTAGAAAATAATTTTTTCATGACTTTAGGCAGCTGTCTGATTATTAAAAATAAAAAATGGCTTGCTAGAGCATGACTCTGGAAGCTGTGCAAACCCACCTATTGCATTCTCAATGAGAAACCTTCAACCCATCGCTGAGTTTTTAAAACACTAATCTTTTCCCCTCAGTGACACTTCAGCTCTCACATTTTCTCCCCATTTGGCTTCACTTTTCCACTGCTCTGAGAGCACTGAGAGCCTGCCCAAAGCACTCCAAACCCAGGGGCAAGCTGAGATCCTGGGTGTTTCTAAGGCACCAGGTTGGTTTGATTTCCCTGCCTTACGAACACACACAACCCATCTCTGTGCTGACACCAAACCCATGAACACAACTTACATCTTATGTGAAAAATCACTTTTTTCTGCAGTTCTCCTGTAACCTGCTGAACTCCTGCAGCCACAGGTGGCCATCGAGGCTGGAGAGGGACCCGTGCTCTGGAACGTGGCCAGCAAACTCCTGGCAGCATTCTGGCTTTGATGACAAACTTGTTTTATAAGTCTGAGGCTTAAAAAGCTCATTCTTGAGACTGCAGCCCAATTTATTACATATGTAGGATTTCAACACAGATAAATATCAGATTTAATTACAGACACTGATCTGTTAAAGCCAACTGGATCAGTCTGAGCCCATGGCATTTACTACTAAAGGCAAATTTTGAGGCAGGGAATAGGAATGCTCTGGTTCTGGGTGCTTCATTCCCACCAGTACACTATGATCAGGAATTTTACACAGCTATATATATATCCAGAATAATCTTAACAAAAAATGTTACATCCCTGTTTTCCAACTAGAGGGTTAAATATTTAAAAAGACCTTCACTAATTTTTACAGAGACAAGCACCATCTTTTAAAATTGCATCAATACTTCCTATAACTCTTAGAGCTGAAGAAAAGCCATCATTTGTACCAACACTGTCCCACAAAAGGAACATTACAGCAAAGATTCACCGAGATCTGAGCTGGTGCAAACCCAGAAACTGCCCTGGCTGTACCTGCCCAGGTCACTGTAAAATTAGTCACCAGAAAAAGAGCAGTTAATGACACTTTTAACCACTCCTCCCCAGCCTTTTGTAACAAAGCAAATGATAAACACCCTCATGGGGAGTCACCTTGACTGTCTGGGGATTTAGTTTAGTTTTTTTTTAAAACTCTTTTACATTTTTTATTAGAGCAAATAGTTTGACTGTGATACGAGTTAGACTTGTTGGTATCTAATCATCCAATCGGCACACAGAGCTATTTTAAGTGCCTGTAATGTGTACAAGGCCATTAAAATCACACCAGCATTAAATGTGTAAATAGAGGAAGCTCGTGGGGCTTCCTTAGCTCTGTACTTCAGACAACTTCCCACTCAAACCCACGTCTCCCACAGCCACGAGCCTACAGCAGGGAAATGTTCCCATGGCCAGGGAAAGCAAGGAGAGGGACTTGGAGAGGGAGATAACCAAGGCCTGTCTGCTGATCAGCAGGTAGGAACTGCAGGAATTCAGTTTTCAGACCACCTGAAGTTGTAACAAACCTTCATTATCCACTGAAATGTACTGCTCCCAGCCATCCTCTGGGAACAAGGACAGCACCTCTGCTCCTTCCCTGCACAGGCCTGGAAGTGGAAGGTGAAAAATCTGTTGCCTGTATCAAGATAATGCTGTTAAAATTCCCTTTTTGCCAGGTGGCCTGAGCTGAAGTGCGAAGGAGGAGCAGAGCCAGGATGAGAGAGCCAGAACAATGTCCCTGCAGCAAAGGTCAAAGTCATCTTAGCTCCCACATCTGGGAAAAGAGAAGTTAAAATCTATTTCCAAAAATCAGAAAACAGGCCTAAAGCACAGCAGAGTATTGCCATTTTTAGGAAGCTGAACTCCACATGGTTTGAGTCACTCCTCTGCAGTGTGTCCCACTGCACCTTGAACAGTCCCTGTGTCTGAGACTTCCCTGCACAACAGCCAAGCCTCCACATCCCACGCCTCGGCTCCAGCCCACAGGAAGGGTTGAAAGCAAGCAGGAAACCCAGCAGGGCATCCACAGAAACTGTGCCCCGGCCTCCCCTGAGTGTATTCCTGCATCACCATCTCCGCTGCTGCAGGCACAGCGAGCACATCACCCTCACCAACACACAGCTCTCATTTCTCCTGCCAACCCCTTCCCAAATCCCAAATCCCTTGGTATTTCTGTTCATCCCAGATCCAGCAAGGGCATGGTTTGGTTTGAGATCATCACCTTGGATGTGTCACTCGAGGTGTGAAATGGCAGTGCTGGTGCTGCCTTCTCCTGCTCCCACTCCCCCAGGCAGGGGGCACGTCCCAGCTCTGGCACTTCTAGACCACAACTCCAGACGAAAGATCAACCCCAAACCCAGCACACCCACGCTGCCTCAGCTTTCCTGGCAAAGCTGTTAAAAGAAAAGAGGACCTCGGCCAAACCCTCCTCACCCCCTGAACCACATCAGGCACCCCTCAGCACCAGCAGCATCTCCTCATCTCCCCAGACACCGTGAGGCAAAACCATCAAAGGCAGAGCTCGGCCCAAGGAACGCTCCGTGCACGGCCCAGCCAAAGAAATCCCAGCCCAGCACCCTCAGCAGCCATCAGAGCACCTTCAAAGCTGATCACAACACCTCCACTTCCTGCAAGACATCCTCACTTCACTCCGGGGCTCCTCCAGTCCCCACCGGTTTCATGAGCAGGAGGAATCAAACAGTTAATTGGTTAATTGGCCGCGATGAAACCCCGATTTTGTTTGACAACACTCGGCCAGGAAGGATAAACAGGCTGAGAGGGAACGTGCAGGATCCCAGCTCCGTGTGGGGCACACCCAGCTCCCTCATTTCATCCCTTTCTCTTAAAAGGATGGGGAAAAAGGGCTCTAACCAGGAGTGATGCTTTCAGAAGACATTCAGAAGTACCTGAAGCTGCCTTAATGCTGTGTCCAAAGATGCCTGTTGATTATTTCAAATATTCTTTGTACCACGGGCAAGGGGCATCTCAGGAGCTGGCACAGGACACTTCTCTCCCAGCTTGTGCATCAAGTAGGGCATCCCCACAAATCCTGCCCTGAAATCATGTACATGAACCTAAAATGCTACTCTGTCAGCTTTGAATACAAATGCATTCCCAGAGGAGCTGTTTCAAAAGGGAGACATTGAAAAATAACTGCCCTGCAACAACAAAATTAACACAAAAACACCGACACACACAGAGGAATGTGCCCTGGTGTCACCAAGAGCTCCTTACAGCAGTGTACATATCACCTGAACTTCCACTTTCTATGTGACCGATGGTGAAGAAGAAACACACAGAAAAAAATGTAACATTTCCTACTAAAACAATACAGCTTTGCCCAAAAAAGCACAAACAGGACAAATCTCCGGAACGTGTTTAGAGGATAACTGATGGTGCAAATACAGAAGCAGCAGTCATCCTCAGAGTTTTGTGACTGAAAGAAGGGACACAACTAAAAACAAGAGTTTATACAGAATTCAAGTAGTTTTTGTATGTGTCCAGACAGAGGAAAAAAACTCCAACTTCTCAAAAGCATGAATTTTTCTGTTTCTGTCCCTCTCAAAGGTGAGGACATGCCAAGGGAGGGGATTTGGTCTGGGATGGCTCCTGGTGCATGTGAGATCCACCAGGATCCCAAATTCCATCCCATAACTCGGTATCACAGGGTGAGGCTGCACAGGTGAGCACAGGAACCCCTGAGCCATCCTCTTGCTCAGCTGTTTTGATGAGAATGAACTTTCCCACAGCTCCATCTCCCTCTTTCCAAGGTTCCACTGGAGCTCTTGGGAACACAATTCAAATAAAATTGCACTGGTGAGATGATACAAATATAAATCAGATTCACCACTAACTGAAGCATAAACGTTCCTCATTCCTACAACACAAACACAAATGTTTCTATCCCACCTTTTACATCAGGAATTCCTCCTGCACGTCCAACAGGCACAACATAACGTGCCCCAAAAGCTGTCTGGGAACACCTTTGTACGTACTGAGGGTGGGAGAGCTTTAAATAAAAATAATAAAGAAGTGACTTGGCCTAGGTCTGGTTAATGTTTGACAAGAACTCCCAGGGAGGGCAGAGCCAGCAGTTTGCTGCAGGCACTTCTCCTTCCCACTCAGCTCTGGAGCACCCAGAAATCCCCAGCAAGCTCGATGTGCCTGGGCTTGTGCTGCTCCCCAGACAAAGCAGCACAAATCCCTCACCACCGTTAGCTGAGAGAAATTCCACAGCACTTTCTGTGGGAGCACGGCCTTAATTCCAGTGTCTGACTCCAGTAATTACATCCTGCTTTTGAGTTTTGGCTGCCAAAGTCCCCTTCATCCCTCAAATATCAGGTTGCCTGAGGATCAGTCAGCATCTTCCACCTGAGAAGCCAACACACGGCCATGGTGGATAAAAAAATTACAGTGATCATTTGTAACTCAACACTAACCACTGGAAAAGGACTTGGGGATCCTTTAGAAAGGGGATCTGTAGGTGTAAGAGTTAATTTCACAAGTCCAGATGAGAATTGGGTGCATCATTCATCACATGTGAGATTCAGCACACAGAAGAAGCAAGGGAGAAATGGGTTTGGGTTGGAAGAGACCCAGCCCCATTTTTTTGGTTTTAAAAATCATCCAGTTCCACTCTTCCTGCCAAGATAAGGTAAAAGAACTAAGGTAAAAGTGAACCCCCAGCAACTGGATTTTAAAAGCCAAGTCAAGGACATCTCTAAATTCAGCACTTGCAGTGCACCTCATTTAAAACCATTTTTTAGTCAATTTTCAAATCATACTACTAAAACAGCTTAAAACTGTTTATATCTGAGAATTTGCAAGACCGTTTTGATGCAATTCACTCAAGGGACCTTAAAAATGCACAAGCACACATCTTAAATGTCTCATTTTTGTGCAGAAGTACTACCCAGGAGGGAAAACGTCTGGTCCCTGCTCCCAGATGAACATAGAAATTAATTCCCAACTCTTTTCCTTCACGGGGAAAAATCTTTTCCTTCTGCTCTTTTTGAGCAGAGCTGCTCAAAGGACAGCAGTCCCTCCTCTCAGTCCTGTCTCTTCAGGAAAGCCTGGCAGCACAGAGCCCTGCTCCACGCACCGTCCCTCCGTCCTGGGGGACAGCACCCACACCACAGTGCCAGCCCTGACTCAGAGGAGGAGAACCTCGGGGACTGCCACCACAAAGCCACTGAAATTGTCATTTTCTGCACCTACCCCAAGGCCGGGCCAGGATTCCAGGCCAGGCAGGAGACGGGAGCCTCAGGGAACTCCTGCCACGAGAACCAGGAGGGGGAAGTGAAGCTGCTGCTGCTGCTGAGGATTTCAACTGTGCCTTGCCCAGCTGCATCTCTGTGTGCTGCATGCTGCAATACCTGCTCTGAGGAACAGGGGACCTCCCTGCTCAATGAGGCTCCCTGAGACACCGGAGCAGCGGCCCAGCAGAGCAGGCTGACCTCGAGCTCAGCCATCACCAGAAACGCTCTTTCCTTTCTCACTTACATCTCTTCCCAGCCAGCTCCAGCCCGATTCCATCTCCCACTCAACCAGGGACATCCTCCCCATCCTCTCCACCCCCATCTCTGGCAGAGTCTCTCATTCCCCCAGTGCAAAGATGGACCATCACAAATCCAGCATTTTTACACGCAATCCTTTCATGTCCGCACAGGCTAACCCAAGCATATTCCAACACAGTTTCCCAACAAATTTCTGCCCTTTAATTGGGCAGAAACTTAATAACCCAATTCCTGTGCCTACATGTTCATCTGCTTCAACTTTGAAGCCAAGACAATTGGCATTTAGATTTTATTAAGCAATAGTTATTCAGACATCTAACATTAATCTGGCTATTATCATTCTGACTTCCTCCCAATAATTTACTTTCATAAAAGACATCATTACATTTGAGTGTATGAACTCTGTGGCATAAGGATTAAGAAAGGATTCACTTGACAGAAATTCTCCGATAAATCTGCCTTGTGTAAGATTTGAAACAGCAGACAAGGTTTTAATGAGGTGCCATCTAAACCAGGAGTGAAAAGGCAAAAGGGAAAAATCACATTTGAGGTTCATCCTTCTCCCACCTCAGCTCAACTTTTTAATATAAATGACATCATATTTTCACATAATAATGACGTTTGGGTTTTTTTTCCCCAAAGTTCTTACGACTTTTTCACACTTTCCTGGCCTTAAACCAAGACATGAAAGTACAAAACACAGAATTCTCCCAGCACATCGCACTTCCAGCCAGCGAGACTGGGTGAGTTTTTTCAAGAAGAAAGAGAAGTTCAGCTTTTTGTGGCACCAAGTTAAAGACAAAGAGAAAAAGAGAGGAGAATTTTATCAGACACTTTACCCTGGTTTAAGTTCCTCCAGCCCCAGGGTAAGATCTTCCCGCTGCACTCTCTCACAACTTTTCTCTTGGGCTTCCCACGCTGACCAAGGCTCAGGCACTGCTGCATCCCCCCTGAGCTGAGCAGGTTTGAGATAACGATCCTCCTGACCCGTGCCAGGGAGGGATGGAGGAGGAGCAGAGCAAGAATTAAAAACTTCATTGTTTTAACTCTCCTCGGAACCATGGCAAACCACTCGGGGTGAGCACAGAGAGATCTTCCCTTTTCCTGAAGGGAAATCTGTGCCCAGCACCAGAACCAGAGGGTGGATCCACAGCAGCATCAACGTATTTTCTAAACTGTCATCAATTTATTATTATCAGTGCCTTTTCAAAAGTGGTGCCTTGAACCCTCACAGGGCCAGGGCTCCCACTGGCAGCTGCAGCATTTAGAGGACTGATTTACAGCTTGAAGATTTCACAAAACCCCCAATTTTGAGTACCAGAAAAATGAGAATTCCAGTTTTCCCTCCCACTTTTCAGCCCTAACTTGTATGCAAAGGCTTTACCAAACTCAGCATCATTCCCTACCTGTCTAAAATCTGCTGTCAGAACATGACAGCTTTGAGAAATGGGAAGCTTCCTGGTACCTTCAAACTTTATTTTTAAATTTAAACACGCTGAAGATGAGAGCACAGAGTAGCTAAACTCAGGAATAACCTAGAGAAGAAGAGCATTTAAGATTTGCAGGCAGAGCAAAAAAATTTGGAAGCCAGAGGAAGGGCCCAGAAATATCCAGAGAGGGAAGGTGAAACGCAGCAGGAAAACCACAGCCAGGATGTGCTGTGCTTCCAAACAAACACTGCTTAAAAAGATGGAAAGTTTTCACTTCTCATCCTACCTAAAATGCCACCTGTACTTTATAATCCCCCCAAGCAGACTGAGAAAAATATTCATATTTCTGCCCCCACTGAGTAACAGGGCATTTAGTGCAGCATCTTTTACCTCAGGAAAACAGCTGGTATATGTTAATTTAGCTGTACAAACACTTTTAATATAAATTACATCATATTTTCACATAATAACAATGTTTGGGGTTTTTTTTTCCCCCCAAAGTTCTTACAACTTTTTTTGCACTTTTCTGGATGTGGCCTTAAACCAAAAGATATTAAAGTACAGAGCACAGAATTCTCCCAGCACATTGCACTTCCAGCGAGACTCGCCGAGTTCTGCCAGCAGAAGAAGTTCAGCTTTTTGTGGCAGCATTAAAGGCAAACCCAAGAACCATTGCAAAAGCCATGTCAAAATTCAGTTGGGTTTCAAAACCCTTCGTGCAAGAGGCCACTCTACACCGAGCCGGGTCAGGGCTGGAGCCTGGAAACATCTCTGGAAGAGCCAAAACTCTTCAAGTGCCACAGAAACCCCGTGGTGAGAGCTGCTGAAGCTCCAGCTGAGCCAGCACCCCTAACTGGGGGATCAATCAGTGCAATTCCTCTAAGCACAAGCTCAAATTAATTTTTTTTACGGTATGATTCAGTATTTATAGCGAGAATCACACTTTTTTTTTTTATTGGATAATGCATTGAAATAAATTGTACAGCAAGGAATCAGCTCATTAGAGCAGCTAATGAGATCCAAATTTCACGCTCTAAAATAGCAATGAAGATTAAACCACACCCCTTTCTGACCATCTTGAGCTTCAAGTCTGTCAGCAAATCATGACTGGACAGATTTGAACGTTCCTCTGAATAAATAAGAAAAAAACAAACAAAACCATTTTTGAATTGCCAATTCAGCGTGGACCTTGCTTCACATGGCCAGGAAATAATGCAACTTTTTCCACTAAAAAAAAAAAGAAAGCTGAAGAAATAAAAACTGAGAAAAAAACTGAAGAAAGTATTTTTTAGGAGGTTATTAATGATTAACAAATTTAAGCTGAAGACTACTTGTAAAAACTCTCTCCTATTAAAACATATTTCTGGTAATTATTGGCTAAGAATGTGTCACAGTACAAAGTCCTTACTTGTGTTTTTTGCTCATTAAATATAATTAGAGGAGCTCTTTCAGCACGAGCAGTTGCTCCCTAAAAAAAATTTTCACCCTTTATCTTTTGCTTTACACCAAACACCAGCTTCCACCGTGGCAAATCAATGCTATAATATGATGCTAATTTATCCTACCAGCATCAGAGGGCTAAATTAAAGCTAAATTAATTAATCTAAAAATAAATAAATTAATTAGAAATCCCAAACTTCAGCAGGCAATTTAAACCAATATTCCAAGTGCACTTCACCCACAGTGAGAGGGGATTCCAGGAGCTCCACACCAGTAAGAACCAGAGCTGAACTGGAAGGTTTAATGGGAAATTAAACAAACTCAGCACCTCACTCCAAAATACAAAAACCTCCTCAGAACACACAAACAAACTCTCAGGAAGCTCTGTTCCACAGAGGACAACTCAGAACATTAAAAAAATCTCCCAGGAGATAGGGAAAATATCAGTACATCAATGCATTTTACTCCTCTTGGACAATCTTTGTGCTTCAAGGCCTCCTGAAGTTACAAAAATACAATAATATTGGGAGATCTTTGTAAAATCAAGCATTTTTCACTCAGCAATTTCCACTAGGTTCATTTTGTTTATGCCAAAGCACAGGACAACTTGCTGAAGTTACAACATGTTCCTTTAACTTCTTCAACCTGTTTCCCATATTCAGTTTTCTGAATTTTCCATCTTAATGTCTCCAAATCTGGATTTTGACCAAAAAAATTTTGAAGTACCTTTAAATAAGGAAATGCTTATGTTAATTGCAATGCAACACTGGAAAGCTACGTTGGCAGATCTCTCAAATGATTTTTTTTTTCCACAGAAACTCTGTGGATTCCTCTGCCCACGAAACGCACGACATGACACAAACTAAATTCCCATTTTGACGTAGCTTTTTTTGAGTTTGCTCTTCCCCTTCCCTGTGGGAAAACCAGAATTACAGTTGTTTAGGCTGGAAAAACCCTCCAAGCTCCTCGAGTCCAACCCTTCCCAGTGCCCCACGTCCCCAAAGTGCCACCTCCATGGGACCCACGCAGGACAGGGACCCCAGCACTGCCCTGGCCAATGCTCTCCAGGAAGGATTTGTCCCAAAATCCAGCCTGAACCTCCCCTGGCACAGCTTGAGGCCGTTCTCCCTCGTCCTGCCTTTGGGATTTCCTGAACACTTCCTCCTCCCCGAGTTCCTGTGCAGCCAAACCATGCCCAGGGAATTGTGGACTCTTATCTCTTCATCCTCCTCGCTTTAATCATTTGTGCACATCAAAGCCTGATTAAAACCATTTAAGCACTTCCATCACTGAAATCTCTTTAACGTCTTTTGGAAATTAAATTAAATGCAGAAACAAAACAAAAAAAAATATCCTCCATGTGAAGGCACAAAGCTGGACAGTTATGATCAGGTTTGAGTTTTTATAGTCGTGTCAGCAGGAATGGGGAAATACAGGGGAGTGCACAGTTTGTGGAGCCTAATTTATATAAAAATATAGTAGACAACCAATGTAAGTATCCAGTACTCATTTAAAATCAGACACCTTCAACAGGCTCACACCAAGGAAAGTGAACTTTAGCAATTTCAAAGGAAAATGAAGTGAAAATCTGAATGACTGCTCAACGGGGTGAAATTTCCACAGGAACCAAGTGGTGAGGGAAATACCTACTGTGGAACAACTTACCCCGGTGAAACCTTAGAATCCCAGCTAGGGACAAGTGGAAACAGTTTCCTGTGCCTCAGGAGCTGAACTTGTCACTGGCCACAAACACTGCTTCCCAGTGCTCTGCAAATTAAACACTCTGTATTTCCTTCTTAAACCGGAAAATGTCTGTCCATAAAGTGATGTACACTGAGTCACCAGGGCCTCACTTCAGGGGGTGACAAAGTGACATCAAAACCTGGCTGTCCTCTCATTTTAACACCATTTTAGCAGCTCGAAGTTGTGGGATCTGCTTTGGTTTGAGAGCTGCAGTGACACTTGTCAAGCCTCAGCCACCCCAGGGCTCATTTCTGCCCCTCCCTGAGGGCTGAACGGCTGAGGGAAGTTTCCAGCCCAAAGGACAAACAGCTCAAAGCTGCTCTTGGGAACTGCAAATAACGTGGGAGCACCAATCCTGCAGAAACAAACACGCTGAGGAGGAGCACACCGCCATCCTGCCCCTGCCTCCCACCCCTCTGCGCTCCCAGGGTGGTACTGGGAATAGTGGGAACTGCAGTGGGGCTGCAGAGGAGCACACCTGTGCACAGGGAGAGACCTGGGAGGATAAAACAGCCTCTCCTGGAAAACATCGTCACTGCAGGACTGCACATTAGTGACAGTACTCTCTATTTGCTTCATCATAAAGCAGCATCTAATCTAAACTGAACTTTAGGTATCTAATCTCAAGTAACTTATCAATAAATGTCGTGATGTGAACAAAAACTAAGATGAACTGTAAAAATAAACAAGTCAGTAGAAGGGGGCTCTGAGCTGCCTCATGAGGTGTTGTTTTCCATAAAAAGATGAGCAGGAAGATTTCTCTTAATGAGCTGTTAACAGAGGAAAATTAGTTCAAGACTTCAGGGCAAGAACTTCCCTCATCCCAGGTTTGTACAGCATGGAGTATAAGGAGATTTCTTTCCTGCTGGTACCTGGTGCTGCTGGCAGTTTAATAGCCCAGGTTTTACATTCATCAGCAAGAATTAATGAACCAAGTAAGAACAAGAGACAAGACAACGCGAGGAACCCCAAGCACTGGGCAGAAAGGACAGGGTGAGGGAAAAGAGGGGTTTGAAACACAGAGCTGAAAAAGGAACCTGGGAAACAGCAGAAGTCTGAGAGCCTGGGGAGATGGCAGACACCAGAGAGGCACGAGGCAAACACGCTCCCAGCTCCAGGAATTCTGGCTGGCACAGCTGAGGCTGGCCCTGCCCCAGGAGCTGTGCCCGAGCACAGCACAGCCGCACCGGGAGCAGCACTGCTCCAGCCTGGAGGGGTTAATCCAGCTGGGACACCAAAAAGAGAATAAACGTGGATTCCTGCAGGACAGAGCCCAGCACAGCTCCAGCACTCGGGCTGAGTCAGTGACACGAGGGAGCAGGGGCTGAGCCTGCATTTCCCAAGAGTGGCAGCAGCCCTGGCATTTCACAAGCTGCAGAGATCTCCTCAGCCCCTGTGGCTCCAGACGAGGAACCGTCCTGCAAGAGACGAGTAACTGCCACACAGGTTCTTTCATCAGCACTTTTGCAATTCTATGAACCTGATTGCTTATTTTCGTAGTTTAACACAGTTAGCAGGATATTTTACATACATCTAACCCTGCTTCAGCTAAATGGAATCTGTTGAAGTTTCCTGACTTGTTTCCAGATACTCCCTCCTCATCCTGCAGCCTCTCCATCTCCCCCACAGCTCGGGGCGTTCTGCTCTCCCAGTTCGGGAAGGTGACACCAACTTCATTTTGGTTTTGGTTCATACTCTGAGGTACAAACTGAAGGACAGGGGGTCTTGGTGGGAAGGGGCCTTAAATCCCCCTCAGTGCCACCCCTGCCATGGCAGAGACACCTCCCACTGTCCCAGGAACCCCTCCCACTGTCCCAGAGACACCTCCCACCGTCCCAGGCTGCCCCAATGTCCAGCCTGGCCTTGGGCACTGCCAGGGATCCAGGGGCAGCCCCGGTGCCAGGGCAGAGACACCCCCACGGGGCAGGATTCCTTCTGTGCATCTAATCTAAACTGAACTTTAGGTATCTAATCTCAAATTCAGTTATTTCTCAGCCTCTGCTGAAGATAACTGTGACACCATAGCAGCAACAGAAAGGAAATAGAACAAACCACAGGTGAGTAACGAACTGAAATTATGTGGCCAGGAACAATTATTGCCACAGAAAAGCGACCTCAGCCACCAAAAACTCCAGACTATTCCTGCATCCTCACAGGGGACTCCAGACACAACCCTGCTGCTCATACTCGCACGGAGTGCTGTGCTCTCCTGGAAGCTGCTCGAGCTCTCTCCCCGTGCCAGAGGTGCTGCTCCCCTGGCCCAGCTCTCAAGACACAACTCTCAGCATTTCCGCCCTCAACGCTGCGGATTTCTGACGAACTGGAGCACAGAGCGATGATCACAAACCCCAGAGCAGGAGGATGAGAGGGAAGGGAAGGTTGAATTGACAGGCAGAGAGAGGAA
>VXBU01000549.1:465091-484540 GCA_013400315.1 Bombycilla garrulus | reverse complement strand
AGAGAGAGTCCTCCAGGGTCATAGAGAGAGAGTCCTCCAGGGTCATAGAGAGAGTCCTCCAGGGTCATAGAGAGAGTCCTCCAGGGTCATAGAGAGAGAGTCCTCCAGGGTCATAGAGAGAGAGTCCTCCAGGGTCATAGAGAGAGAGTCCTCCAGGGTCATAGAGAGAGTCCTCCGGCGGGCAGAGCGGCACTGCCCGCGGGCCTGCACTCTCTATCGCCCCTGCCGCTCCCGCCACGTCATTGCCAGCAGGGATCACAGAGCCCTCATGAGGATCACAGAGCCCTGATGGGCATCACAGAGCTCTGAGTGCCAGGGGCATCACAGAGTCCTGATGGGGATCACAGAGCCTTCCCTCATTGCCAGCAGGGATCACAGAGCCCTCATGAGGATCACAGAGCCCTTATGGCCAGCAGGAATCACAGAGCCTTCCCTCATTGCCAGGGGATCACAAATCCCTGATGGCCACCAGGGATCACAGAGCCCTTTCCTGTTTGCATGTCCCTGAACAGCCCGGTGACCCTGAGGGCAGGTGACGTGTGAGTGCTATTTCCAGCCCCGGAAGAGCCTGGCACAGATTCCAGCCAGGGATTATTTTAAGCCCGGGTTTGTGGTCGTGCTTGGCTGTGTTGATGAATTCTGAGACTGGACTGAAATTGGCCTGAGCTGTAAACTGAGGCTGGAGCTTCTGGGACGCCCCGTGCTGGGGAATTCCAGGGAAATCACTGCTCAGTCTTCTGTGCAACCACAGGAAAAGGAGGTCCTGGGTGTACCAGACAAGGATTTCAGTGGGAGAAAGTTCTGGGCACATCTGGGTCTGCAGAGGGGAGCAGGAGAGCACTGAGTGAAGCACAGAGGGGATGCTTGGAGAGGCTCCTGGAACAGAGGCTGGACAGGGTTAAAGGAATAAACAAGGGATTTATTAAATTGTTCAAGGGATGCACCCTGGGCAGTGCATGAGCCCGGCTGTGGCTCCACCCTAAATGGACCCAAGATGGGCTCTGGGTCCCGAGTTTTCACACTTTTGTAAGTTCTGCTCCATTTCCATGTTGGGTTCATTGTCCAATTCCAGCTCCAGGTTCTGCAGTCCCACCCTCCCAGTTTGCTCTCCTCAATTCTCTGCTGTTTGCACTTTTTGGGCCCAAAGCTGCCAGGTGCCCTTGGTTTGTGGGGCTGGGAAAGGATTGTTCTGTGGGACTGAGCTGTGAGGAGAACTTGCCAACACTTGATTTGAAGTTCAGAGTGACACACCAATGCAGTGCAGAGTCTGGAAAATATGAAAATTAAACTTGAGGCATTAGGGTGGATACTCTGAGGAGCACAGAGTGACCAGAACTGTCCCTGCTGAGGCCAGAACTGTCCCTGCTGGAACCAGAGCTGTCCCTGCAGGACAGCAGCCCTGGCAGAGCCCCAGCCATGTGCCAGCCCAGGGTTACTCCAGGGCACTGCCATCCCCTCTGACCCGGCTCTGCTCCCTGAATCTCTCTGGAAAAGCCAAATAAAAAGCCTCCCAGGAAGCAGGGTTCCCTGGGGGCTGTGCAATACCCCCATGCCAGCAGCAGCTGGGGCTGTCCCTCAAGGACAGCCGAGGTCACACACCTCATTAATATCCCGTCATTAGCAGCGTGCTGCAATTCCCGAGGCAATTGCAGCCAAGCTGCCAGAGCCAGCGCTGGAATGGCGAGGCTCTGGGGCAGGAATCCTTCCTTCCTGCGCTGCTGAGTGTCTGGGAGTGTTCTCTGGGGCAGGAATCCTTCCTGTGCTACTGAGTGTCTGGGAGTGCCCCGTAAATGCAGCACTGGGGGCTTGGTAACGCTCTGTTTGTGACGCACTGTGCTGCCACTCGTGCTTCACCCTGGAATTAAAAGTATTCCTAAACACTGTTTTTCACAAAACTCATAAACCTACGTGTCAGGATGAGGTTTGTGTTGGGATGAATTCACCAAACCCCAAAGAATGTGTTTTCATCCCAAAATGCTTCCCTTGGCAGAATCTTTCATGCTGCTCCTTCCCCTGCTGGGATCCTGGGATGCTCCTGGAACATCTGGGGATTCTGTCTAAAAATTTTATTTGGCTCTTTAGGGATTCCTGATCCTTTAAAGGACATTTTTCCCAGACGCTCATAAAGCACTTGGTGGCCAAACACTGCCCTGGAAAACACAATGTATCTATGCTGAGCCAAACTGCAGTGAGAGGGCCCCAGGGAGACATTAAATTATTTAAATATATATAATACTTTAAATTTTATAATTATAATAATATATAATATATATTTTATATTATATCTTAATTATAGATCTTGTACTACATATAATACATATAATAGAGAATGTATATTAATTATATGTACTAAAATATNGTGGCCAAACACTGCCCTGGAAAACACAATGTATCTATGCTGAGCCAAACTGCAGTGAGAGGGCCCCAGGGAGACATTAAATTATTTAAATATATATAATACTTTAAATTTTATAATTATAATAATATATAATATATATTTTATATTATATCTTAATTATAGATCTTGTACTACATATAATAGAGAATGTATATTAATTATATGTACTAAAATATAGACAAATAATATCAAATACTTAATATTAAACTATTAAAAAATAAAATACCTGTGATTATTACAGACCAAGTGTACTGTAATTCCTACTGGACATAAAGCAATCATATACTGAATTTTACTGAGCACAGCTGGTATGAAATTATCTTTTCACACAATCTCAAATTGCGATACCTTGAACTTTCAGCGTGGGATCATCAAAACCAAAGCCTTGGACTTTCTGCCGTAATTCAGGAACAATCAGAACATGGAATTCTGGAATGGTTTGGATTGAAAGGCCCTTAAAGCTCATCTCATCCCCTCCCTGCCATGGCAGGGGCACCTTGCAGCCCCAGTGTCCAGCCTGGCCTTGGGCACTGCCGGGGATGTCTGAATCGCCAAAGAAAAATTCAGAGGAGGCGTTTCAGTCCTTTTCTGCAAAAACTGTGCTTCCAGAAACCGTACTTTTATTATCACTAAATCTCACGGTGTGTGTGCTGTTCCCATCCACACCTGTCACCCTCAGGTCGTTACATCTCGGGCAAGGGAAAAGTTTCACTAAACGGATTTTCTGTGGCACCGGCCGCCTGGGACTGAGGGCAGTAACCCAGCGGCCTTCGCAGCGATGCCAGGCTGTGACTTTATCGCCTTTTCCTGCCGCTCCTCGGAGCTTTCGGAGGAAACAAACGCCCGTGTGGACGGAAAAGGCGCCGAGCCCTCAGCGAGCCCTCATCGAGCCCGCCCTCCGTCCCGCCCTGCGCGGCGCGCGCTCTCGCGAGATCTCGGCCCCTCGGCGCCGGCGCGGCCGCGGCCCGACGGGATCTTTCGAGAATTGCCGGTACCGCGCTCCCCCCTTAGCGCCGCCGCCATGTCCGTGGTGGGCATCGACCTGGGCTTCCAGAGCTGCTACGTGGCCGTGGCTCGCGCCGGCGGCATCGAGACCGTCGCCAACGAGTACAGCGACCGCAGCACGCCGTGAGTGAGCTCGGGAGCCGCGCCGAGGCGGCGGCAAGGCGCCCGCGGGGCCCGGCGTGGCGGGGCCGGGGAGGGAGGGAAGCGGCGGGGCCGGGAGGAGCGGGGATGGAAAGCGCTCACACAGAAGCGGTAAAAACGCTCACACGGAAGCGGTAAAACGTGGTAGGCACGGAGCGAGCTCCGGGAGAGCCGATCAGCTGCCTTTTATAGAATCACGGGATGTTAAGGGGCTGAAAGGGACTTTAAAGCTCATTCGGTTCTACCCCTCCGCATGGGCAGGGACACCTTCCCGTGGCTCAGGTTGCTCCAAACTCCGTCCAGCCTGGCCTCGAACACTTCCAGAGATCCAGGGGCAGCCACAGCTTCTATGGGCAATCTGTGCCAGTGCCTCCTCACCCTTACAGCGAAGAATTTCTACCCTATATCTAACTCAAATTTCCCTTCTTTCAGTCCGAAGCCGCTCCCCCTTGTGCTGTCAGTGCAGTTTCTGAAGCTCAGTCCCTCTCCGGGTTCCCCGTAGCCCCTCCAGACGCTCGGAGGTGCCCGCAGAACGTTCTCCTTCCCAGAGCAGAAGCCGCAGCTCCCTTGGTGCGGCACGGCCGGTTTGTGCCCCCGAGGCGGGGCTGTGCGATGCCATTAGAAGGACGGGGGCTGTGAGTGTGGGGAAGAGCATCCCCGGCTGCTGGAAGTGTCGGACCTTCATCCCCTGTGCGTTCTGGTTGCGCGGCTGTCTCTGCCCCGCGGTCCCAGCAGGTCTGGGGACGGGAGGGCTGAGCTGGTGCCGGGCTTGCTGTGAGCCCCGTGGCTTGTCCTGGGATCAGAGTTTGGAGAGCTGCTCAGCAGCCTGTAGTGCCAAGTCAAGGGGAATGGCTTCAAAACTGACAGGGAGGAGGTTTGGGTGGGATATTGGGAAGGAATTATTCCTTGTGAGGGTGTGAGGCCCTGGCACAGGTGCCAGAGCAGCTGGGGCTGCCCCTGGATCCCTGGCAGTGTCCCAGGCCAGGCTGGATGGCACTTGGAGCAGCCTGGGATAGTGGAAGGTGTCCTTGCCATGGCAGGGGTGGCACTGGGGGGCTTTAGGGTCCCTCCCAACCCAAACCCTTCCATGATACCGTGTGGTCAGTATATTCCAGCCCTGCCCATGTAATGATCCCTCCTGCCACATTCTCAACAGGAGCTGCATTGCCTCAGTTTATTAAGGAGCTTCCTAAGAAGGAGAGAGACAACTGCGGTAAAATCTGTGAATGAGTTGCAAAATGAAAGTGACAAAAAGAATTTGCATCAACAATTGGGCGTCAGACATGGAGAGCAGCTGTGGGGAACGCTGTCCTAAAAGTGTCTCTGGAGCTTCCCCTGTGCTGCAGGGTGGCTTTATTTGAGCAGATCCTGAAGTAGCTGTCTCAGTGAGACAATCTTAAACATCTTCCATGTTTGGGGTTTTTCAGATCCCTCACATCACTTCAGAAGCCCAGAGTGACCTTGCTTCTCACTAGACAATACATCCCTGTTTGCTTGCTCCTGTCTCTGAGCAGTGAATAAGTGGAGGAGGAAGTTTTGAATTCAGCATGTGTGCTCGAGTAGCTGGAGATCTCTTAAGGGTTCTCAACAACCTGGGAGTTCAGAGGTTAGAGGTACTGAGAAAATATTGAATTAGAGAATATCAGAGCTGTGCTCTAATAGCTGTGCGTATTTGGCCCTCAGGGAGCTGAAGTTCTGCTGATAAATATATCTGTGTATTTGAGATGTGAGCACAAATCTCCCTTGTTGAAGGAGATGAGCTAAATAAAATACCTGACACAGTGCATCTCTTGGGAAATAATTCAGTTATGGGAGCCTGGAGTGAAATTGGAAGAAACGAGAATAACGAAAATGAGAGGGTTTTGACAGGACTTAATCCCCAGGTAGTGCTCTGAGGGAATGCCGTTCTGCAGGCAGACCCTTCCATTAAGGGGACTTCTGCATGGTTTTTAGGTGACTTGGAATCAGAAGCCTGGTTCAGGAAGTCGCTGCTGAGCAGTTGTTAGAGTGGGGAGGTCGTGCAGGGTGCTGTGACAGTTTCCTCAGGCACTGGCTCGTGCTCAGGGTTAAACACTGCTCTGTGTGTGTGATGGTAATAATTTGTGTTACAAAATAAACCCCACTGAGTGCAGTGGCATGGGTGACCCTCCCACACAATCTGCTTTCAGCTCTGGTGCTTGGATTCCTCTGGAACGCTCTAAAATTTGAACTTGCACATCCCAAAGCTGTGCCAACTGTGTTTGTCTTCGAACACGGAAAAGTGGTGCAGAGAAGGGTGGTGGAAACTGAGAAGAAGAAATAAGATAGTTTAATTATTTCTGTAGGGATGAAGGGCCTTGAGTTAAATGGAATCATTGTGATTGAGCTTCTGGAGCTGGTGCAGAGGACATGAACTATCAGGGGACAGGGGATCTTCCTTGTGGGTGGGAGAGTGAGGAGGTGCCTTCAGGTATTTGAGCAGAGATCTTAACTTTCTAAAGTTATTTCATTCCTCTGATGACCTTCACTGTGAATGTTTCTACTTGAAATGTACTGGTTAGTTATTCAGCTTCCAGGAGTTGTGTGGTAGTGTAATTTGTATTTCATGAGTTTACTGGTTCTTGTGAACTGATTTGGGGAATGAGACTGGCTGAAAATTCTTCCTTCTCTCTCTCCTTCTTCCCACTTTCACTCACCTCTGTGCTGGCTCGCTGCCAAGGCTCTCATCTAAATCAGTGCAATTGTGTTGGTGAGGGGATCCTGCTTTGTGAATTCAGCAGTGAAGTAGCTGGGTATTTTTCTGTGTCCAAGAGAAGGGCAACAATTCATGGCCTAATTCCTTCAGGAGAGCAGAGTAAATTAATAACCAGCTCCCTGCTCTGGGCAGGGATTAGATTTTTACCTCCTGAGGGTCTGCAGAGCACAAATTTACCTTTTGGTTTTTAACTAACCTCATGCAGGTTTATTTAGAAATGTTAATTCTATTGCAGCAGATACTTTAGGGTAGGCCTTGCTGCATTTGTGAAATTGTTAATAATTGGAAGAAGATCCAAACCCAATGCAATTTTATCAGCCCAGCCTTCAGGTCTGCTTTTGACAGTTTGTGCCTGGAACACCCAGTCCCAAACCTCGGGCTGAGCTGGAATGTTTGCTGTGGCATCCCCTGCTGTACAGCAGCCTCTTACCCTGCTGCCTGGAGAGCAGCTTAATGAGCCTGCTGCATGTTGTGTGAGCACTACACAGCTGCTTGTGCAGATCTGCTTAATGCCAGGGTCCCCCTCCGAGTTTACCTCCGTGCTCTGAGCACTTGGATTAGAGGGCTGCATTTTGTTTTGTTGGGGCTCCTACAGTTTGTTAAATATTTAAATCAACAGGCTTAATCAGCTGAGGAATTTCTCCGAAGAGGACTTATTTCTTCAGAGCTGCAGGCTGTCCCAAAGAAGGGGGAATAAAACAGAACTTCTCTTTCTGTGCTCCCATGTTATTTCAGTGGGTGCAGGTGAAACTCCGAAAGACCAATCTTTCTCTGCAGGAAGCTTCCTCCTGCCCTTGAAGGTTTTGCCTTAAAACTGAGCTGAGTTAACATCTGCTGCAGAGGTGTAGCGAGGATTTCCTCAGTAGCTGATTGACCCCTGTTTGTCTGCTGAATATCCCAGTGTTCCCCGTGCTCCAGCAGGCAGCTGTTTGTGAGAGCACCACATCCAGGGCAGGGACTGGGACAGGGACTGCCAGGAGGCTCTGCCCAGGCAGTGCTCACACGGGAGCTCGGGGGAGCAGGGATGCCTTTGGGCTCAGGGCTGTTCTGTTCTGCAGGGATGCCTTTGGGCTCAGGGCTGTTCTGCACAGAGGACTGTTGCTGGTTTAAATGCAATTACAGTGCCTGTTTTTCCCAGCTTCCACAGAACGTTCCGTGCACAGATTGCAGCAAGTGACCAGCTCCTTTAATGGACCAAATCACATGAATTAGGCAATGATCTTCTGGACAGCATGAGATCTTTTTACCCAGAGGATGTGCAGCTGCAGAGTCCCTGACTGAACTGTGTCTTGTCCTTGCAGAGCCTGTATCTCCTTTGGGCCCAAGAACCGCTCCATTGGTGCTGCAGCTAAGAGCCAGGTGAGCCTGGGCTTTGGGTGGAACAGCTTCAGAGCAGCACTGGGGGCTTTCTCCCTGCACATAACACGTGGCCCTGAGCTGCTGGGCTGCCCTCAGCTCTTCACCATGGGCTGCTGCTTTGGCATCTGGCAGAGAAATCTCAGCCTTGATCCTTGCATGTAATGAATTGTACAAAATAGAGCTGTGCCTCTTAAGAAATAATGATAACTATTAATTTCTGTTGCAAACACAAATTCTAAAGCAGAGCAGTGGTGCTTCACCCTGCCTTAGCTTGTTCCAGTTCCTGTGCTTTATGATAGCTTTTAATTATGTGACTCTGATCTATAGAATTCCATTAAGTGTGTGATTTTGGCAGAAAGAGGGCATATTTGAGTGTAAATAGATAGAGCTTTCTTGATCCTTTCTGGCTGAATTGCAACCTCAATATCTCTCTTGGGTGTTCTTGCCCATAGTCTGGGTTTCTGTTGCTGTAGGCGGTAAATGTGATTTAAGGATTGAGAAGAAATTAAGCTGATTTGTCCTACTCAAGGTATTTGGGTCCTGCTGTATCAGATTTTATGTTGCTGTCTAAGTAACCCCTATAAAAGATGATTAATTCTTTTCAAGTCTTCTACAGGAAGTGACTAGTCAAACAGTTGGTTTTTCTTAGCCTAAAATGCCTAGAGTTGTGTGAAGATTCTTTATCTAAAGTGCAGAAATGCCTGGACACAGCCGTGTTATTCAAGAACAGCACAACTGTACTAGAACCAAACACAGCTGTTTTTTCTGGAATTGAGTGTGTACTTAGCTTAACGAAATCCATTGGTGCAGAGCCTGTAGAGATGAGTGTGTCCTGCACAGACTAAACCTAGAGAACATCCAGCCCAAGTCACTTAGGAGTAGCCAGCAGGCTGAGCCCAGCTGCCAGGTAAAGCTGTGTGGAACAGTGCCTGTCTGCTCTCAGTGCCTGTGGTTTCCAGTGCGTGCCTCGCTCTGCTCTCAGTGACAGAATCCCCTTCACTCCTGCTGGATGGGCTTTCACTTCTCTGTGCTGATCTCTGCTGGTCGTGAAAGTCAGTCTGCCTTCTGTCAGTTAAATCAAGGGGACAGTGTCATCTTAGGGGACATCCTGACCTCCTAAAGCTTCACGAGCAGGTCCTGGAGCTGTTTTGTGAGAGTATCTGTGTGTTGAGTGTCACGTGTATATGGTGAACCTGAGCTGGAGTTCACATCCATGTGCTTGTTATGTTTGGGCAGTCACTGATTGTAGCAAGATAGGGGTAGAGAACAGGTAAGTGGGAAAGAGTTCTAAAGAGTTTCCTGCACATACACTGAGAAATTTGAGTGCTGTTGCAATCAATATTTTATGGACTTGGCTCAGATTTTAGCGTACATTTTATTTTCCATCTCAAATTCCTGTAGGTTCCCTGAGCAACCAGAGAGAAGTTGCCTCCCAGCACCTGCCCAGATACAGTTCAGATACAAATGACAAGAATACTCTGGCAGGAGAAGCATGAGAACAAAACTCTGTCTTCTGTTTGAAATTCAGATGTTCCCCTGCCACGTTGTATTAAAGATTTCTTTTCCTCTAGGTTATTTCAAATGCAAAGAATACAGTACAAAGTTTTAAAAGATTTCATGGTCGTGCATTCTCAGATCCCTTTGTTCAAGCTGAAAAAGCAAGCCTTGCCTATGAACTTGTCCAGCTGCCAACAGGCTCAACTGGCATCAAGGTAAGTCTGGCATGTTTGAGAAGGAGCCAGAGGAGGAAACTGATCAGGTTTCCTTTTATTTCTGTTTTGAATCTGCTCGCTGTAGTTTGTGTTCTCTTTTGAATGGAAAGCCTTAATAGGGAGGGGAATAAAAGGCTGATAATGGGGATGGTGCATGGGCTCCACTGCAGTGTAATGAGTGTGCACAATTTTTGTTTGAAGGCCATGTATATGGAAGAAGAAAGAAACTTTACAATTGAACAGGTGACAGGAATGCTTCTGACCAAATTAAAGGAGACTGCTGAGAATGCCCTTAAGAAGCCTGTGGTTGATTGTGTTGTTTCTGTGAGTATGGACTCCAGCAGAATACACAGAATTACTTACTGCCTGGGCTGAAATGGCTGCAGCACTAAATTAAATCTGATTAAATTGGCCAGGAAACTTGAGTGTCCAGGTATCTTTCTTTTCTGTTTAAACTGAATCTTGCCCCTCTCGGAAACTAGACTTATATCATTAATGGTCTTAAATTGCTGCTTATTAGCAGCATAAATAATATTTGATTCCTGTTTCTGATTATGAGCTCCAAAAATGAGTGGCTTGTGATATGCAATGAAAAAAGGAACTTTGTCTTTATATATATATATATTTTGTTTTTTTTTTTTTTGGCCTTTTGTCTATTGCAACTGAAATGAGCACTGCATTTGAAGGAGGCCTCAGCTGTGCTCAGTGTCCCTGAAGGTGGCTCTGTCAATGTTAACATTGGCTCTCTGACCTCTTTGCAGGTTCCTTGTTTCTACACAGATGCAGAAAGGAGATCTGTGATGGATGCTACCCAGATTGCTGGTCTCAACTGTCTGAGACTGATCAATGAAACAACTGCAGGTAATTCCTTCCCCTCTCTCTCCCACTCAGTGTTGCAGTTCTGCTACATCAGAGGGCTTTTATTCTGCCAGTGAGCCTTGCTGGCTGCAATTACACCTGGTTTTATACACTTGAAGTAGATGAGTTGATCAGAAAGTTTCTTAAATTCTGGTCTGTTTTTTCACTGCTTTACAGAGGCATAAAGATATTTGGTGAATATCTGTTTTAATGCAGCTGAGGGAGGGGCTGATACCCTTGAATGTTCCTCCATGTTTCTTTAGCACTGGGAATTTTGTTTATTCAATGTCTGTAGCTTGAGAAGCACAATGAAATGTTAATGCTGATTCCTGATTACCACTTATTTCTTGATGATTGCAAACCTCTAAGCCCTAACTATACTTTTATTTCTGTAGTTGCCCTTGCATATGGGATCTATAAGCAAGACCTGCCTGCCTTGGAAGAAAAACCACGGAACGTTGTTTTTGTGGACATGGGGCACTCTGCATATCAAGTTTCTGTTTGTGCATTCAACAAAGGCAAACTGAAAGTAAACAAGCTGTTACAGATCCATTTTCGTTGTCTGTAGAACATTCATCAGCACATCCATGGACTGTGGCAGGCAAGCCTGCCTGGCTTCACGAGGGATATCCACTCAGCTCAATTCATGTTCTTCAAATTGCACTTTGTCTGGAGTAAAAGTAGGGCAGGGAACTGGAGAGCTTTTGGGTAGTTTGTGGAGGAAGCAAACATGCCTTAATCAGCAGATTCTGGCAGAGAATAAAAAGCCTGGGTTAAATGGTTTATTCAGAAATTATCATATCTGACTGTGCTGCTTTCAAAAAAATACTCTAGTTCAATCATGAACTCTGGTGGAATTCTTGCAGTGGTGGAAGTGACAAATTGTTTCTGAGCCCTCACTGTGGTGCTCATGGAGGAGAGGAGAAACATTCCTGGTTGCTTTAAGCTGCCAGTGGAAGCTCAGCAGATGACAGAGTACCTCTGAGTGTACGTTGCCAAAGCATTGCTGTTTTCCAGCAAATACATTTCTTACCAGCATTTTATTATCATTATTTATTATTAATTATTACAATCTGGACTTCGCGGTTAGAATACCTCTCTCATGGTTGGCTGGAGAAACAGATGCAAAATTTGAAGTATGAGGTATTGAAATGCAGAGCAATGTTCTGACAACATTTGTTTTCTCATAGTTTTATTTGTGAGGAAATGTAACTTTGTGTTTCTTGGGGATTTGTTTATTAAACTTGGAAGCCATGGCAGTGGGGTCCAGAGTGCAGGGCTGTTAGCCAGGGTGGAGGCCAAAGCCATCTGATACTTCACTGATTTCTGTTCCTAAAAAATAAATCCCTGCTGTGTTTACAGAGCAGAATGAGCTGAGGTGGGTGGGCTACAGGTGTTCTTTGCAGATAATTCCTCCATCAAAAAGGAGCACCTGTTTTAAGAGTTACTGTATTTTTTTCTTGTTTTATTTTTAGCTTGATGTAAGCATGTTCCACCCTTAGGAGGCATCGAATATTAAACTGGGGTATGACTCAAAGTGGCAGTGGCTAAGCAGAATTTGGAAACAGGGATCTGCTCCCAGCACAGGCTATGGAACAGATTGTGTTGCTAAGTCCTACCCTATCTCCCTAAATTCCTTTCAGAGCAGTTGTCACCTCATTCCAGGAAGGCTGATTTCTTTGACTTAGAGCTGTGGAAACAAAGTGCTGCTGTGATGTTAACTAATAGCTTTCACTGGGTGATGGCCATTGTGCTGATACTGAGGTTCCCTTCCTTTAAGGTTCTTGCTACAGCGTTCGATACAACCCTTGGGGGCAGGAAGTTTGATGAGGTGTTGGTGGAATACTTTTGTGAGGAGTTTGGGAAGAAATACAAACTTGACATCAAGTCCAAGATCCGAGCGCTGCTGAGGCTGTACCAGGAGTGTGAGAGGCTGAAGAAGCTGATGAGTGCCAATGCCTCTGACCTGCCCATGAACATAGAGTGCTTCATGAACGACATAGATGTGTCTGGAACCATGAACAGGTAACCTTGGCTCCCCAGGAGAGAAACTTCACAGTGCCCTTCAGGCAGTTAAAACCTTGGTATGGAGTGTCAGCTCTTAGGACTGCAGGGAGGTGAGAAATCAAAGAACAGCATGTGCAGGAATGAAAATATTTAGAGCCTGGTCAGTGGCCTTGAGGTAGGAGGGAGGGCTGGGAATGTTGCAGGGATGCCAGGGTTACTGGAACCAGGTTTTGTCTGGGAGAATAGGACTGGGGGAGAGAAAACCCTGCAGTACACAGTCAAAGCGACATTCCTTCAGTTTGGACATCCTGTTGTTTGCAATGTTGCTTATGGTGTGCTAGAGCTTTGTTTATGGCTTCTTCCAACAGAAGCAAATTTTTAGAGATGTGTGAAGGACTCCTGGCAAGGGTGGAGCCGCCCCTGCGCAGCGTGCTGGAGCAAGCCAGTAAGTGAGGGTGTGGGGGGTGCTCTGCTTGCAGACAGGAGCCAGCCACAGTGCAGGCTTCCTTGGCATGTTGGACACAACAGCTTCTTGCTCTGGAGTTTCAGGATTAAAATACTTTCTCACTCAAGCTCAGAGCTGAAATTTTTACTGCTTAGAAACTTCGCCTAAAGTTGGTCTGTTAAAACTTCTGTTTTATGATGTTGATGCATTCATATGAAAGAGAAACATTTCCTCTGTTGTCTGACTCCTTTCTAGAGTTGAAGAAGGAGGATATTTATGCAGTAGAGATAGTTGGTGGTACCACAAGAATCCCTGCTGTAAAAGAGAAGATCAGTAAGTTTTTTGGCAAAGAAGTTAGTACGACCCTGAATGCAGACGAGGCTGTGGCACGAGGCTGTGCACTGCAGGTAAAAAGTGCTCTTTGCTTTAGCTGTGAGAATACTAAGCAGCATTAGTAGCTGCTTGCTGAGTGAAATGCTTGTTCACCTGAAGTCTGAACGTTTGTAATGTGGCTTTTGTGCTCTTGCAGTGTGCAATTTTGTCACCGGCTTTCAAAGTGAGAGAGTTTTCTATCACAGATTTGATACCATATCCCATCTCCTTGCGATGGAATTCACCAGCAGAGGAGGGCCTCAGGTAAAACCAGTGCAATCTTCTTGCATGTGACAACTTAAAATTACTGGTGATGATGAGAGTAATTAACAAATGTCAGTAAATAACCTCAGAACAGGGTACTTCCAGGGTTAAGTGTGCATTTTACACTTCCAGTTTTGGTACTTCTGAAGTTAATGACAATGGAAAACAAAACCAAGGTTGAGTGGCAGTTTGGCACTTCCTGCATGGCTGTTGGTGTTACTTAAGCTGAAAGATCAGGCCAGACTTGGCACTTCTTAAGGAAACTTCTCCCCTAAGTGTCTGTGGAAATGTTTTGTTACCTTCCCAGCTGTGTTGTCATACTGAATGCAGGCTGTGTTTTCTCTTGCAGTGACTGTGAGGTCTTCCCCAAGAACCACCCTGCTCCCTTTTCCAAGGTCCTCACTTTCTACAGGAAGGAGCCCTTCACTCTGGAGGCCTACTACAGTTCCCCCAAGGAGCTGCCTTACCCAGACCCTGCTATAGGTTAGCACCATTCTTTAACTAAGAGTCTTCTCTGTGTTTCAAGTCTTTTCTGTCTAATTACATAATCTGGACATGCAGCCTACTGCAAATGCTCTCAGGACAACATTTCAAATGGATTTTCAGTAAAATAGGTGGAGTCACATGAAGTTTATGGGCAAAAAGAGCATCCTAACACTGGAGCAAACCTGGAAGGGGCACACTGAGAGTTGTGCAGTTGTTTCTCTGATAAAAGTAACACCAGGTTTTACATAAAGAATTCCCAATAGCTGTGCCCCCAGCATTACTCAATAAAAAAAATGGGGTTTTCCAACTTGAGAAGGTTTTAACATTCCCTGAGCACACTGCAGTGAGCTGTGTCAGCAGCAGCTGGGGTTTGCTTTGCATTCAGCATGTAGGTTAATCAAAAGTGTTGGGTTTTTTCTCTCTGTTTAGCTCACTTCTTGGTTCAGAAAGTCACTCCCCAAACAGATGGATCCAGTTCCAAAGTGAAAGTCAAAGTCAGAGTAAATATCCATGGCATCTTCAGTGTTTCAAGTGCATCTCTGGTGGAGGTTCATAAATCTGATGAGAGCGAGGAGCCCATGGAGACGGATCAGCACGCGAAGGAGGAAGAGGTAACAGAATCTCTGCTCCCAGGGCTCAGAATGCCCGTGGAGCACAGCTGGCCAAGCTCTCAGGCTCCTGTGGGGCTTTACCAGACATGCCCACAACTGAGATATGAGATTGAGTACTCATTGCAGTATGTTACAGATTCTTCAAACCAGGACTTAAGGTATAGATCAAATTCTTAATGATGGAGCTGTGGCTTGCTGGAGCAAGGACTGGGAGCTCACAATTCATTCTGTCGGTTTTCAATTCTGTTTGTTTTGCCTAAAGAGCATTAGAGGTGTTAAGGGATCAGCCTAGGAACTGAAGCAGTGATCTGCATTTGGTGAAATTTGATCTCTCTGAATTTCAGAAGATGCAAGTAGACGAGGAGCAGCAAAAGGCTGAAGAGCAACAGCAAACCCAGCCTGAAAATAAGGCAGAGTCTGAAGAAATGGAGGTAATGGGAGCATTTGAGATTTTATTTTCATGAGGTTCCTGGGAATATGAGAAGTGTGAGCACATCTTCTGCCTTTGTCATAGTTCTGGAAGCTGAACTTTTATTTCAGTGCGATGGTTGTCTGTTGTGATTAGAGCTTTAGAAAGGGCACAAATGGCACTGGTAACTGCAGAGCTGTCAGGTGACCCCGTCCTGATAAAATGGGGGAACTCTCCTGTTCAGGGAAGAAATAATCATCCAGTTTTCAATAACTTGAATGCTAGAACAGTGTTCTGCCATGAGCACCCTCCCCCATGGATGTAGACAGAGTGCCCAGAAAAGGTCAGTGCCTGCATTAATTATCTCAGGCTTCAGCAGCTGAGGTGTCAGAATGGCAGGGCTCTCTTGTTGAGGTGCTAACTCAGTTTTTCAGTAATCCTTGAACTGAGTGCTGATGCTGTTTATACTGTGAATGTGTTCATGTGTTTTTCATGCAGACTTGTCAGGCTGACTCAAAGGACAAGAAAGTGGATCAGCCCCCTCAGGCCAAGAAGGCCAAAGTGAAGACCACCACTGTGGACCTTCCCATCGAGAACCAGCTGGTGTGGCAGATAGGGAAGGACATGCTCAACCTGTTCATTGAGAACGAGGTAAACTCTTCCTGCCCAAGGAAAACGCCACTTGTCGGTCTCCAGAAATGTTGTTGTTCATTAAACACGGTTAAGGAAAGCACTGAAAGGAATAAAACAAGCAGTTAGAATGAGGTGAACAGTGCCCCGTGGAGGCAGAATGCTGTCCTTGCTCTGCTCAGGGGAGCCGTCACTCTCCAAGGGCTGCTCTGCAGGAACCCTGCAGGTACAAGGTGCAGGTGACGCTCAGGGTGGAGCTCAGCTGGAGGAGGATTGTCCTGTGCTGTATTGGACACTACACCAAAACTAAAATGAGTTTTCAGTCACGTGCTGTGTGAGAACTGTTTTGTAAATCGTGGTTTTGCAAAATCTTGATCCGGTTTCAGCCTTTGCTAACGAGGTGTCCTGGAAATAAATGTGAAATCATGAGCTTTTTAGCCACTTAATTTGACACCTTGTTCACAGGGTAAGATGATCATGCAGGATAAGCTGGAGAAGGAGAGGAATGATGCCAAGAATGCAGTGGAGGAGTATGTGTATGAGATGAGAGACAAACTCTGCGGTGTTTATGAGAAATTCGTCAGCGAGGATGTGAGTATCGCTGCTTGCTTCTCCTGATACGCTGTGGTACAATCAGCAGTTGGATTTAGTAACTCTTGACCTGTATCACATGCTTCATTTACATAAATTACACACTCAGACTTCAAATTTGAAGAAATAATTGTAACCTTTCTGGCTCTGATGATTATCTGCTAAATGTGGGCACCTGTATCTGAACTGGTTGCCTGAAAATCTCTTGGCATTATCAGCCAACCTTCTCTGTTGTACTGAGGGAGCTTGGTAATGAATTTAAAGAAGTAATGAATGAAATTGAATAAACTGCATAAATTAAGTAAATTAATTTCAAGTAATGAATTTAACTCTGCTGTTAGGGATGAACCTTTGAACACCTGACTGCATCTCCATTGATTGCAATGGAGCTTTGCCAGCCAGGTGTCTGCAGAACTGGGACATACCAGGTGACATTTATGGCACCTTTGTTAAAGAAAAATTTCCCTCTGTTCTCGGGCTTGTTCATGTGGTGACAATGAAAACGTGCAGGGGACAAAAAAGCCTTTGATGTGACAGTATTTGATCTGAACGTGGTTCTTTCTTGGGCCTGGAATCCACCACAAAGCTGTACAGAAGAATGTTTTATTTCTTATTTTTCACTAAAATAGGATACAGAGTTCAGACAGAGTTCTTTATATTCTAAAAATACAGCCCTTCCAGAAATGCTGCAGATACCGTTTAATGCCATTTGTCACCTCGTAAATGATGTCACCTGTTCTGTGTGCCTTGCTGCAGGATCGCAATAGCTTCACACTGAAGCTGGAAGATACAGAAATTTGGCTTTATGAAGATGGTGAAGACCAGCCCAAACAAATATACATTGACAAATTGGCAGAACTGAAGGTAAGGGGTTCTTCCGTTCCCATGGGAATTTACTGAAGCTGCAGAACTTGGTTCCAGTGAGGAGCTGTGTGGGGGATGCTGAGTGTGAGGCACAAACAGCCTGCTTTGATTGTGAGTGTGTGGGGAGCAGATCTCCAGCAGGGCTGAGGGAGGCTCAGCCTTCCCTGGGAGCTGAGGGAAGAGTCAGAGTTCTGAGGAGTTCTGGAAAGCTGATGGATCCTGTGAGACCTCGAGCATCCCTCACTGCTGCTCCATGAGTTGTGATATCTGTTGTGCTTTGTTTCAGACTCTGGGCCAGCCTATTCAGGCAAGGTTCCAAGAATCAGAGGAAAGACCAAAAGCATTTGAGGACTTGGGGAAGCAAATCCAGCAGTACATGAAAGCTGTTCATGCATTCAAAGCAAAGGTATTTCCATACCTAATTCCTGGAAAATGCAAGGAAATGGTACAAATGTTTTCTGAATTTTAGGTAACCTGCTTCAGACAAAAATCTGGTGCAACCTCCCAGTGAGTTTATGAGTTCCTGATGTTCAATAGATTTTCAGAAGTGGATTTTGGGCCTTGCACATTTCAGTCTCTTGTTAATCAGGTGTTGATTTCCTCATGGAGGCAAACTGCCAGCAGCAGGAGAACTCCAGTCTCTGGTTACTGAGCTGTGGGTGATCAGTTTGGTTGATCTGTTAACCACAACAGCTCTTGGCTAAATGGTGTTTAGTATTCTGAAGCTATGTTTTGAGGAAATGAGGATGCAGTTTGTGCTCCAGCACTGACACAGCTGCTCCTGTTTGGCTGTTGCAGGATGAACTGTATGAGCATCTCGATGAAGCAGACGTGGCCAAGGTGGAGAAGAGCACCAATGAAGCCATGGAGTGGATGAACAACAACCTCAACCTCCAGAACAAGAGGAGTCTTACTTTGGACCCAGTTATAAAAGCAAAAGACATACAGGCTAAAGCAAAAGTAAGTTTTTCTACATAACTCACTGTATTTCTGTGAATTATTGTGTCACGAAACGCTGAGGTAAGAAATCTCAAAATCGCCAGCGAACATCAACTCTCAACTGGAGTATTCCCAACAGTAGTTTCAAACATTAAAGTTTGTTAAAGTGGGAGATAAAACCATTTCTAAGGACGTGTCATTTCCCTGTTTTGTAGGAATTGGCAGGTATTTGTAACCCCATAGTGAACAAACCCAAACCCAAGGTGGAGCTGCCCAAGGAGGAGCAGAAGCCCACGGAACCCAACGGACCAGTGGACGGGCAGGGAGACGGCAGCAGCAGCAGCCAGCCCCCCGAGCAGGGCTCTGCCCCCACGGCCACCGACAAGAAGCTTCCAGAAATGGACATTGACTGAACGTCAGCACTTGTTTATATTATTGCAAACTACAATAAAGCTTTAAGTTGTCGACTTTGTACGTTCTGAATACAAACTGAAGCAAGTGAATCCCACAGCGCTCTTGGTAACTCTTGGAGAGGTTTGGGCAGGGCAGCAGGTCAGAACACGGAGGTGGCGAAGGACTCGCTCAGCTCAGCAGTGTTTGCCTTTACTGATTGTATTTAGAAGTTTTGGTAGTCTAGACCTCTAGGAACAGCCATAAGCTGCTTCTCTATTTTTAGTGTCCAGGCTGAGTCAATTCTCCCTTGAAGGAGGGAGATGGCAACATCTGGAGTCTGATGTGCACCCTGCTCTTCCCTTTCCCTGTGGATTGCAGCACTGGCACTGCAGGGAGGGCAGGGCAGAGCCAAGGCAGAGTCTTCCATTGCTCTTGGTTTTGTGTTAAGGCCTGCTCTGGACTCACTCTGATTTGCACTGGAACACTTGATGGTTACAGGAGGTTTGCAGAGCAGGGGGTGGCTCATCAGCACCTTTACTCCTTAGCCCAGACTGCAGATCAGACTCAGAATGTGCTCCTGGACAGGGGAGTGGGTTTCTCACAAACTCCCCAGTTAATTAGGCCCTGTAAACTCCTTGTCTCTAGTTAAGTTAGCTGCTTGTAGAAAGAGTGAATACTTGTATTTCAGCTGCCTATGCTGATAGTTGATTCTGACTTGTTCCTAACTTTTTCTGGCAGGGGTATGCTTGCTTCCACGAGGCCTTCATTTGGAATGCTTGGTTTTTTGTTTTGGTTTATTTTTTTCCAGGAAAACCAAGAACCGATGGATTATGTTGGTTTGTTTTGTTTTGTTTGTTTGTTTTTTTCTATGAGCTTTATACAATGATTTGCTTCTAGTACTGATTGTCATTAAACTTGCAAAAATTAATTTGTATGTGTTAAAATCCAAAGCTGAAAAACACCCATTCAGTTATTGCAAGAAATAAATGCACTGGATTCTACTGGATTACCGGCTGCAGCTGTTGATTGCAACGCAGGGAGCGGTGTCGGGAAGGGCTGTCCCTGCTTCTCGGGGTGTGCAGGGAGTTCTGCCGGCTGCTCCGGGGCTCGGCGGCTTCCCCGGGGGTGTGGGTGGGTGTGAGCTTCAGCGCCGGGTACTGAATCCCAGCCACGGCCTGCCCTGCGTTGGAAGGGACCGCGGGGCTCAGCGCGTCCGTCCGCCGTCCCTGCC
>VXBU01000549.1:436542-464958 GCA_013400315.1 Bombycilla garrulus | reverse complement strand
CCGGAGCAGCGGGGCTGGGCCCTCCCGGCCGCCGGGGGAGCTGCGGGGCCGGGCCGGTGCCTCCTCCGCCCGCCGGCGCTTCCCGTCCCTTCCCTTCCCGGCCCTGCCCGCCCCTCCCCGTCGCCGCTCCGTGAGGGGCAGGGCCGGGCCCCGGTCGCTGTCCCCGCTCGGCCCGGCCGCGGCTGCCCGGAGAGGAGCGGGTGAGGAGCAGGTGAGGCCGGGCCGGGCTCTGTCCCGGGGAACAGCGGTGCCAGCCGCCGGAGCCGCCATCGCCGCGGCGGAGCCGGGCCTGGAACCCGGGCTCGTTCCGGACCCTTCCCGGGCCCCGGCCCAGCTCGGCCTCGCAGCTCGGTCATCGCTCCTGCGGCTGGGAACGAGCCCCAGGCCCTGGGCGAGCAGTGGGACACGGGAGCACCGCGGGGATTTGACCTGAGTCCGTGGCGGTGTCGTTGTTTGTCCGCAGGAGCCCCAGGCCGCGGGTGTTCCTCAGCAGCCGCGGCCGTGCCCGGAGGGAGGAGCGGGGTCCGGCCTGCAGGGATGGTCCGGGAGCGGCTCCTCGGCTCTGCCTCTGCGCTGCTCTGACCGTAAGGTAACTCCTCAAACTGCCTTCCTTTCCCCGAACGTAGAGCTGAGGTGCTCCACCAGTGCGTCTACGAGATGCCTGTGCAGGATTTGAACCTTTTTCTGATGTTTTCAGTCACAAACGGGGCTGTTTCCCTGTTTGTGTTAGAGCTCTGGACAAGAGCTACTATTACTAATTCGTTTCTCATGTGTTTTTTTGGGAGTTCTGTTTTCTTCCAAGCATCAGTGAAATGTCCCTATGTTACCTCTGCCATCTCCATGTTTCATTATTTCCTCCCTTACAGCCGTCTTTACTTACACAGTTTGCTTTCTGACTTTTCAATATTCTGTTGGTTTTTTTAAATTTCTTTTATAAAGCTACCAATAATTTTTCAACCTGTAAAATACCTTAATTATATTTCACATTGATTTAGATTGCTTACCTGGGTTTTTCTAAAGCTTACTATGCTATAAAATATCAAATTGATAATTTGAATTGGATGCATTGACTTGGTTGATGTTACAGAGTGGTGGTTGCTGTACAGAAAAGTTAAATGTCTTCAGAGGACAAGGAGGCTCAGGAGGACGAGCTGCTGGCTCTGGCCAGCATCTATGATGAGGATGAGTTTAAGAGAGCAGAGTCTGTCCAAGGAGGAGAAACAAGAATTTGTCTGGAGTTGCCTCAAGACTTCAAAATTTTTGTGAGGGGTGAGTTGAGATGTTGGGGAGTGATGTG
Organism: Bombycilla garrulus; assembly: GCA_013400315.1. NCBI lineage: Eukaryota > Metazoa > Chordata > Aves > Passeriformes > Bombycillidae > Bombycilla > Bombycilla garrulus. The sequence goes on along the minus strand of VXBU01000549.1, from coordinate 463,661 downwards.
AGGGAGCAGTGACTGGACAAAGCTCACCCTCTGCTGTGCTTGTTGGGGATTGTGTTTGAGCAGTTTAATCTTCATACACAGAAATCTTCAGTAGACTTTAAAGTAATAGCACTTGTTCAGAACAACGAAGTTGGTTTATTGGGTTTTTATTCCCCCAAGGATGTGAGTTTCCAGGCTCCTGGCTTGTGCAGGATCTGACATTTCACAGTGCTGCTGTTTAAGTGCTTTAATCGCAGACCTCCAACCCTGTGACATTTTACTGCACTGAGAGTTTTGCTATTTAGTGTGGAGCAAATACTTTTAACCCCAGAAATACATCAAATTAACAGACACTGGGTGCTGTCAGAAACAGCAACAGTTGGTTAGTTTTCATTTCTGTGTTATTTCTCCCGCTGCCTGGCTCAGGCAGTTCCACAGAGAGCCTCCAGAGCAGTGGGTTCGAGTATTCCGTGTGCTTCCTGCCTCCCCTCGTGCTGCACTTTGAGCTGCCACCTGACTACCCATCCACCTCCCCGCCCATCTTCACCCTCAGTGGGAAATGGCTCTCCCAGGCCCAGGTGTGCAGAGGATGTTTTACATTCTGACTGCTGAGTGAGTTAATAATTAGCAGTTAAGCAAAGTAAAAAAATAGTGACGTTGCTCCTCAGTTGGTTCTTCTTTTGTCTCTTGCTGGTTTTTGTTTGATTACTATTTTGGGGAAGGAAAACTTGCATGTGTGAGAACTATTTTATGTGTATTTTATGGATAAAAACTGCTGAATCTGAAATCAAAACTTGCACTAAGGACTGTGTGAGGGGAGGAGCCCAGGAAGGAGTTACTCAAACTTACTGAAACCAGTAACTGTTTGTTCTCTCCCAGCTCAGTGCTCTTTGCAAGCACTTGGACAACGTGTGGGAAGAGAACCGAGGCTGCGTGGTGCTGTTTGCCTGGATGCAGTTCCTGAAGGAGGAGACGCTGAATTACCTGAATATTTCATCGCCCTACGAGCTGAAGATGTGCCCTCAGGGGAAGGGGCCCCTGGAGGCTGGCAAGGACTGCGGGGGTGCCACGGGCTCTGCCACGGCTGAGGAGGAAATGGTGGATGCCAGGGCTGTGCAGGATGTGGAGTCCTTGTCCAGTCTGATCAGGGAGATCTTGGACTTCGACCAGGCCCAGAGGAGGCGGTGCTTCAACAGCAAGATGTACTTGTGCAATATCTGCTTCTGTGAGAAGCTGGGCAGTGAGTGCATGCACTTCACCGAGTGCAGCCACGTCTACTGCAAAGCCTGCCTGAAGGACTACTTTGAAATCCAGATCAGGGATGGCCAGGTGCACTGCCTCAACTGCCCCGAGCCCAAGTGCTCTTCTGTCGCCACTCCAGGCCAGGTAATTCCTGCACTGGGGCCATGGGTCTGTGACCCGACCCGGGCTCGGGGCCAGGCACTGGCAATCACAGTCATTCCGGTCAGAAAAGACCTCCAAGATCACCAAGTTCAGCCTTTGCCCCAGTCCCACTGTGCCACTAAACCATGCCATGAGGTGCCACCTTCAGGGATGGACACTCCACACCTCCCTGGCAGCCCCTGCCAAGGCCTGAGCTCCCTTTCCATGGGGAAATTCCTGCTGATGTCCAGCCTGACCCTCCCCTGGCCCAGCCTGAGGCCGTTCCCTCTCCTCCTGTCCCTGTTCCCTCGAGCAGATCCTTACCCCCCGATTCCTGTTGGGGAATCTAAAGTGGATTCATCCCAACTGTTGGTGCTTTACATTGACTTGCTGCTTGTTGCAGCAGCAGGCTCAGAATTACAGATGTAAGGAATCAGAGAATCCCAGACTGGTTTGGGTTGGGAGGGACCTTAAATCCCATCCAGTGCCACCCTGCCATGGCAGGGACACCTCCCACTGTCCCAAGGACACCTCCCACTGTCCCAGGTGCTCCCAGTCCTGTCCAGCCTGGCCTTGGGCACTGCCAGGGATCCAGGGGCAGCTCTGGGCAGCAGTGCCAGGGCCTCAGTGCAGCTGTGAGGGGTTTGGTGCCCGTGTTTCAGGTCAAGGAGCTGGTTGGGGAGCAGCTGTTTGCCCGCTATGACCGCCTGCTGCTGCAGTCCAGCCTGGACCTGATGGCTGATGTGGTTTATTGCCCCCGGCCTGGCTGCCAGACGCCCGTGATGCAGGAGCCCGGCTGCACCATGGGCATGTGCTCCTGCTGCAACTACGCCTTCTGCACCCTGTGCAGGATGACCTACCACGGGGTGTCCCCCTGCAAGGTCACTGCAGGTGAGTCACTGCCCCCGGGCTCCCTCACCGCTGAACCTGGGCTGGGAAAGTGCAGAACAGGGGAACTCCTCACCCCCACCTTCATTTGGAGGAGGGATGTTGCTGGCAATTCGGTTTTCCTTTAGTGGGACTCCTCAGCTCAGGAGCTCCCCAAAATGCTGATTGTTAAATGCTGAGAGGCTGTAGCAGGGGAAGAATTACTTTATATTTTTATTACTTTGTATTATCAGAGTTAATATTGGAATCGGGTTCACTTCTCTCTCTGTCTGGCCTCAAAATCCTGTGACAGAATTTCATTAAATATATAGTCAGAAAAAAAAATTTCCATTTTTAATTTATTTTACATTGTTCTAATTCCATCAACATATCTCTTTTATAATAAAACAGTGTGAAACTGCTGAATTTTGGGGCAGAGTGGTTTTAATATTATCTTATGCATTTTAATAGGTTTTTTTTGCTTTTTAATTCATGATGTTATTGTTCTTTGAGAATCTTTATGCTGCAATTAGCTGGATTTCTATATCTAATACCTTACAAAAGATGTCTGGTTTGGTTTGATTTTGCCCCCCAGAGAAATTAATTGATTTGAGGAACGAGTATTTAGAAGCAGATGAGACAAAGAAGAGACTTTTGGAACAACGCTATGGCAAGAGAGTGATTCAGAAAGCCCTGGAGGAGATGGAGAGTAAGGAATGGCTGGAAAAGAACTCCAAGTCTTGTCCTTGCTGTGGGACCCCCATCGAGGTGAGTGAGCAGGGGAAGGCTGGGCAGCCATGGAGCAGAAAATAACCACAAGGAGGCAGTTCTGGGTGTGTGGGAGCCTCTAGGGAGAGGAAATCTCTGGGAAATACTGAGAGAACTTCCCATTTCTGTGTGACATGGAAAAGGAGGTGAGGGGATATTTGTGGATCCCAGTACTGGAGTACAAACGGTGACTGGTGGTCAGGCTCCCACACTGAACAGATCCAGGCTGACTCTGGATCTCTAGGAATCCTTTTGTTTTCAATGTGTCTCAGGCTACCTCTGCTTCACACTAGAGCCAGCAAACCAATCCAGCTTAGGAAAAACACTAATTCCCAATATTTTTAGTATTACAACCAAGTTCCAATGCTGGGATCCCAGCTCCAGTGGAAATGCCAGCGTGTGGTGGAGCCAGGGGAGTATTTTTAGTATTATAACCAATTTAATATTATAACCAATAGCTCTGGTGGAAATAGTGTGTGGTGGAGCCAGGGGGATGTGTTTCCTGAGGGCTGTTGGCAGAGAGGGGCTGAACCTGCCACAGCAGGGTTCTGTTATCACCATTTCATGTTTTTTTCCCCAGAAACTGGATGGCTGTAACAAGATGATGTGCACAGGGTGCATGCAGTATTTCTGCTGGCTCTGCATGGGCTCCCTGTCCCGGGCCAACCCCTACAGGCACTTCAACGACCCCTCCTCCCCCTGCTTCAACAGGTCGGTGCCTCAGGGCCCTCCTCCACTGCTGCAACTCCTGCTTCCTTCTTTTCCTTGCAGCCTCTCCCAGATTCTTACCTGAAATTTGTAGCTGCACTTTAAGACACAGTTTCTCCTCTCAAATATCTGCGCTAACTGTAAAAATCGGGAGTGATTCAGGATGTGGTTTTGCTTTTCAAGAACTTCGGTTTTAAAATTCTGGTGGAGTCTTCTGAGCCTACTGCTGATTTTTTTGGTCAGGTCATGAGCTCACCCTTTGTGTGCTGCCACAGCCTGCAGGGAAATGAGCTCAGGAGCAGCTCAAGGATTTGGGGAAGAGCTGCTTTAAGGAGCTGCAGATTTGCCAAGGGACGGAGGTGCTGCTGTGGGAACAGGTGACAGAGGGTCACAGGAGGGTGACAGTGGCAGCCTCTCCTGCCCCTTCCACAGGGTAGTTTGTAATACTGAAAATCCAGGGGAGCTTGCTGTACTGTTGTTGCATTTAGGGTGATAGTTTTTTAACATATTTGATTTTTTTTTTATGCCCTAATACCACTGATTTTCTTGCAGATTGTTTCATGCTATGCGCATCGAAAACAGGGAGTACTGGGAAGAGGAAGATGATGATGATTAGCTTCCTCCAGCACCAAAAGGTGAACAAACCAGAGACAGATGCTTTTTGTGTGTCCTTTGTTTGCTTTTCACTCCCATTGTGTGACAAAAGAGTGGGAACTGCCCTGCACTGCAGGACACTCACATCTGTTGCCTGTTGCCAAAACCAAAGGAGACTTTTCCCCATCTTGGAATCATCATGGAATGCCCAAACAAACATGTCCATTATTAAAGAAGTCAGAAATTGGAAAAACATTGGAAAAATATATACCTAGAGGTGCCCCATTTTTAAAAGCCAGCAGACAAATGTGAAGCCTCAAATCCTGGAAATATTTGGGGATTTCCTTTAGGGAGACTGACCCTTGGAGACTCTTGGATCATGAATAGTGTGGGGTTTGGGGTGGTTTGGTGGTGCTGTGCTCTCTCTGGAGCTGCTTGGACTGAGGCAGTTTTCTGATACAATACAGAAAATTTCTCCCGTATTCAGCAACAGAGTTTGCTGCTTTTATGAATTTCCTGATGTGCTCTCTAAAAAGCAGCTCCTGGCTCTGTCACTGGTTCTCCCTAATGCCATTAAAGCTGATTTTCCCCAACCCTTCTCGCTGGCTGCTGTGCCTGAGCCTTTGCACCCTGAGAGCTTGGGCAGAAGTGATCCACAGCCCTTCCAGGACTGATTTCTGTGAGGTTGGTGGCTGCCAGTGTTGCTGTTGATTCCCTCACCTCGCCTGTCCTTGTCTTGGCAGGGATGAGTGCCCAGGCAGGGAGCTGAGGATGTGACCAGTGAGAGGGTGAAAGGTATCAGGAGGAGATGAACTTGAATTCTTCAGATACTGACAATTACCTTGTCTTCTTAGTTGATTAAGTAATTTATTTTTTATTAACTCTTCAGATAAGAAATTTGATTGTTGGTACTTTTGCTTCTGGACTAGATCCTTTATTTACACTGGTTTTGCACTTCAGATTATTTCAGAAACCAAACCGTTTCTCCTAAAATCTCAACAAGTAGTTCTGAGAGTAGGAAGGTGATTACTGGAGGCAAACACTGATTTTTTTTACGAGTTCTTCCACTTGCAGAACAGTCTAAGAGTTTATTTGGAAACCAAAGCTGCATGTACTGTGTTCAAGAGCAGTAGGGGCTGGATGGAAAGCTCTGGAGCTGAGAGTCCTCAGGAACCCAGGATGATCACAGCTCACTCAGCTCTGGCTGAGAGCTAATAAATTTATCCTGGGGGTTGTGGTGCTTCAGTTCCCTGTGCAGAGGAGAAGTCTGCACTGTTGGAACTGGCACAGAGATGAAAAAGGTGAAAGGAAGAGCAAATCTCACCTCAGCTGGATCTCTGGGTCAGCGTGTAGGAAACGAGTACATCATGTATGGTTTGAGTTGTATTTCCTACACCTTCCACATGCACTAAATCCACTTTAAGACAGTGAACACAGTGTCCCTGTTTGTCTTCCTTCTGGCATGGATGTGGCAGCCCAGCTGTGCCCAGCTGCTCCTGGAATGGGACAGCCCAGAGCTCCCCCAGAGCTGGCATGGATGTGTTCTGCTCGTGGCATTTCCACACGTGCAAAGTGGGCCCTGCTTTTCCCCCAGAGGAAAACCTGCCAGCAAACACTGGGCAAGGAAAGGGGAGCAGCAGGAGCTCTTGCCACCAAAATGCCCCCCTGGCAGCTTGGGTACCATGGGCACCCTGAGCCCAAGCACCAGACACAGTCAAACGTCACCATTTAAAAAAATGAAAGACATTTAGTGAAGAAAGTTACATTACAGATCAACAACTTACAAAATTTCTGTATAAAGAAAATAAATGCTGCACAGTTTTCCTGCCCCTCGCGTGAGAGCATTGGACAGAAATCCCAGGAATCACATTTCAGAATGGGTGGGATGTTGGCTGTTGTCCACGTGTGTGGGGTGTCTGTGATTAAACAGAGGCTGGAGCCAGTGGGAACGGTGTTTCCCTTGGGGCTGGTTTGGCATTTCCTCAGAGAAATGGGAAATTCTGGAGAAGAGAGAGCACCAGGCACAGCAAATCATACCTGGGTCTGAACAAGGGGTTTTTGTGTGACAGCAGTGACATCCTCGGCTGCCTGAGCTGCCCCATGGGCCCCGTGTGGGGGATGCTGCTGCAGCCTCTGCTGCTCAGGGCTCTCAACTCCGGCCTGTGGCTCAAAGCAGGGCTCAGGTCTGGGCCACCTCCTAAGGAGAGAACCGTGGGGATCCTGTCCCACTGCCTGGCTGCTCCCAACAGGAGTTTTATCCTCTCCAGTGTGAGCATTGTCTCTCTCCACTGGCCCTTCTCATCTTCCCCTGGCTCCATCTTCTTGCTGCCCTCTCTTGGCTGTGGTGCTGCTCTGAGCTTTCCCTTCCGCAGCTGGACAATCCTCTTTTCCAGGATTCGAATTTAGGAGTGTTTCATGGAGGAGGAAGGGATAACACGAGATACTTGTCCTATAGGACAAGTAACACACCCCAAATTGCAAGGAATACACCCCAAAGTGATCACCCACTTGTTTCTGCAACACTGTACTTTCATTTATCCTCGCATTTCAGTTCTGCAGCCTTCAGTCTGTGCTTACAGTCAGTTCACAGATCAAACAACTCATTCTTCATTTCCTTCAGAGAATGAGGTGGTGGCAGAAGTTTGTGGAGCACAGAACACTGGATCCCATCCTCCGGTGTTTAATTAAGGCAGGTGTTTGGCATCTGTCTCTTTAATGGAGAGAAGGAACCATACCATCATTCTGCTAATTTAAGAACAAAGATGAGATCAGTTTCTGCAGCAATTCCCTTTGCTCCCAGCTGTTTTCAGCAGCTGGTTCAGCACTGCCCCAGCCCATTAATCACTGTATGGCTTCTTGGACTGGCTCCTCTCCACTCCCATCTCCTTCATGCTGTACAAGGGCTCCACGAGCTTGTTGTGAACCAGCATTAATCCTGATGGAGACAGTCAAAAGACAATTTAAGTAGACATAATAAAGGCAAGTTCTCCTTCATTGGATGCTAATGGAATTAGACATTGCTGTTGTGCCTTTGCTCCCACCCAAGCATTAAGCATTTACCTTCACACTTGTACTACTGTGGTATATTTAAAGAATACACTCCTTTGGGAGTAAATTACACAGCAACACCTCAGCAAAGCATGGCTAAAAATGGAACAAAGCAGCTGCCCGGGCTGGTCTGGCATTCACCTTTGAAGTATTTGACAGTTTTGACTTTGAGCTCCAGTGTGGCGTCCTCGTCACACACGAACACGGTGTTGGGGTGCTGCTGGAAGGCCGACACCGTCCACATGTGGTTGACACCGTCCTCGATGGCTTTGTACAGAGCAAAGGCTTTGTGTGCTCCCGTGATCAGGATCATCACCTGCACCCCAGACACACACAGGGCCACTCAGGGAGAGCCCAGGCACAGAATGGGGACAGCCCTGGCACCCTCCCCACAGCCACTGCTGCAGCTCCTGTGACTGTTCCAGCTGTCACTGAAATCACAGCCTGCTGGGTCACTGCAGTGTCCTTTGGGCACCTGTACACTGAGATTTAACAAGTGCACATCAAGGAGTGGATTCCAGTAAAAGTGCTCCCACACAGTTTTCGTGACCAGCTGGTGTGACATCAACTCAAGCTGATGGCTGCAGTTACTGCCCAGGTGAGATTCCTCGCCAAAGACACCCTCCCAACCCTCCTGGCTCCCTGGGGGGAACAGCTGCTGCAGGGTCACACAAACACAAGTGCCACCAGAGACAGGGAGAGCCTCTCCACGGTGTTGCAGAATGCCAGAGGACAGGAGATCAGGCATTCTGTGGCAGGAATACCCCACACCAGAGGACACGTGGCTGCTCCATAACAGGATAACCTTTGGCTGCTCCACAGGGACTGCAGGAATCCATTTCTTACTTCCTCACCTCCCTGGCATCCATGACAGTGCCCACTCCAACTGTCAAAGCCATGGTGGGCACTTTGGAGAGGTCACCATCGAAGAACCTGGCGTTGGCCAGTATGGTGTCCATGGCCAAGGTCTTCACCCGTGTCCTGGACACCAGGCTGGATCCTGGCTCGTTGAAGGCGATGTGACCGTCGGGGCCGATACCTGGGACAGGGACAGCGTGGGCAGAGGCTCAGCTGTGGGAGCACAGCCAGCAGCTCTCCCGGGACAGGGACAGGGACAGGCAGTGCTCCCAGGAGCACAGAGCTGAGAAAAGCCCCTGCCACTCCTCTGCTCCAGTTCAGATTTGTGGCTGGTAGGCAGAACAGCAAGAGCCCCCTCAGAAGCCAGCAGACAATTCCCTGATTGTGCTGGGACAGCAACGAAGCCAAGCAGGTGGCAGAACCTCATGGCAAACTGATGGGAAGAGCTGGTGTAGGAAAAGCTACTCCCTGTTCCACTGACAGTTGATAAACACTTCATTTTTGTACAGTTCTAGCCCTTCCCATTTCTCCTGCCAACACTTCCTGACAATTTGCTGACTGCATGGAAAGACCTAAAGCTGGGAGGGGCACGTGGGGAGACAAGGCTGCCAGGACACAGCACTGCCCAGGGCCACGAACTGTGGGGTGGATTTCACTGAAAATGAACAATCCTGACAATAAATGAGAGCTGGGGAGGACAGGCTCAGCTTTGGGACAGGGTTTAGAGGCTGCTGCTCTTGGGTTCTCACCTCCAACAAAGAGCTCGATGCCTCCAGCTGCTTTGATTTTCTCCTCGAATGCATCACACTCTGCCTGGAGATCAGGGGCATTTCCATCCAAGATGTGGACGTTTTCTGGTGAGATGTCAACGTGCTTGAAGAAGTTATTCCACATGAAGGAATGGTAACTTTCTGGATGATCCCTGGGGAGACCTGGTAACAGAACACACAGGCTGAGGCCAGCTGGAACAGTATCACCCACAACAAAGCACTTCCATACCCCTGCAGTGGCTCTGGTGACAGAGCACTGCTCTCTGTCCTTTGTCACTCCCTCAGCTTTCAGAGTTGTTTTTATTTCTCTAAATACCAGAATTAAAATCAGCTCCTGTGAGACACGTGCCCATATTAACATACAACAGATGTTCAAAAAGCAGGTGTGTGCTGTGCCTCATCTGTCAGTACATTTTCAGCCGTTTTCCCATTTCATATTAGTAAGAATTATTTAAAAACTGTGCAGAAGCCTGGGAAATAATAATTATTATATAATTATTGCATATTTACCTCCCTTGAATGCTCTAAAGCCACACTGGACTGCTTATTTCCTAATGCTGCTTGATTGAGATTATTCACATAAAAAAAAACCCAAAAACAACCTCTTGACTAGGATAAAATTATCATTAGCAAATATTTATCTTGTATGTTTTTCACCTTTGGATCTATTTCTTCTGAGGGGACTGTTTCATCATGACTTCAGAAATGACAGTCCTTTGCTATGTCAGCAGGAGATAGCAGAGGGCACTCAGGGAACACGTGGGACATTTATAATCCCCGAGCAAAGGTGGAAGTTAATGCTGCACGCCGAGCCTGCAGTGATAAGCTGTTCTTGCCTGCTCAGTGCCTGAGTGCAGCCAACACACAGCAGTGTCTGCAACAGCGTGTGCAACACCCAGCATCCAGTTTGTTTCCAAACCTATAGAAAAAATTCAGAGAATGACCACAGGTTTTCAAACTGCTCCCCTTTGCCAATTCCCTGGAGATGTTTAAGGAAACCTGGATGTGGCACCATGGTGCTGTGTGGTCACAGCTCGATGATCTCAAGTCTTTTCCATCCTAACTGATGCTGTAACTCTGTGAAATGCCATCCACCTTACCTGGACAGGTGGATTTCGGGCAGGCTCTGCCGGGGAAGGGGCCCAGCAGCTGCCGGGCAGGGACAAAGGCGGCAGGCCAGCTGGCTGCGGCACTCACCCACGTACTCGTCCATGTTGAAGGTCTTCACGTACTTGAAGGAGAGGTCCCCGTTGCGGTAATACTCCACCAGCTTGCTGTAGCAGCCCAGGGGGGTGCTGCCTGCGGGGAGCGGCCCTCAGCCGGGGCAGNGGCCCGGCCCCCCCCGCCCCCGGCACCCACCTGTGGGCAGCCCCAGCGTGAAGAAGCGCCCGGGGCCCGGCCCGAACTGCACGATGCGGTTGCGGATGTACTTGGCCGCCCACTCGCTGGCCTGAGAGTAATTCTCCAGAATGATGAGCTTCATGGTGGAGCCGCCCGGCACCGCCGCTTCCTTCCCAGATAGCCTTGGTGCGGATCGCCGCTTTCTCCCGGATCGCCTCTGCCCGACAGCTCGGCTTCCCCCGGATCACCTCTGCCCGACAGCTCGGCTTCTCGGCTTCCTCCCGGCTCGCCCTGCCCGGGATCACTTCCGCGGGTGGGCGGAGAGCGCCGGGCCCGGCCCCGCGGGAGGGACGCGCCGGGCCCGGAGGGCTGGACGGGCGGGCAGAGTTCAGCGGCCCCGGACCCAGCCGGGAACGAAGCCTTGCCTTGTGGCAGAACGGCCGGACCCAGCCGGGAACGAAGCCCTGCCTTGTGGCAGAACGGGCAGACCCAGCCGGGAACGAAGCCTTGCCTTGTGGCAGAACGGCCGGACCCAGCCGGGAACGAAGCCTTGCCTTGTGGCAGAACGGCCGGACCCAGCCGGGAACGAAGCCTTGCCTTGCGGCTGCTGGGCTCAGTCAGTCACCACATGGCAAGTGCACCTGTTGTCCAGGCAGAGCTGTGGGAAGCAATGTTTCCTCCGAGTACATTAAAATGGCCATAAATATCTCGATGTGGTTCTGCTGGGATCCACCCGACTCTGTCCTTCAGCTTTTCAGCCCCTAAGTGAAGCTCCCAGCCTTGTCCCATCAAAACGAGCAGCTGTCCCGCTTGAACTGTTTTGTAGGGACTCACTTTGGGTTCTGGGGGATGGAGAGACCATGACCTCTGTCTATCCTTGCTGCTCCTGGCACAGTGGTATCCCCAAAACATCTTCCTGCAGTTGCTCCAGCTGCCTTCAAGCTCTCATGGAAATGTACCCGACCTCTCCTTGCACAGGCTTGGTTCATTGCTGGGATACAAAGCTCTTACTTCAAAGTTAGACCAATTTTCAATTTCATCAGGAGGAAGAACGAGTTACAAATTGCTTTGCTGGGATCCAGCCCGTGCAGTTCCTTCTCATTTTAATAATTTAAATGACTTGGCTAGAACCAGCACTCCTGGTATTGTCTCATCCTGGAGAGCCCTTGGTTCGCGTTGGGACGGCAGTGATGGGTGTGGCGGGCTGTGGGCAGACACAGGAGGAGTTTTAGGCCGCAGAGATTAAATAAATTCCATGGCCATGTGTTCCATGAGCAGTGCAGCCCACGGGCAGGTCTCTCGGCGGCTGCTGTCGGGTAAGAAGCTGACAGCAGCAGCATTCCCCACAGGGCCGGGCAGCCCGGGCTGTGGCTCTGGGGGACACAGCTCTCCCCTGGTGTCACCGGGGCTGTTCTGGTGCCACAGACCCACGGGCACTGGCAGGAATGACGGCACCGCAGCGTTCAGGGGCACAGCACCGAGGAGCTGGGCTAACCGGGGGCTGTGCCCCGCTGGGATGGAGGGGATGGGGACTCGCCTGAGGGCTGGACCCTTCCCATCCTGGAGCTGCTGCACTCCTTTCTCCAGGATGCTGCCGGCACCAAGGACACCTGGTGAGCGCACACCTGACCTGCACACACACCTGGGAATTCCCACATCACCCCTGTCGTGGCACAACTGCAGGTCCTGGAGTGCAGAGCCAGAACTGCTGCAGGGCTGGGAAGTGCGAGAGCACTGCCGCTCTGCACAGAACCTCATCGGATCTCTGCACAGAACCCTCACTGTTACCTTGGAAACGCCACCAGCACTCGGAAATTTCAGAAAAGCAAATACTGGAGGCACAGCCCGCACAGGAATTGATTGCAGGGGACAGCACGGACTTCCCCCGGCGGTGAGCTCTAGGGGAACAGCCGGGGTGCCTCGCGGGCTGTGGGCTTTGTGCGCCCTCAGAGCGGCCTGCGGACAGTGTCACCTCATCCCCTGCCTCCCGCCTCACCTGCCCCGGCTCTCCTGGCACGTGTGGGGAGCTGCGGCCTTCGGGGCCGCTCCCACAGCTGTGGGGATGGGCTCGGTGAAATCCAGGTGTTGGAGGGCTCTGACTGCACCGGCTCTGGCTTTCATCTCCCCTGCGAGTGCCTTGGGCAGCTGCAGTGCACAGAGATGCAGGAGGAGCCAACAGCTCCCTGTAAAAGCAAAGCATGTTTTGGTGAAAGCAGAAAGTGCAGTGGAGCCAGGCAGGTGCCCCCACGCTGCCCACACCCCACAGATCCACACGTTCCTCCGAGCTGCTCCGGCCTGGGCCGTGCGTGTGACTCGCATGCAGGGTATTTTTAGGTATGATAATTTCTGCCCGTTATTGTTCCTGCGTTCACAGCGAGCTGTTCCCGTGCTGAAGAACTTCCTGGTGTCTGAACAGGCTGATTTTCCTTCCTTGCAAAAGGAGCAGATGGAAGGAAACACTTCTCTTCAGGAGAAGTTGAAGTTCAGTGGGGGAGCTCTAACAAACACAGCATTTTCTTTTGCCCCATCCTGAAGGGATCAGAGTCAGCAGTGCTCAGAGACCAGGGCTTTTGCTATTGGGCTTGGAAGCACTGGGATTCTTTTCCTGAAACAGCAACAATTAAAAAATTATCTCCATGAAGAATCCTCTCTCCAAATTCTGTAATTAAAGAGTCTTTTTAATATCCACCATCAGTCACCTCTTCCTGCTCCAACATGTTCCATTTACCTTCTGACCCCAATTTATAAGAAAAGGAGAAATAAAAGATCTGGAGGGGAGCTGCTCTTTCCTGCAAGCCCCGCTCACATCTTATCTCTCCCAGCAGCACCCAGATCCTAGTTAGGATATTTTTGGGGTCACAACAAGCCGCTGTGTAGGGCAATGCATGAACAGGCAGCTCTGGAGAGCACCCATGCCAGTCCCTTTCTGTTTTTCAGGTGAGGTTCCCATGGCAAAGCTGTCAGGCCTTCACTCCTCACCAGGTTCAAAACTGCCGGCCTAAGCAGGAAGGGATTTAATCTGGATAGCAAGGTTAAATTAACCATTGGTTAATTGTGATTTCTCCAGTGGGCTGAAGAAACAACGGAGCAACAAAGGACACTGGTGAAATCAGGGAGCTGGGGCCCCTCAAGTCAGGCTGGAGCGAGCTGTGTGGAAGCAAATTGGAGCTCAGCTCTGCCGTGCCCCATGCACCACCCAGCACAGCTCACTGCATCGCTCCATATCTGCCCCTGCCTCTGCTGCTGGGTGTCAGAGGGGACAGCTCCCATTGGGAAAGTCTCCCGATTCAATGCTACTGTTGTTTTCATTCCTCCTCCTCACAATGCTCCTGGCTTATTGGGGCGTGATTTCCCACCCCAGTGCACAAGGCACTGCTTCCAGGCTGCTCTGTGCAGGCTGTGGGACGTGTGGCTGTGCTTGCTGGGGCTCTCCTCGTTCCGGCAGACCTGATGTGACCGAGTGCCTTTTGTTGTTGCAACAAACACCGAAATTGCAGCTGCCTGTGTGTGTAAAACCCTACAGAGAGCCCACACCTGCAGAAACTGCTGCTTCCGAGGCCGTGGGGCAGCTCCCTTGGGCAGGGGCTGTCAGAGTCACAGAATGGTTTGGGTGGGAAGGGAACTTCAGATCATCCAGTTTCACCCCCTGCCATGAGCATTCCACCATCCCAGGTGGCTCCAAGCCCGACCCAGCCCAGCCTTCGACACTTCCAGGGATGGGCCAGCCACATTTTGGGTTTTTCGGGCAAAAAGATCAAAGATGATTCAAATACAAGATGGTCCCAAGCACAAAAAGTCTTTGTGGCCAAGTGATGTTTTGGGGAGTAGCATCTGTCAGACAGCTTTTATTAATCCTTAACAAATCTCTCCAATTTAATCATACAGCTCTAATTCAGGATGTTATTTCACAGTGGGAAATGACATCTATGTATATTCAAACCCTGTGAATTCAATCCTTGCTCATGGAGTGTCTCTGCCTCCAGGGACACAGGAGTACTTTTGAATTGATGATGAAAAGGTTTATGTCACGTGAACATTTTGATTTTTTTTTAAATTGGGTAATTTAGCACTAAAATGTTAGAAGAAAGATCCAGTTTTAATGACCTGCTCAGTTCTTACTAGTTTAGCTTACACACCCTGCTTTTGAGGTTTATTATTTAACTTTTAGTGTTCAATATGTATTACAAAGTGCAGATTAAAAGTGTTCCCTTTATTGCTCAGTTGTACACAATAATTAAAGGAACACTTGTACAGCTCCAAGATTTCAGAGGACTCACTTCACTTGTCATACTTTCAATTGCTTTCAAATACTTTCACAGCACATCCCGTACGGAAGTCACTAAAATCAATGACTTCAAGCTTCAAGTGTCTCTTGGGAGAAAAGACATTTTGTACTGGAGAAGAAGACAAAAAACACAGAGGCATGAAGTGATTTGCCTCAAACCATTTGGGAAATGAAAGCAGAACCAGTCATGTGCTGTAACCACAGCCTCATCTTTCTACTGAGCTTCTCCACCTAAGAAAATAAAAATAAACACAGGGAGAGAAGCTGGAAGAAACTGCCCTTACCCCTCCAGAGTCAGTCATGCTCAGACTAGATGGACTAATTAGGCTGTGATTTGCCTCCACTGGCCCCAGAATGGCTTTGACACAAATGGTTTCACCATTTCTCCGGGACAGGTTCCAGCATCTTCTCTGAGGACATGCACAGGTTGCATCTTATTTTAGCGTCTGTGTTGTCCAAGTCAATCAGTGTGCAGCTAATTACCACTGCTGCTACAGCCTTACTTAGGGATGTAATCCCACCTCAGCAGTGAGTAAATCCATGCGTGTCATCAGGACAGCTCCTCACTGCAGGGAAATTCTTGGTGCGAATTGTGAATCTTGTGGGAAGGTGAAACCAGAGTCTGTCAGTGCCTGCAGCTCTTGTTCCAGCTCCTTCAAAGGCACCTGTGTTGCAAGAACCCTGCCTTGTCCTTGTGTCTCCAGCATTTCTCAGGAGTCACTCTTTGAGGTTATTCATGGCTAAAATCCTTCACGGTTCCTGCCTCTCCTTCAGCAGGAGAACTGGGATGTTCATTCATCTCACTAAGACATCGATGAACTCCCTACCCCTCAGAGGCAAAATACAGGGAGAAAAGAATCCAGGCTGATTATGGTGCAGAATAATGAGCATTGAGGCCTGTATTTATGACTGAGTGTGCAGTTCAAAACCATGTCCTCGGGCTTCAGTGCAACTCTCTGAATTTGCAGTTTGGAATCCCAGCGGGGCTGATTCAGCCTTCCTCATCCTAAAGCTGATATATTTAAATCTCATCCACCTTAGGGATTGATGTGGGTAATTTTGTGCAAGCCTGACTAGAGCTGAATGGCGCATGGAGAAAACAAATGTTACACAAGCTGAGAAGTATTTTAGCCGATGTAACACTGAAAAACTCAGAATAAACCAACTTCTCGCACTGCGTGGTTTCCTACACGTGCTCCTTTTGGAAGGAAGGAGCTCAACACCATCTGCTCCCTGTGGATATGGAAGAGCTGACGGCCAAGAGCTCGTGCTTGGTGCAGCAGTCGCCGGCCTGTTCCCTGCCCGTGTGGTGGGACAGGGATGGGTGGGCTCGTGTGTGACCCAGGCTTGGGCAGCATGGCTCAGACCGGGCTGGTTTCTCACTGCTGGCTCTGGTGTGTCCCTGCTGAGGCAGCACTGTTTGTCACAGGGCTTTACATCAATTTCCTGACTCCCTAGGTTTCACTGATACATCTCGTGGCAGCTTTCACTCTGAAAATTATGAGTTCCACAATGTACATTATACATAGTGCACGGAGCTTGTGGGGTCACTCCTGCAGCTCTGGCGGTGCCGGGGACACGCTGCTGGCTCTCAGCATTCCCACAGGCAGTGGCACACCGGGTCCCACACACAGCTGGGCTGGCTCCGGGCTGCTTCTGGTCACCCTGTGGCCTCAGTGGAGCTGCCCTGGTTGGAAACCAGCCCCTCAGAGAAGGACCTGGGGGCTGACAGCAGCTGGACATGAACCAGCGTGTACCCAGCCTGTCTCAGCAATAGTGTGGCAGCAGCAGCAGGGCAGGGCCTGTCCCCTGTGCTGGCACTGCCATCTCGAGTGCTGTGTCCAGTTCTGGGCTCCTCACATGAGAGAGACCCTGAGGGGCTGGAGCGTGCCCAGGGCAAGGAACGGAGCAGGGAAGGGGCTGGAGCCCCAGGAGCAGCTGAGGGAGCTGGGAAGGGGCTCAGCTGGAGAAAAGGAGGCTCAGGAGGGACCTTGTGCTCTGTACAACTCCCTGCCAGGAGGGGACAGCCCCAGGTCGGGCTGTGCTCCAAGGAACAGGGACAGGAGAACAGGGAACAGCCTCAGGCTGGGCCAGGGGAAGCTCAGGGTGGCACCAGCAGGAATTTCCCCATGGAAAGGGAGCTCAGGCACTGGAACTGCCCAGGGAGGTTTGGATCCCCATCCCTGGAAGGGCTGGAGGTGACACTCAGTGACACAGTGGCCATCGGACACCGGTTGTACCAGATACTGCTGCAGCTCTGTCCCAGCCCCGCCGGTTCTGTGACTCCGCGGCCCCTCCAGGAACGCTGCCCGCGGCCCGGGGCGGCTCCGGCGGGCGGGGCGAGGCGGGAGGCGGCGCGGCCGAGCGTGACGGGAGGGAAGGAGGGAGGGAGAACGGGAGCGAGCGGAGCCCGCAGCGAGCAGCGCCCGGGCCGNCCCGGGGCCGCTGTTTGCCCAGGCCGGGGCCGGTGTTCGCTCCCTGCCGGGCCCGGGCGTTTGCCCGGTCTCGGGGTTCGGGTGTGTCCGGGGCCGCTGTTTGCCCAGCCCCGGGGCGACCTTGGCGCAGGGCGCTGACCCCGCCGGTCATTTCCACCCCTCCCCGCCATGGAACGGTCTCGTTCCGCATCTAGCCGAGGTCACCGTTAGTTTCCTTCCATCTTTAACGTGTGGACTCCTCTGAAACCCCCCTAGGCCAGGGGCTGGCCTTACAGAGCTCCCTCGGGAATTGGGGTCGTTCTTCCCTCGCTGCCTCCCGTTGGTCTGCAGGGCCGGGTGTCGGCTGGGCCCCCCGGTGTGACCCAGTTCTGGCAGGCGCCTTTCTGACATCAGCCATGGAGAATTCTTTACTTAGAGTAATGGAGAGATCCCTCAAAAAACAGCAGACAGCTCGCTCCCGCTGAAGCGAGGCTCTCCCAAGAAATCGCTGTGTTGTGACTTTTCCTGGGTAGCATTCCCAGCGTGGGTAGGCTCTGCTCGGCAGAGTTGGAGATACTCCCTCCCATGGGATGGAATACATGTCTCCTCTGACAGCTGCAGGTCTCCGTTTTTTACATACTGGAAATGTAGAAGTTAAGTAAAACTTAGGCTTTTTTGCTTTGTTCAGTGCAGAACAGATGTGCTCACTTAACAATGACAAATCTCTTTGTGTTGTTTTGGGAGCTGCTAGGGACAGATAACCAGGTCTCTGCACAAATCGCCTTTCCTGGCAGAATCCTGCCGGTGGTGTTGACCCCAACAAGTGTCTTCACAAATGCCTTTACCCTGGGGATCTGCAGCGTGTCCTGGAGCCGTGGGAATGGGTGACAGGATCGCTGAGGGACCCACTGCTGTGGTGTTACCTGGCTGATGCACACACTCCTGGTTTCCTCTGAGAGGGTGTGTGAAGCTGGTTTTTGCCAGCTCACGGTTGTGTCTGCTCTCACCTCGGGCAGACCCGGGGCAGAACTCATCTGTGGAGATTAGGGAGCCAGGCTGTGCCCCAGGACTTGCCCTGCTGAAGGCAAGCACATCATGGAGGCCTGTGGAGCCACTGGTTCAGCTGCAGTGAGAGGCAGATTCTCATGTGTAAGTGTATTTACTTTTATGCAGCTGTTTAGTTTAGAAATTGCTTCTCTTTGCTCACCCTCTGCCAGCACCCAGGTGTTCCTGTTGTGAAGTGTGTTATCACTGAGCTGGCTCCTAATGCTTGTGTTGCTTCAAAAACCCTGCAAGCTGTGGAGATGCAGTTGGGATTTAGACAGAGGATGAGAGAGTGGGAGAATCTCTGTAGCACTGGTAGAATTGAAACTGTCAATTTTTTCCTCATATTTTGAAACTTACTGCGTGTGTGAATGTACAATAATGAATGTAATGTACAATGTGCCAAGGAAGAGAGACTGAGAGTGAAGTGATAGCTGCAGGTGAATACAGGACCCAGTCAGTGGAGGTAGCCTGGAGAAATTCACAACAAGCTCATTTAATCCTTTAAATTATTGGATTATGAGTCACTGGAGGGATTTTTAAGGCTTGATCTTTTTGGGTGATGGGGTAATGCATTATTGGAGTTGGTTATGTAGGTAGGTATCCTGTACTGGTAAATGGGATTGACTGTCCAGGCATGCCAGGGGTGTGTGACCCTCACTCTGAGACGCCTTCCTGATGTATCCATGTGTGTGTGGAACCTGTAAAATATTTGTGAGGTTCCTCAAGTGCCTGTACTTCAGGAAAAAAGGTGAGAGTGAGCGAGCATGATCTGAGCAGGACAGAACTCCGTGCCCGAGTTGGACACCTGTGTGTTTGCTCTCCCACCCCTTCCTCAGCCCTGCAGTTGGGTGTGGGAGGTGGGAATGTGCGCTGTGCTCCCTCAGCAGCCTCTTTCTTCCCTCAAACTCCCAGCCCGTGTCCAAGGCACTGTGCAAGGGGCGTGCCCCGATTTATTTTCCAAAGCCAACTTCCTAGCCCGTGGCTTTGTTCAGGCATCAGACGATCTGATAAAAAGCCTGCGGGGCTGCCTTTGGGCGCTGTGAGTCTGAGCTCACTGAGGAAGTGCAGCTCCATGTAAAAATGAAACCAAAACTCTGCAGAAGGGATTTCAGCCTCCCCGACCCCTTCCATGGGGAGCAGGGCTGGGACGGGGTCAGGCTTCTGGGCTTTGATCCTCCCCTGCAGGCCGGGTGTGGGGCTGTGCCTGTGGAGAGCTTTGGGAGAAGGAGAGCTGGAGGTGAGAATGGAGAGCTTTGGGGAGAAGGAGAGCTGCACCACCTGGTACTGCTATTCCAGCACTGCTGTGTCCCCAGAAAGGGACACCGAGAGGCTGTTGTCATTTCAGTCTGCCTTTGGGACAGTTCTACAGGGATGTTGTTGGGATTAGGGAGCTTAAAGCCTTTCCAGCATAACCCTGGATTGAGAGTTCTGTTGGCAGAACTGTGTTTCATCCTTGGAATAGACATTGCCCTCCATTCTGGAAAAAAATAGCCCAGCTTTAACAAGTTTATTTACACTCTGTGTTTTCCAGGCATGCTTTGCACTTGGAGCATTCGAAAATATATGTGAGGTGTATGAGTAATGTGAACCCACCTGGGAAATGGTGGGAGTGTTAAATAATAAAGACTTATTCCTTTTTAAGTGCCGTGTCTTCCTGTTCCACTTGTTGAAGGTTTACAGGGATCATGAATCATTCCATAAAGGGAGGTGTCGATGGGAAAAATAAGGAAGAAAGATTTTTCCATCTGTTTGGTTTTTGTTCTGTGAAAACTGTAGAAGAAATACATTGCTGGAAGTAGAATGGGAGTAGAGTTTAAATCTGTGAAGGACCACAAAGCTCTTTTAATACCTGGGGAGGCTGGAGTGGAACAGGGAGGCAGGTACCAGTTGCTGTCTTGTGTGTACCTTAAGCTTGTGTTTAATTTTTCACCTGAAATGGGCACACAGCTTGAAACTAAAAAATTAGAACATCCCAAATCTTTTCATGTCAGCAATTAGAGTCAGAAATGTCAGTTTCCTCAGTGGGGTCTTTGCAGTGTGCAAGATGTGCTGGCTAAAGATAATAATGGTAAGAAAAGTTGCCAGGTAGGTTGTTTGCATATTTGTTTATCTGTTTTATTTTATTGTAAGCAGAACAGGAGATGCCGTTTACATAAACCCAGCAAAATTAGAAAAATTGCAGAGTAAAATTGTTTGTGCAGCCTCTGCTCTGAGGTTGTGCTGAAGCTGTCCAGCCTTGGCTGTGCTCAGGTGACTAAAATCTGGTTATTTTGCTCTGAAACATCCACCTCTGTAGGCAACAGTACCTGTCAGGTAAGTTTGCAAGGGTTTAGTGATTGTGTGTGAAAATAGAATGATTATAGAATGATTATAGAATGATTATAGAATTTCAGTACATTCTGTCCCTAAAACTCAAAGGATGTGGGAAAGACAGGGAACAGCAGCAGTCCAGTGCCATCTCACAGCTTGTGCAGCAGGAGAAAATAGCTTTGCATGCAGACTTTGAAATACAGCATTATCTCAGGCATCAGGATGGAGTTGAATTCTGAGCTGGGCTTTTTTAGTGACTCTTCTCTCATCACTAAAATTCAGTGGGGCTCAGTGACCCCATTGGGAAGCAGCTGCAGAACAATCCCTGAAGGTTTGTGTTGTTTAATGCTCCCAGGAGATGAGGAACCTTTTTCTGCGGGTTTGGCATCATGACTTAGAAGTAAGCACACAGAAAGCAAGGAGCAAAAGTTCTGTGTGTGTGTGAATTCTGATTCTTTGTCATTGGGATGAGTGAGCAAAATTCAATAATAGGGCTGTCCAATCATTCTGTTCCTGCCTGCTGTGAAATATCCAAATTTGATCTATGGTGGCACAATCCATGGGTTCTTTTTCCATTGAGGATACTTAACCTTCTTCATATGACCATTTTGATATTTTAAAATATTTACAAGTCTTGCCTAAGAATGCCCTGATATCCAGAAAAATATTAATCTGATTCTAAATATTATGAGAAGGCCTTATGCTTTAAGTGTGGGAAATTTAATTACAGCTACCCAAGATTAAAACCTGCTTTTTCCACATTAAGGCCTTGATCTCTCAAGTCTTAGGCCAGTGTGTGGGCACAGGTTTGTGCTGGCCCAAATGCTTGTTTCCAGTCTGTCCAGACCAGTCTAACTCCCTGCTTGAGCAGAACTGAGGGACTTAGACCTGCTTGTTTCCCCGGATTGAGGAGCATTTCTGTTGTGCCAGGCCCTTGGCTGCAGTGACTCAGAGGACAACACCCTCATGAGCACAGCTTGTGTTTTATGGACATAAAATCGGGTTAGATTTGTGTTTTTGCCTCTTGGTGGCTCACGGGGTGATTGGCACGGCCCCCCTCAGCTGGGTGCTGCTCCTGGTTCCTGCTCCCTGGGTGCTGCTGCCCCAGCTGGGCAGAACCGGGCGGGTTTTGGAGGTGGAGGCACAGTTTTCATCCCTTTGTTAAAAGAGAGCAGTGTCTCAGAATCCCAAAGTCACTCAGGGTGGAAAAGCCCTCCCAGCCTAAGATTCCCAGCTGTGCCTGATCCCCACCGTGTCCCCAGCCCAGAGCACTGAGTGCCACCTCCAGGGCTGGGGATCCAACCCTCCCTGGGCAGTGCCAGTGCCTGAGCTCCCTTTCCATGGGGAAATTTTGGGGTTGGCACATGGGGAGGTCACTGCCGGGGCTGGGCTTTGCTCAGGATTCCCCAGCACGAGGCTCAGGCAGGATCAGCATCTCCCCAGGGAGGGCTGGCTTGGCACAGGTGCCAGCTGTGTCACCTGAGAGGTGCTGAGCACATCTGGGCCAGGCACCGGGGCTGGCACTGCTGGGGAAATGGGCTGGAAGGGCCCAGGAGAAAACAGTGATTTACCCCTCAGGGAGAGGGCTGGAGGGTGTGGGCTGGCTGCACTGGTAGCTTATCATTATTCCTGCTGATTAATAAGCTGATGTTAAGTTAAGGAATTTGCAACGACATTGGGCTTAAAAATCCTTAAAAGTCAGGATTTTAAATCAGGGTGTGTTTAATTAGGTAAAGCAGAAGTCAGTAAAAAATAATACTGCTTTTCAGAGTTGGCAGTGACTTTAATTTACTCCCAAAAGGCTGCAGATATGTAATGATACGTGATCTGTTGTTGAGGCCAAGCTTGTAGCAATGCTGATTTAGTGTAGTGATGCTGATTTAGTGTAAAGAATATTTATGTGCAGCCTCAGAACTTGGCAAAGGGCAGTTAAATAATAAAGATTCAAAACTATGTCAGCAGCCCATATGCTGAGTTTAGGAAATTTGGAAGAATTAACCAATGTATTTATTGGAAATGGTTTATTCAAAGTTTACATGGAAATATTTCCAAACAGCTTGGGAGATTTCAGCTTTTATGCTGCTGTGCATTTGCATGGCACAGGTCTCAGTCAGGGCGAGTGGCAGCAAGAGGTGATGTCCTGCTCACTGCCAGGCTTCTGATGCTGGGTTTTTTTTTTGAAAATAAATATCTCTGGCTGTTCTATCAGTCAGCTTTCTGTTGGTTTAGCAGTCTGGTGAAAAACTCCCAGCCAAGCTGTTGTTTTAGTAGCTACATGCATGGCTGTAAAGGCTGTCGTATTTTTTCATGCCACGAATACCAGAACCTTGCCTGAAAAGCTAAAATCCATCAGTGAACCTTGGAAAGAGTGATCCCAGAGGCTCAGCAGAGCAGACTGAAGTCAGACACTGCTGTTGAGCAGGCTCTCTGGGTTCTGAAGCCTCGGGGGTTCTCTGGGAGCCCGGTCCATACCTGGAGCTGTGCAGGGCAGGTGGGAGCCGGGGCCAGGCCGGGGCAGCAGTGCAGCCCTGCCAGGCCTGATGAGTCATTCTTCCTGTCACATGAACCCTCCCTGCTCTGCTAATAGGCACTTAGTTGAATTTTAGATGCCTGGAATCATTTAAAAGGCTGGAAGGCATTTGTGTACCTTGTCCATTAGAAGAAAAATATGTTTTCTATAACTGTAACCTCCTACAGCCTCGAGCTCAACTTCAGAAAGTAGCTGCATTTTTCGTGTCATTATCCATTACCTGGATTGGGATGTTTGAAGGCTGCAGTGAATTCAGCTGCTTTCTCCCACGTGACAGTGGTGGAAGAACATGTATTTCATTTTACTAGAACCAGTGGTAGGAGTTAATATTCCACTCAATATCTGTGTCCTCTTTTGTTTCATTTCTTCCAGTGTTGTCAGGCGTGGTGCTCTCCCCCCTCCCTGGTGACTGTGCTCTCAGGCTGTACCTGCCTTCTTTCCTACAGGCGTGAGGGGTTGAATTCCTGCCACCCCCTCACCTGGAGAGCAGGTGACAAAGGGCACGTGGACCCCAGAGTGTCCCAGCTGGGCCAGAGCCTTTCCTCCTGTGACTAGAGCAGTCCTGCACAGGCAGAGGGAGAAAAGGGCTGAATTTTCATGGACAGAATGACAATAAGCATGGGGGAGCATTTGCTGAGAATTCATGAACTACAGAATTCATGGGATCCCAGAGTGGTTTGGTTTGGGATGACCTGAAAGATCTTTTTCTACCCCTGCCTGGGCAGAGATGGAATCAAACAGTTTGGCTCTGTGTTTTCCTCTCCCTTCCATTGTCCCCCACACTCTGTGCAGGGTGGTTTGGGATTTTTGGAGTAATGCTGTCTTTTAAAATAAAATTTAAAGCATATTTTAATAGGCAATTGCTTCTCAAGTTAATTTGCATTTACTTCTAATGCTGAGCTCCATGGGGTTTATAAAATGAGGCGTTTTTGGTTCTTGGAAAGGCTTTGAGAAGACTTTGCTGTGTGGGAGTTGCTGCAGCTCCTCCTGTCCCTGCCCTGTGCCCTGGGGCTCAGTAAAGCTTCAGGTGGGGCAGGTCCTGGCAGCTGCACCCCCAGGGCCTCACACCCTGGCACAGTTTGCTGTGCTTCACATCTGGCCAGGGCCCAGCTGGGGATGTGTGCTGCTGGCAGCTGTGCTGGGAGCTGTTCCCGCTGGAACATGGATTACCTTTTCATCTGGATCTCTGATTTCTCCTTCTCCAAGGAAATGGTTCAGCCTTGTCATGTGAGAATTCCTTACCCACAAAGCTTGGGGCTGACCAGCACCTTTTTTTTATTCCCCACCTGTTCTGTTTAGAAAGCATTCCTGGGGAGCAGAGTGAGCTTCAGCTGACGTGGAACTGGAGTGCAGGGCTGTGGTGCTCTGCTGTTTTGCTGCACCTGGGCTGGCAGACAGTGCTCCTGACTTTGTTCTGGTGCTTTCCAGTGTCATTTTCTCCCTTTTCCCCCTCTCAGCTGACCCCTTGGACCTGCCAGCAGAACCTCTCGTTGTCATCTGCTAGATTTTCACAGAGGATGTGGATCCAGTGAGATCTGGAACAGAATATACATTATAGACTTTGGCTGGCACAGGGCAGCTGTGGCTGCCCCTGCATCCCTGCGAGTGTCCAAGGCCAGGCTGGAGCAGCTTGGGATAGTGAGAGGGGCTGGAATGGGATGGGCTTTAGAGGCCCTTCCAACCCAAACCATTCTGTGATCCTTGATGTTCAGCAGCAAAAGGAATAAAACTCCAAACCACAGAACACTTGGATATCCAAGATCTGCATTTAGAAGCGTGAGCTGATTTATTTGTGCAAATAAGAACATCCCTGTACGCCCCCACCCCTGTGTTAAATGCTCAAGGAGAATGACAACATGTCTTTCCAAAGAAGAGAAAGCAGAATATCCAGGAGCAGATGTGTGGGATTGCAGGAGGGCAAAGTGGAGGAGACATTCGATGGTGATTTCAGAGGAGGGCAGTGCCCTCTGCTCAGCCCAGTGCTTGTTTGAGGTGAGGTGTTGTGCAGAAAGCCTCAGTGCCTTTGCTGCTGAGGCGATGAGAAATGGAAGGAGGGGAGCCATGAGGTGGCAGCTGTGACCTCCTTTGTGGGCTGGTCCTGCTGCCGTCCTGATCAAAGCTGCCCTGGCACACCTGCCTCGTGCCAGAGATGCTGGCTCTGTGATAGCTCCTGGTTATTTATACACAGCCTGTGGGAAGCACAGTGCACAAAATAAACCGGCTCCTGCTCAGTCATGCAGTGTGAAAGGTTGAAGGGAAATGGCAACATTTATACTCGTGTGCATCCTTATGTAATGTATCCATGGAAAAAACCCTTCCTTGCAGAGCCACAGGCTGCAATGGAGCCCTTTGTTGGGTGTCTCTCTGTGTTTCTGTGACTAAAACAGGTGCAACTGCAGCTCCTCAGCACTGTGAGCAGAGGAAGTGCTAGGGAAATGGAAAGGTACTGGAGAGCTGTGTGCTGTGCTTTGCTGGAGTCAGGTGTGTGAGGAGAGCATTTAAAAATGTTAAAACCAAGATGAAGGTTGATCATTTCAAGTGGGAACACCCTGGGGGAGGCTGAGCAGCTGCCGTGTGTCCCGTGGTGCTGCAGAGCAGCCTGTGGTGTGCAGCTGGAGCTGCAGGGTGCTGGCAGAGCCCCGAGGACCCCCTGACCCCTGGTGTGTGGTTGTGTTCAGCTGCAGAATGAAGAGGAGCCGGGCGAGGCCGTGCCGGTGGTGAGCGACGCCCCCCCACCCTACAGCAGCATTTCTGCAGAGAGCACAGGTACCTCACCTGGGTGAATGAGACATGGACCTCTGAGCTGCTTTAGCTGGTGTGCTTTGTTATTTCTTACCTAATTGCAGTTTCAGGAAGGTGGAGTTCATCTTCATGGCATGTCAGAGGTAACGAGACCTCTAAGTACCAGGGTTTTTAAAGATTTATTAACTAATAAAACACTGCCAGCAAGAATATTTATGTTTACAATCCAGTCACTAATTAAGCCACCTTACATGTTTTGCTCTAATGTGGGCCTTTTCAGCCTCTCATGTTATGACATGACCTACAGTGCTACAGCTCAGAACTCCTTGTGACCTTTATAGCCACTTCTATATTTTCTATATCTTAAACTCCAAACTTTCCGTAGCTTAACATGTCTCTACTTAAACTACAAATCCACATTCTTGCTTCTGGCATTCAAGTCTGGAAGCCTTTTCCAAGGTCTCAAATCAAGGCCTGTATTGAATTTTAAGTTTTGGCCTGCAGGCCCGGTGCTCTGAGGGCTCTCTGCATTTTGGATTTGCAGCTGGGCAAAGGGCTGGGCTCTGCTGTCACTGCTCTCCTCACCCACAGCTGGCCCTGCAGCACCTTCCCAGGCTGCAGGGATCAGGATTGATCCACACAGCCTCTCGGTACTTGTGGTTTGGGAGATGCAATTTGGCTGCGCTCATCTGATGTCATCCCATCAAGGGGTGTTCAAGTTACAGTTCACAGTGTTCTCAGTAAATTGAAGGCAGTTAAAAATCAAAGTGCTGCAAGCATTTGTGGTTCCCCTCTCATTATCTGGCATTTGGATGATGCTGTGGCCCTTCCTTAAAGGATTCTTTACTTAAAAGGGTTTAAAGCATTCACTTTTCCCGCACTTCCCAATAACTGAGTGCTTGGCCATGAGGATGGGACTTGGAATCATGCTCCTGTCCTGTCACTAATAACTTTAATAAGCACTTGGATGTGGAAACCTGGCTATTTCTGAGTGTGCCAGTCAGCAGAGGCCCAGCACGTGGTGCTGTTTTAGCAGGAGCACAGCCAGCCGTGCTCAGTGAGTGATCTGTGCATCGCTGCCTGGCAGAGGAGCTGCTCTGGGCTGGATGGAAGGGGGGGTGGATGGATGGGGGGATGGATGGGATAGAATGGGATGGATGGATGGATGGATGATGGATGGGCAGAAGGCTGGGCTGGATGGGTGGAAGGAAGGCTGGGAGGGACCAGGCTTTGCCAGCCTGGCGAGTGGGGCTCTCTGCAGCGCCCTGGAGCAGTCTGTGTGCCCAGCAGTGCCCTGAGCTGAGTGCCCCCTGTGCCCCTGGTTCTCCACAGCCTACTTTGACTACAAGGATGAGCCGGGCTTCCCCAAGCCGCCCTCCTACAACGTGGCCACCACCCTGCCCAGCTACGACGAGGCCGAGAGGAGCAAGGCTGAGGCCACCATCCCCTTGGTTCCTGGCAGGGTGAGTGGCCCC
>VXBU01000549.1:401363-430471 GCA_013400315.1 Bombycilla garrulus | reverse complement strand
GTGTGACACCCTGTGCAGTACACCCTGTGCAGAGTGTGTGACACCCTGTGCTGTGCAGCCTGTGTGACACCCTGTGCAGTACACCCTTGTGCAGAGTGTGTGACACCCTGTGCAGAGACATCCTGTGCAGTGCAGAGCGTGTGACACCCTGTGCTGTGGCATCCTGTGCAGTGTGTGATACCCTGTGCTGTGGCACCCTGTGCAGAGTGTGTGACACCCTGTGCAGAGACACCCTGTACAGTGCAGAGCGTGTGACACCCTGTGCAGAGTAACAACATGTGCTGGGCAGCCTGTGTGACACCCTGTGCTGTGCCACCCTGTGCTGTGCAGCCTGTGTGCATCAGATCCTGTACAGCTCATGTAGCTCCTTGTGCCCTGTGTCCTGTCCTGTCCGTCCCTGTGCCCAATGTCCTTTACTGTCCATCCCTGTGCCCCGTGTCCTGTCCTGTCCATCCCCTGTCGGTTCCCTGTCCATCCCTGTGCTCTGTGTCCTGTCCAGCCATGCACAGGGTGACTCTGGAGCTGAGGTGACAGCTCAGGCTGGCTGTGCTCATGCGGTCCCCAGCACGCAGGGCCTGTGGAGGAAGAGGGGTTGCTGCAGTCCAGACTCCGAGGGGTCGTTGGGAATTTAGAGGTGGCACAAGTATTAACTTTTAACAGTGTTTATTCTCGGTGTTGTAGTATCCTTTCCTTTCGCACCGCCAACTTTTTGGGCTCTCCGGGGGTTTTCACAGGACAAGTCTGTAGTGTAAAACTGAAAGATCATGTTGCAACTTTGTATAAAAACCATCTTGCAAAACAAAGGCCTTTTTTTTTCTTTGGCTTGGGATTTTTGAGACAATTCCTAACATACCTGTAATTCTTGCTTTTATAATTTGTGTTAGCAGAGACTCTGATGATGAAATGTAGATTTAATGTGCACTCCTGTGCTTTCTGCCAAGTGGTCATTCACTTTGGAGTTTTACTATGTTCAACCTGTAAATACAGCAGAACGTCAATAAAGGTCACTTCTGTAGCAATTGCTGCTGTAGGACAATGTTTAATTGAGTCTGGATGTTTTATTGCACTTGGATATCGATGACAAACACAGATTATCTGGGGCCATTCCATCACTTTCCCTGGAAGGTGTAACACAAATCTCCAAGTTGCTCATCTTTTTTGTAACCTCTGTCAGGAAATGGTGACTCCATTTTGGGGGATTTGTTTGGTACTTTCATGACTTAACTGACCCATGAAACTGGTTTTGGTTCACAGCTGAGCTTCTGATCCCTGGCAGTGCCCCAAGCCAGGCTGGATGGCACTTGGGGCACCTGGGACGGTGGGAGGTGTGTGCCAGGCTCTGGGGCATCAGGAAGGTTGTGCCAGTGGGTGCCACAGTGCCAGGGGATGAAACACGGTCCATGGCCCAGGGCCCATCAGAGTGAAGAACACGAGCACTCTGCACTTGCTTTTAAAAAAACTCAACAGCAGCTCTGCCAAATCAGAAATCGGTGTTTCCAAAATATCCCTTGCCCCTCAGTGAGCTCCAGCGGGCCCCTGAACTGGAACCCGGGCTGTTTTCCACCTGGAGCATCCGAGGGGCACTGGGGGTGGCGTGAGGGAGGTGTCCCCTTCCGTCACCTCAGTGCTGTCACCTCCGGGTCTGGAGGCAGCATGAGGGCCGTGGTGGGTCACAACGCCCTGTGCCACAGTCACACAGCACAGGACAATGGAGGTGGCGGCCCAGAGGAGCCATGGGAAGAAAAGCCCACTCTGAGCAGCTTCTGAGTTTGTTTTTGTTGTTGCTTTAACCAAAGTGGCCGGAGCACCGTAATTAAAGGCTCAGTGGCTCTAATTGGAGTAGGTTTAAACTCGAGGTCAAAATCCCTTCTGGCACTTCCTCTGCCTAATAACCATCAACAGAAATCAAACAAATCCTGGCGGCTCCGGCCCCTGCTCTGGCAGCAGCAAAGGGCCCGGCGCTGATAAGGGAGCTCAGACAGGAGAAACGCAGCCTGTGGGGCAGGGGGACACTGCTGAGGGAGAGGGGGACACTGCTGAGGGACAGGGCACAGCACTGAGGGAAAAGGGACAGTGCTGAGTGAAGGGGACAGTGCTGAGGGACAGGGACAGTGCTGAGGGACAGGGGGACACTGCTGAGGGACAAGGAGACAGTTCTGAGGGACGAGGACAGTGCTGAGGGACAGGGACAGTGCTGAGGGACAGGGGGACAGCGCTGAGGGAAAAGGGACAGTCCTGAGGGACAGGGGGACAGTGCTGTGGGACAGGGACAGTGCTGAGGGACAGGGGGACAGCGCTGAGGGAAAAGGGACACTGCTGAGGGAAAAAGGATAGTCCTGAGGGAAAAGGGACACTGCTGAGGGAAAAAGGATAGTCCTGAGGGAAAAGGGACACTGCTGAGGGAAAAAGGATAGTCCTGAGGGAAAAGGGACACTGCTGAGGGAAAAAGGATAGTCCTGAGGGAAAAGGGACACTGCTGAGGGAAAAAGGATAGTCCTGAGGGAAAAGGGACACTGCTGAGGGAAAAAGGATAGTCCTGAGGGAAAAGGGACACTGCTGAGGGAAAAAGGATAGTCCTGAGGGAAAAGGGACACTGCTGAGGGAAAAAGGATAGTCCTGAGGGAAAAGGGACACTGCTGAGGGAAAAAGGATAGTCCTGAGGGAAAAGGGACACTGCTGAGGGAAAAAGGATAGTCCTGAGGGAAAAGGGACACTGCTGAGGGAAAAAGGATAGTCCTGAGGGAAAAGGGACACTGCTGAGGGAAAAAGGATAGTCCTGAGGGAAAAGGGACACTGCTGAGGGAAAAAGGATAGTCCTGAGGGAAAAGGGACACTGCTGAGGGAAAAAGGATAGTCCTGAGGGAAAAGGGACACTGCTGAGTGAAAAAGCGGCAGTGCTGAGGGGCAGGGACAGTGCCACGGGTTGCTGCTGGGGCTGGGTGATGCTGGGCAAGCCCTTGGCCGTTGTTCCTGGTGCTGTGGGACAGAGCAAGTCTGGCCATTGTGTGTGTGAGCGAGCGGTGCCGGTGCAGCCCACGGGACGGGAGCTCGGCGTCACAATTTCACCAAAATGCCGTTTTCTGTGGGCA
The DNA here is from genome assembly GCA_013400315.1 of Bombycilla garrulus. Lineage (NCBI taxonomy): Eukaryota > Metazoa > Chordata > Aves > Passeriformes > Bombycillidae > Bombycilla > Bombycilla garrulus. The sequence continues at coordinate 427,382 of VXBU01000549.1, read as the reverse complement.
GATGAGGGCACGGAGGCTGTGCTGGGGGTGGAGGAGGAGATTTGACAGCCTCTGGTGCTGATTCCTGTGCTGTCGTCCCCCCCCGGGCCACCCACGGCTGCCGCTTCCTGCCGCCGCCCAAGGTCACTGCCCTCGCCACTTGAACTGCTCTGCTAATTACGCCCCGAGCTGGACCTTTAAAGTGATCTGGGAGGAGGAAAAAAACAAAATAAAAGAAAAAAGGAAAGCAAAGGGGTTGCAGATGTGAAAGGCCAAGCTCAGCAGGGCCTGGATGCAGCACGGGGCTGTCCCCCTGCCCATCCTCACCACAACGCCTCCAGGAACTTGGGCCTGCACTTAGTGTCATTCGAGTGGTTTTGGGATCTTTGTTCCCGCTCCTCTCGCTGCCAGCCCCTGTAGCTGCTCGATTAGAGGGACCTGGATGTGATCCCTGCCCTGGGTTCCACCTGGAGGGTTTATCCCAGGCCAAGGCAGCCCCTGGATGGAAGGAGCTGCCCCGGGGTTGCCAAACTCTCCTGCACGGGTGGAGACAGCTCCTGGGCTGGCAGCGAGGTGGTGGCACGTGGCTGCTCCTGTGCAGCATCACCCTGTCCCCAGACAGCCTGTCCTGCTGCGGGTGTCACCCCCTGGTGCCCAGAGGAGCCCTGCTGGTGCTGGGGGCTCTGGGCAGCCCTGCCATGGCTCACGGGGCTCCTGCTCCTGGCTCTGACACTCCCAGCTGGAGCACGGAACAGCCAAAAAATCCGGGAGTCCCAGAATGATTTGGATTGGGAGGACTGGATTAAAGCTCATTTCACTGCCACAGGACACCCTCCACTGTCCCAGGCTGCTCTGGCCCCCCGGGATGATGAGAAGGAGCAGCTGCAGCCTCCCCACCTGAGCCCGGTGCTCCCAGGGCAGCTGCGATGCGTTTGCAATCAACGCCCACTCCCTCCCACACCTGCCAGTGAGTGGTGGTGCCCAAAAGCCCCAGCCCTGGGTGGCTGCTCCTTTTCTGGGGCTCCTGTGCCTGCAGCAGGTCGTGGGAGCTTGCTCTGGGGAAAACCTCTCTCCCCTGCACCCCAACCCTGCTCTGGGACCCCAAATAAGCTGAAGGCTGTGCCAGCACCATCCTTGGACCTGAAACGTGCTCCTGCTTTGTGCCTGTGGTACTGCCCTCATTCCCAGCTTCTGAGGTAAGTGAGAGCAGCACAAAATCCTCCTGCTGAACACAGAGAGCACTGGGATTTGTTCCTTTGGGATTTCTTGATGGAGCTGGACAGGTCCCTTCTCAGACTGGCCCTTAGCTTCAGGGTTAGACCTGAGGCTGGCCACAGAGGGACCACAGAGCCTGGAAGGGTGAATTCTCCTCCAGTTCTCTGAGGAGAGAGATGAGGGGTTGGATCTTGCACTGATCAAGTAAAGCTGGATTGGGAAGCAAAGCTCCTGGTGCCAGGGGGGTTTGGTGGCAGTGAGAGCTGGGCAGGGGTTACCCAGCCCTGAGGGGGTGACCTGGCCCCACAGGGGCAGCGGTTTCAGTTTAAAATGTCTCCTGGGGAGTGGTTTCTTGTGGCATGGGATGCAGAACTCTGTACTCAGACTTGGGATGAGTCCCTTGTGCTCGATTCCTGTACTGTGTGGGTGTTTGTGTCAGTGTCTTTTGTTGGGTTTAGTCTGTTTGGAGCAAAACAGCTCCAAAATTCTCGAAGGAATTTTACAGCCCTCTCAATCTGTGTCTCAGAGGACACAAAGTGGCCCCAAAAACTCGGGATAAACGTGTACAGGTGTGAGGGTGCTGGAGCCCCTTGTCCTTGGTGCTGCTGGTTTGGGGCAGGCTTTGACCAAACCCAGATCCATCACCCCGAACCTCCCGGCTGGAAATAGAGAGGAAGGAGCTCTTCACAGGGCCCTGAAGCTGCTGGGGATGATTCGGCCATGGGGTGGCAGAGGCTGAGCCAGCAGCCAGCAGGGGCGAGCAGGCCGGGCTGTGCCCCGAGGAGGAGGCAGGGGAAGGCTCTTCCTTCTGCTCTTCCCCTCCTCTCTGGTCCAGCGTGTGCCCCCGCGTTGGGACAGGGCTCAAATCCCTGCAGGAGGTTTGAAAATAGAGAACCACGGGGTTCTTTGAGCTCACCTCCCCCAAAGCAGGCAGAGGAAGCTCCAGAGTGCCGAGGGATGCAATTAAGGGAGCTGCTTTTTTTCGGAGATGCGATGCTTCTATTGAGCAACTGCTCCGGTTATGTCCCTGCTAATTGAAGTAAATTGCTTTCTGCCATCAAATTGGGAAGTTCCCCTTCCGATCCTAATGTGAGTTTAGAACACGATTTCCAGTCTTTAGCCTGCTTTTAGTGCTCTCCCTTTAATTAGTTCCCCGGATCCAGCTGACTCCTGCCAGCCTGCAGAGGTGGCGTTTGGAGGACTCTGCTTCCTTTGGGGAACCAAGGGGAGCAGGAGGGATTTCTTTGCTGTGTGTTGCTTTTCCTCACACCTAGCCTGCGTTCCTGGTGGCAGAGCTGGGATAATTTTGAGCCTGGCTTCATCCAGGCTGTGGCCAGTGCTCCCAGTGTGGGCTGCTGCGTCCCCGTGGCCACCGGCTCAGCAGGGGGAGAAATATTTAATCTGGTCCTGCAGTAAATTACTACTCTAGATTAGAAATGAAGACCGTGAAGTGGGCATGAGTCACTCTATTTGCTGTGGTCACAGTTTTTCCTCTCATTAATCTTCTGTCCTGTTCTCACTCCGTGCTCTACATGGGAGGGAAGATGGGGAATGGGAACGTCGGGGCTGCCCATGGCTCCTTGGACCCTGCACAGCTGCTGGCATTTCTTATTTTAATTTTTTCCATTCCGTGGAGTATCTCAGTGTTGTCCCAAGAGTTTTGCAATAGCTGTGCTGAAAACCAAGGCTGCATTTGCAAGCAAGCATAGACCACTTTAATTTAACCAGTTGCAAAGCTGTGTTTAGTGTTGTGCAGAGCCCCAGCCTGGTTTGGGTGGGAAGGGACCTTAAACCTCATCCCATTCCATCCCTGCCATGGCAGGGACGTCTCCACTGTCCCAGCTGCTCCCTGCCCAGCCTGGCCTGGGACACTGCCAGGATTCCTTCCTAACACCAAACCTAAATCTGCCTTTTCTCTCAGCTCAAGACCATTCCCCTTTGTCCTGTCACTATTAAAACTGATTTCCTTTGGTTAAGTTAAAATTTGTTTCTAACTGGCATAAAACTTAAGGGTGAAAAAAAAAAAAGCACAGCTGAAATACGACCAGCTCCAATAACGCCTTGGGAGGCAGGTGAGCTCTTGGTCCTCATTAGGAGCAGGTGGAGTGAATTGAGGAGTTTGGCTCGGTCCCGTTTCCAAGTCCAAAGCCAAATCCATCCCGGGACAAGCCCAGTGCAGGCATTGGTGCTGATCAGGCTCATCCCAGGTTTTCACTTTCGTTTGTGGGCTGAGCAGAGCTGGGTCGCCTGTGGTGGCTGGAATTCCTGTCTCTGTGGCCAAGAGTCAGCAGAGAGGAGCCAGTCGTGCTCTGGCCTGCAGCTCCGTGCTGTGATGACATGATCAGGACATTAAGGATCCTGCTTCTTGGGGAAATGCAGGAATCCAAAACATCTGGGCAGTTTGTGTGTGTGTTGCCTTCCTTCGTGCCTCTGTTCATCCTTTCCAATTACTGCTGCTAAGTATAAACTTAAAACAGAGACGAGGCTGAGCTTGTGGGGAGCATATGGACAAATGGAAAATAAACAGCATGAGGAATTCCTGGCTAATGAGCTCTTGGATGATAAGATACTACAAAAAAAAAAAAGAGCAAAAGAGGTCTGAGGTTTGCTTTTGCTGTAGCATGAGAGGAAAATTTCCCTAATGATGCCCAGCATGACTTTGATGCTGCAGTGCAGCTTCTCCTTGATGGGCTGCTGGGGACACTCTGGGGGTTCAGCCCAGCTGCACTGGTGGGTTTGGGCCATGCTCTGCAGCCACCAGCTCTGTGAGGGGATGGGGTCGCTGCCTCTCCCTGCTGGCTCTGGGCTGCCTCTCCATGCCCAGCTCCCATTTCCCATTCCTCGTTACACGTGTGGTTAATTGCTGAACGACAGGGACAGGCTCCTTCCTCCTCCAGCTCAAGGTTTGTGTCTCGTTCTTCCTGGCAGAAGAGATGGTTCCTTGCTCTTGAGGCCCCAGGTGCCCCACCAGCTCTGCAGTTTGGCAGTGGCTCGGTGCCCGTGGGATGATTTGTGGTGCCAGGATTTGGGATCCGCAGTCTGCGGGTCAGGACAAAGCCCTGTAACCACTTGGGCTGGAAACCTCTGAGATCATCAAGGCCACCACACGTCCCCAAATGCCACATCCACATGATTTTTTAACACTTGAGGTGTTCATCCCTGCTTTGGCACCTGGATCTGGCACTCGGGGCTGCTGGAACTACCTCGGTGTCCTGAAGGGAGGAGCAGGGATCAGGGTAGGGTGGCACAGCACATGGGAAGGGCAAACCCACTGCAAATACAAGTGAATGAAATGAAAAAGAAATAGAAATTCCTATCCATTCAGAAAAGTAGATTGAATGCATAGGAGATAAGAACAGAAATGTTTCTGAGGAGTTTCTGGCCAGGCAGGGCCCTGCCAGGCTCTGGTGGGTTTGGGCTGGGGGTGTTTATATTCCAAACTGCTTTTGTGATACCAAATAGCCACATCCAAGAAATGCAGCAGTGGAGTGCTTCCTTCCAGAGGGCAGGAATGCAGCTGGAAATGCCTCTATCACACTCGTCCCTCTGGCCAAAATGCTCTTTAAGCATCAAACCACATGGACCCAAATGAGGTGGCAGGTTTCAGTTCAGCTTGAAAAGAAATAGTTAAAAACCAAAGAAGCAAATACATTGTTTGTTACTGGTTTGTGTTGGTGTGGTGTTTTTATTTTTTGAATTTTTTTTTCCAGGGGAAATTGGGATTCTTTAATTGGCTCAGCTGGAGCAAAAAAAAAAAACCCAGATCAAACAGCGAGTGAGCTGGAACAACAAAGGAATGTCCTGGTATTTCTTTTTCCAAGTTTAGCAATGGAAGTCAGGGCAGCCTTGGGATTTGTGGAAATTCCTCCGTGCATTGTTGGGAGGTAGAGGAAGTGGTTTCGAGCTCCTGGGCCGTGCCTGGCGGAGCAGAGCCAGGTTCCACTTGCCCAGCTCTCGATGGCCTCAAACATCCCCCCCGGTCTCTGCAGCCCCCGGGGGGGCTCCCCATGCCCTGCCCCAGCTCTGCCGTGGCGTTCAGCCCAGGAAAACACACACAACCTTTCTCCGTTCCTGCTGGTGTTGCTTTCTCGCAGCTGCTCGGCACAGTCGGAGTTGGAAAGGTTGTTTTCAGTCCACTGTCAGCTCCTGGAAGAGCTGCTCCCATTTCTGTGCGAGCTGTTTGTGTACAGATCACAATTCTGAGTTCTGGCGCCTGTTTCCAGCAGCCACTGGGGTCATTCGATGGCAAAAACGCTTTCAAGGCCCAGGGGCAGATCACCAATGTGTGGAGAGGAGAGCGCTCCTGGTTTAAAGCGTGCCCTGTTCATGTTCCTGCTACAGCAGAGCAGTTTTGTTGGTGCTTTTTGGTAGTTTTTGGGTTTTCCTTGTGTTCTTGGCCAGCACAGCCTTGCAGCTGGAGGGGAGAGCCTGTTCTGCGGCCGGAGGCAGGACATGAATGGGATGCACCGTCCCCGGGGGAAGATCCCCCCGCCGGGCAGGAAGCGAGAGCCCTGGCGGCTGCTGCCAAGAAAACCCCCTCTCCAGAAAAGAAAGGAACCCCCTCTCCAGAGCGTCCTCCTGGCGCTGCCGAGCCTGGCTGGTTTTCACCCCGCTCTCCCTCACGGCACTGGGGTTATTTTCCAGCCAGGGCTGCTGCTCTGTGCTCTGGGTGATGCTCCCAAAAAGCACCAGGGATGGATGAGCCCCAGGGAGCAGAGGGATGTGCAGAGATCCATCTCCCCGTGCTGCCCTCGCTGCCCTGTGGCACCCCGGCGTGGGCAGGGATGTCCCAGCCCTGTGTGGGGACCCGGCTGGTTTCCAGGGTCCTGTGTGGTGGTTTCTGAGGCAGGGATGGGTTCTGGATGTGCCAAAGCCCACATGGAGCAGCCCTGGCCAGTGCCCCACTATGCTCCCCATATTATATATATATATTCATTCCCCCTTTACATATATATTTTCCATATGTGGTTGATTTTCCTTTTTTTTTTTTCTGGTGTCTTAATGCAGTTTCTTTCTTCAGTTGCTGAAGTGCTTTGGATGCTAATAGGAAACAGTATCACATTTTTGTGTGTTTTGGGTTATTTGTCTCGGCTTTTATTAGGCTTGTCATGCAAGTCATCAGGCAAAAATGTAAAAGAAGAAATTATGTGTGTGTGTGTTTGTACTGGGGACCAAACCCAAGGCCCATCCGTACACTATGCAGGGAATTGTTCTTTGTTTTCCAGGGAAATTGTGTCCCGGTATGAGGAAGCCCTCGGGGCGATGAGTGGTACCTATTGTTTTATTCATGGCTCTGTCAGCGCTGCCTCCCCGGCCTCTGCCACGGGGACGAGCAGATGCTGAGCGTGAGAGGGGCTTTGGGGCTCAGCAAATCCCACACCGTGAGAGGGGCTTTGGGGCTCAGCAAATCCCACACCAGGGCTTTTGTACAAATCCGAGTCTCTGGGGGCGGTGGCTCTGGGCTGGAGGAGCTGCCCAGAATGTTTGAGCGCCCGTCTGGGTGCTGGGGCTGCCTCTGCAGTCACAGGAACCCACTGAGGAGCTTGGCACTGCAGGTGGGAGGGAGAGAGACTCCCAGAAAGCTGCTCCCTTGATGTCAGCAATGATTGACTCAATCTGAACAGAAAACCCGGCTCCAGGCCCTCATCTCACAGAAGCACTGTCCTCCCTTTGGGTGCATCTTGGAGATGCTCTGCTCCTTCTGCGGTGGTATAGAATAGCTGTAGAGCCCTGCTTTGGTTCCCCTCTCTCTCTTCTGGAGTTCAGAATTCTTTTTTGTTGGAGTTTTCAGCCTCGTTGGCAGCAGGGTCCCTGCCTGTCCCCCAGCCTGGGGCCGCTCTGGCAGGGCGGTGTTATTGGTGCTGAAAGGGGATGCTGAGATGTGTCCCGTAGTCAGTGCAAACATCAAATTATAACACTCCCAGCTGGCATTTCAGGGTTTTTAACTCCCTCGCTTCTTCCAAAGGATGTAATTTTGGGGGCAGCCTTTTTGTTGTAGCACGATCATTGCTGTAATAATTTCATTCCCAGCGCTTGTGGTGCAGAAACCGAGGGACACGGAGGGAGCAGGAGCAGTGTTCTCTGAGCTGGCAGATGGCACCGAGCAGCAATGGCAGCTGAGGTGGTGCTGAGCACTTCCACCTCCTGGAACTGCTCCAGGCTGAGGAGGCTCCTGCTCTGCTCTGTCCTTCCATTAATGCCTGAGAGACCACACAACCAGCCCGTGGCTGGTGCTGTTCCCTCAGGACAAGGACAAGGAGGAGCTTGGACAGCAAAGGACAAGATTTTGGCTCCCCCGAGCTTTAGGCAGTGTTTGTCATGCCAGGGTGCTGAGTGGGGTTCTGAGCTGCACTTCAAGGGCTGAGGGTTGGGATTTAGTATCAAACACTGTTTTAGAGCACAGAATCCCAGGCTGGTTTGTGTTGAACAGACCTTAAGGATCATCCAGTGCCACCCCTGCCATGGCAGGGACACCTCCTACTGTCCCAGCCCCAAAGTCCAGCCTGGCCTTGGGCACTGCTAGGGATCCAGGACAGCCACAGCTGCTCTGGGAATTCTATTCCAGAGCCTCCCCACCCTGCCAGGGAAGGATTTTTATTTATTATCCTGCCATCCTGTTTGTGTTTTTATCTCCACATGTGAAGCTGGTAGTGCCAGTCCCTAAGTGTGCCCGTGCGCAGCCCGTGCTTTGCTTGCAGCTGGGATGAGCTGTTAGGGCTGGCCCTGTTGGAGTGAGCCTGGGTGGCTTCCCTTGAAGCCATCTGAGATCCTGTTGTGTGAGGTTTTCACATAAAAATCCCTCAAAGCTCGCTGCTCCTGGTTCCAGTTTGTGCGTTCTGGTTTCAGCTGGGATGCCGGGGCTGAGCATCCTTCCCTCGGGGCACAGCAGGATGGCACAGCAGGATTGCAGGCTCTGTCCCACAGGGGGGATGGCCTTTCCTCCTGGGAGCACCTGGGGGTGGGACTGGCCCTCCTGCAAACCTCCTGGAGGGAAACCTTGGCTCTGGAGTGATCCCAGCTCAGGGATATCACAGAATCACAGGATGGGACTGGTTTGGGTTGGGAGGGACCTTAAAGCCACCCTCTGTCATGGACAGGGCCACCTTCCACCGGCTGAGGGTGGTGGTCAGCAGGGTGTGATGCACTGGGTGGTGTCCCAGGGTCCTGGCAGGGTGGGGCAGCCTTGGGTGCAGCGGAACAGACACGCTGGGAAAGCTTCAAAAGGCCAAGATGAAAAGGAATTAGATTGAAGGGAGCAAACCCTCATTTGCTGAAGGGCGAAACGAAGGAAGATGGGGAGAAGTTGTTTGTTAATAATAAAGAATGGGCTTTTACAAAGACCTCGTGTCCAAAGCTCTCTAACTTTTCCTGGCATTTCCCATCCATTCCATTGTTAAGCCCTTTGCTGTCGGAAAACAGCGCCGGGCCAAGGCGCCCGATGATCTCATCCCCAAGGCTTCTGCACTCGCCTCTGTTTACCCATCCCACAGCATTTGCTCCTCAGATTTGGTTTCCTCCTTTGAAGAAAAAAAATAAGAAGGAAAAAGGAATTAAAAGGAAAAAAAAAAATCTTTCATTTGTGCAGTGTCTCCCCCGCCCCCAGCTCTGGGGAAAATAGCACCTCGGTGGTTTTCAAGGAGAGGATGGACCACAGTGCATTCCCACAGTTTATAAGAGGAGACAGGAAGGCCTCAGTGACTCATAAACACTAACAGATTCTGTGTATGAGCTTCTCTTTGTTGTTTGTTATCCTTAATTTCATGGTTTTCCTTCTTTTGAGTGTGTTTGTGTATTTTAGACGATGCCATCATTTTTGTCAGGACACTTTGTGTGTGGTTCCCACACAGGAGCAATGTTGTCTGCCCGATGGCTGGGCTCACAAAAATAAGGCAGCAGGCAGTGGAAAGGCTTGAGGGTTCTGTTTGGTGCCACATCCTGACACGAGGACTGTGGGACAGCGAGGCCGGGCGGGAGGGACCCGTTCTCTGCGTGGAAGAGGGGCAGGACCTCCTGCTTGGGAGCAGCTCTGAGGGCTGTGCTCAAAGCTCCCCTGCCCAGTGACACTGAATCTGTCACTCATGTGGCACCGGGAGGGCCAGGCTGCCATGGCCAATTGTGGTGAGCTGCCCTTCTGGGGGTGGCTGTGCCCACCGTGGCTCTGGGTGCTGCCAGCCGTGGCTCTCTGAAAGCTGGGTGCATCTCTGTGCGCTGGTTCTTCCAGCAGGTTTTCCTGGTTTAGTTACAAACAATCATTTTTGTCAGAGGGCTGGGATGAGTTTCCTTGAGCAAGGAGGTGTTTGGAGCTTTGTGTGGACCTCGGCCTCCTCTTGCCTTTGTTTTCCCCTTGCCATCCCAGCACACCGTCCCCTCTGGCTGTTGCAGGGGCCCTGAGCTGTAAGGCACAGAGAAACCCCTTCAGACAAGGCAGCTCATTCATGACAGGCATTTTTAATTCATCATGGAATGGTTTGGGTTGGAAGGGGCCTTCCAGATCATCCATTTCCAGCTGCCGTGGGCAGGGACACCTTCCACTAGACCTGGTTGCTCCAAGCCTTGTCCAGCCTGGACTTTCAGTTTAGTTAAGCTCTGTACCCATCAGCTGTTGGGATTGCTGAGCAGGGATGGATGGATGGATGGATGGAAGTGCCAGGATCAGCCCTGCACAGGGATCCCCAAACCCTTCCTGCTCCCCTCTGGGTTTGGGGGCAGCACCAGTGCAGCTGTTAAAATATGCTCAAAAATTCAGAATCACCAGTAAGCACTAAACTTTCCCAAGGTGGCTGAGTAATCGTGTTTGCTTTAGCGTTTTAGTCCCCCAATTACCCAAGCCAAGGATATTGCCTCTTTAAACAGAGTTCAAAAAGCCCAAGAATTTTTTATAAATAGCTCACATCCTCTTGATAACAACCCAGCTGCTATTTATTGCCCACTTCCCCTCAGACAGACAGGTCAGGGGACTGAAACTCGCACTTCCCATGAAATCCAGAGGAACTGGGGTTTTCAGGTTCCTACAATTGTTTGTCATTCTGGGTTTCCTTTGCCGTTTGCAGCGTTCAGCCAGGCTCGCCCTGCAAAGGCAGGATTGTTGGGATACTTTGCTGCCTCCCTGGAGCCCTAAACCCCGTTTTCTGCTCCTGTCTTTGGGACCAGAGGAAATCCCATTGCTTCCCAGCAGCGTGGGGTCCTTCCAAACCATTTTTTAAACTTCATACTTCATTGAGTCCTCTCTGGTCTTATTTTACACTCTCACCTTCCCATTCGGTCCAGAGCTGTCTGAAAGCAGGTGGGAGCTGCTGCCTGAGGCTTCCCTGCCTCTGTGGGGAGGGAGCTGCAGGCACAGAGGCTCCTCAGGGAGCTGGGATTTGTCCTGTCCATAACTCACACTGCTCCAGGCCCCCTGGCTGTGCAGCAGCCCTGTGCTTCACTGTGAAATCACAGAGTCAAACAGGATGCTTTGGGTTGAAAAGGGCTTTAAAGTCACCTAGTTCTAGCCCCCAGTAGAGCTGGAGGGTTCTTAGCCATGGATAGACACCCATGTAAAGAAAGAAAATGAATTTAGTTGTATTACTAAGGATAATTTAGAGGAATATCACGAGAGCTGGTTTGTGCCAGCCTTGATGGTATTTGTCATGGGGCTGCTGCTGAGGAAAACAGAACTGTAACTCCTCACCCTCAGACACGAAAGATGATGAAAAATTGGCTTTGGTGGGACCCTAGCCATTTTAGACCATAGACCCTGTAGGCTGGAAGTGGAGGATCTGTGCCAATGGCTCAGCCTCTCCATGGAAAGCAATTAAATACTGTCACAGTGAGGATGAAGTTTTAATTAATTCATTCCTTCTTTAGCATCTCTTTGGCCAGGGCGACTTCCCTGAAGGAACAACCTGAACCATTTCCTTGCCAGCTCAGAGCAGGGCAGTTCTGGGGGGAGGATTTTACTGCTCCACACGTGGCCAGAGGCTCCAGTGCCAGACCTGGAGCAGAGGGATTGTGGTGCAGAACGTCCCAGTTCCGTGCTGCCAGAATTCCGTGATTCTGATTAGGAGCACCCAGTTACATAACGGCATCATAATCACAAACGTACCTGGCTCTGAGCAGAACGGGCTGGGTGATTTATTCATTAGAGTTTCTTCATGCAGAAACTTCCACTTGTTCCCTGCTGTAAGGGCAGGAAGATGTTGGTGGAAGCTGCAGTGGTCTGGTGCTAAGGGGAACTGTGTGGTTCAGATTCCCTCTCTTCAGGAATATCGAAGAGTTAAGTTTTTAGGCTTTTGATGGATAAAGTCACGTGCCTTTGTGCTTGGAACCCAGCAGAACCCAGCTGGCCTGGGAAGGGAGCAGGAGATGCTGAGGGGCTGCTTGCCCTGCCCAGTCCCTCGCTGCTGGGGGAGGCTGGTGTGGCAAGAGCCTGGCAGAGTGGTCAGAAATCTCAGAGACTTGAAATCCTGGCTGCTTTTGGCTCTTTTCTGGGTTTAACAGCCTGTGGTGGGGTTGAACTCTGGTCCTGAGCCCTCATCCAGCCCAGGCTGCTGCTGGGGGGCTGCTGAGCCCACATGAAATAAATGCAGCTGTTTACACCAGGGAGACACAATGGTTGATGATTTGGTTTTAAATTTCTTTTTTAAAATTATTGTTTATTTTTTTAAACATCTTTTGAGTATCTCCTCTGGTCACACCTTTGGCTGATGTTTCTCAGCTCGCTGGTTGTTTTTTTACTTGTCATTTACTCACTTTCTGCAGCAGCAGAGGCCTTGCTGTGCCCTCGTTGGCTGTGATGGGCTCTGGTGGCCCGGGCACGGTCAGGAACTTCTGTGAAGCTTCTTCACCCCTCTTGTGCCCCAAAAGCTGGTGTCCAGCTCGGACCCTGGGGTCTGTTTGGGCTGCCTCTGTCCCAAAGCCCATCCAGGGCTGAGCCCCTGCTCCAAGGCTTTGCCTTGACCCCTGCAGCCATTTCTTCCTTCCCCCGAAAAGGGAGCTTTGCCCTGTGTGGGAACCCCTTTGGAGCTTTACACCACTCAGCAGGGATTCGGGGCTCCCAGGGGAGGTTGTTGTGGGGAGGAAGGAAAGCGAAGTGCAAAGGCGATTTCTCTCTCTGTGTGCTGGCCATTTGTCTGCGGCTCACAGAGAGGGCAGGCTCGTCCCTGCCGCTGCAGAGCCCGGGGAGGGGCTGGCTCTGTGTCTGCTCAGGAATGGGGCTCTCCATCCCTCTGCAGCCACCATCACCTGCTCCACACATCACTGATCCCAGGGAGAGTCATTTATTAATTTATTAATTTATTTTTATTTATTTATTACTGGGGAATGGCACTGTGGGAGCAGTGCAGCCCCCCTCTGTGCTGCAGCATCTCCTTGCCAGGCTCGCCCCAACAGCACCCCTGGAAACTCAGGAGACAAAAGAAAAGCTTCTCAACCGCCAGCATGATCTGATGACTTTTAATAACCCTTTTCTTTGTTGTTGTTGTTGCTGCTAAAGACAGGCCAGTCCTTGAATCCCTTATCCCGTTTCCATGTAAACACAGCCGAGGTGCTTGCTAAGGGACACCAAATAATCCCACTCTGCCTCTGCTGGTGCACCTGTGCACATGGAGGGGGAAATGTGTATAATCCCAAAGAATTAAAAAAAAAAAAAAAATCCCTTTCCTGGAGAAGCTTTTCTGTAAGTTCATCATGTCTGTGAGTTCCAGCCCATTCTCTCAGAATTAATGCATTGATTTAGGGTATTTTTAGGGTGCTTTGATTCACTAGAAATTCCTTCAGGTCTGATACCGAAGAGCTGGGCTTGCTCTGGGGCCTGGGAAGTCTGTTGTATTCTTAGCTCTGAGCATCTCTTTGCCTTTCTAAAATCTGTGCCTGTGGAGTTGGAGTTGGTTTCCTTTGAGGGTCAGTAATTGAAAATGATGTGAAAAAGGATTTATAAAAAAGCTGATAATTCTGATAGATTTAAAAAATATTGCTTTAACATCTACTGTTCAAATCAAGCAGAGTGCTCTGGTTGGCTTCCAGCAGGGAGACATGAGCGTTGAGTTGGTATTTTTAAAGCTTTATGTGCAAGACATCAGTTGGTGTTGCCGAACTCTGATTTAAATTTATACATCCTGGCTCAGCCTGTTTGTTTAAAAAAAAAAAAAGAGAAACCATCCCCAGCATAACAAATTCAGTATCTTTTCCTTATTGCAAATCTTTTGGCATCGGGTGTCGTGATCTGCACAGTGTAGTTATTGTCTCTTTATCTGATCCATTGACTAATTCAACATTATTGTTTCAATAATATTATTTCAGGCCAGGTAACACACTCGGGTTACCTCTGTGATGACACAAAACATGGCACAGCTTCCAGTGACTCACAGCTCCACAGTGTGTGCAAATAAATAACAGGAATGGTGAAAAATAACCCCAATCCTGTATTTTTAGCAGTCCAGCGTGATGCTGGTGACACACGAGGAGCTGGGGGCAGGAAGGGTGGTGGGTGGGAGCCCCAGGATGTGGCTCAGGGGCTGGGCAGGGCGAGCAGGGACCCGGGGAGTTAGTCCTTGGCAGCTTCTTGCCCTTTTCCGAGGAGATGGGAGAGCTCTGGCTGCCCCCACGCCTGGGGAGCACCTTGGGGTGCGCTTGGGGTGCTCGGTGCCCACCCAGGGCCCTACTGGGCTGCTCTGGGCCGGGCAGCATGGCTCTGCTCCTGGAAAGGAGGGGCAGGAGATATGGAAATGGGTTTGCAGTGCTGAGGGAGGCTCTGTGGAGCCCCTGTGTGTGCCGGGGCTGCTGCCCCTGGTTGGGTGTCTGTGTCCATCCCCTCCTCACGCTGAGGGCTGAAGGGTGAGGGAGCAGCCTGACTGCCAAGCTGGCATGTTTCAGAGCAGCAGGGAAGGAGGGGATTGCTCCTACAGCTTCACAGAGCAGTGATAGGAAGGGTAATTAATTAATTGATTAATTAATTGATTAATTAATTGATGATGCCAGGCTGTGGGGCAGAGCAACCCCAGCATCACCCTGAGTTCTTTGGCAGGGCTGGAGCGTATCAAATACCCAATTCTGGACTTGTATTTTTAGAATAATTGATATAAACATTCTTGGGATTTTTTTTCAAAAGAACCACAACAGCCATTTGTATATTTAACAATATATATTTATATATATATATAATTTCTAGATCAGTACATTCATCAGTACTTGTTTTTCTTCACAAACAGAAGAACTCTTACAATAGTAGACTTTCTAAAATAAATACTATTAAAATAGAGCTTCAAAATAAATATTCTATACAAAGAAAAACCTTCTGTGGTAGCTTTTCAGGGTGTACATGTGAGGGGGGTGGTAAGAGGAGATGGGGGAAATATTTCTCAGGGCGAGAGGGGAAGGAAAACACCCAGTGCTGGGATGGTGAGGGCTCAGCAGGGTGGCAGAGCCGGCGCCCAGGGACACCAAATGTGGGATGTGCTCCTGGCACGGGGCTGTGGGGACGGTGTGTTTGTCCTGCTGGGAATGTGATGTGGCACTGCCAGCACCCCCAGCTCCCCCTCCTTGCTGTCTGGGCAGGGGCAAACCCTGGTGTGAACCTGCTGCGGCCACAAGCAGGGCCATGAGCAGGGCCACAGCAATTAGCAGTGCAGGTGCCCTGCCATCCTCCCCCAGAGCCGGTCCCCTGTGCCAGGGACAGCCTCCCTGCCCTCCTGCCCCACGACTGTCCCATGGTTGGTGCTCGTTAGCAGCTGTCCCTTCGTTAGCAGGGGGATCTGGCCCCACGGGGAGGATGGCAGGGCTGTAGGGCTGTGACATGGTGACATGGTGACACGGCACCGTGCCTGTGGTACATCTCCAGGGTGGCAGGAGGCCCAAGTACCTTCGAAGGGAACGGGGGATGGATCTGTGGGGACGGGGAAGAGCGGGAACACCGATGGAGCTGCTCCCCCTGGCAGAGCCCTGGCTCGGGCTGAGCCCGGCCCTTTCCCAGCTCCAGCCAGGGCTCAGCCCCTTCCTGCCCTGCCTGGGCTGGAGCAGAGCCCAGTGCCCGTGCTGGGAGCCGGGGAGGAGGGAGGGTCACTCTGCTACACTGACCACTGCTCTAACACATCCACGAGGCTTGACGGGCTCCAGCACGGCTCACAGGGCTTGGACACTCAAACGAACCAACAGAGAAATAGTTTACAGCTATGTACAGTGAGGGGAAAGCCGGCTGGGCTTGCTGGGGGTATGTACATGAGTGTAGATTGGCACCGTGGCCACCAGTCCAGCGGGGCCTTTGCTCACCAGGACTGTGCAGCTGAGCCTGGGCTCTGCCAGGTGAATTTTCAGCACACATTCCCCAGGAACAGCTGGGGACAGAGGGTCAGAAGGCAAAGCAGCCGTGGGTGGAGGCCATTGGGACATGTGTGGTCCCAGCAGAGGAGGGGAGAAGGTAAATACCTCTCCTGCCACCTTCTCCAGCTTGCTTGTATCTTAGGAAAATGGTTTCTCTTGCTAAATACAATATCTTATACATTCACCCAACAGTTCAGCTAGTTTGGGGTTGGTTTTGCTTTTGTCTTTTCCCCGGCAATTTGTGCAAGATAATAAATACAGCTCTGGATCCCCATCTGCTTCCTGGTGCCCACATACACTTAACACGACACTACCCTATAGGAACTGGTAACAGACATTACATCCTTTTTTCTATGATTCAGCATGTACAAGATAGCAAATGGTATAAATAGAAAAGTTTGTTGGTTTTGTGGTTTTTTTTTTTTTTTAACTCCCCTATTTAATAAATATCTACAATTCAATTGAGCTAAACCCCAAGTCATCCAGCTGAGCTGAATTCTGAAACCCAAAGACTCCAGAGTCCCATCAGGAGGCTCCTGCCAACCTCTGCCAACCCCAACCAGGCCAACAGGATTCCTGGAAATGCTACATGAGCTCTGCCTATTGCTTATCTAATTAGAGATGACATTTCACTGTCACTGCTGTGCATTCACTGAGGAAATCTCCTCTAATTAAAAACACCAAGAGAGACTAGGTCAGTTTTCTGCATGCAACAAGTACCTACCTACTCATTAGAGTGTTGCATGTTTGGACCAAGATTCTTGTTTAGCACCTTGTAGTTGTCGAGAGAGAGGGGTTGCAGCATCCTTGGGGGAGCAGGGCCAGCCCCAGGATGAGTGCAGGGACAGAGCCAATATTTGTGTGCTGAAAACCACGGGGCCTGTTCGTTAACTACGCTCTCTTCCTTCCCCTGGCTTTCCCTGGTGTGTGTTAACACTAAAATTAACATTAAAAGTATTCTTTACATTTAAAAAAAGACACTTTTGTACAGAAGAGGCAAAAGTCAAACAGCAGCAATAGGGGTGGGGGAATGGGCTGTACTTCAAGCAAATGCCATTCACCCCCAAGACAAAAACAAATCTTAACATTTAATGAGCAAAGAAGAGCTTGTTCCAGGAGGGGAGGAACTGGATTGAGATTCCCTAGAAAAATACATCTGTGTGCATCGTACACTTAGGTTTGTGTGACTTCTTACCAGAGCTTGAGAGGTTTAGAGAAACAAACCCTGCCCGTCTTGGTTTTGCGGCTGGAGTTAAATCCGAGCGCGGGCCAGGGGACCTGGGACCGGCCACCATCCTCCTGGAGCAGGGCTGCTCTGTGATGGAAAATTCATATTCTGCTGAGGGAAACCTGATGCTGCAGATCAGCTCGCAGGCAGGAGGAGCCGGTGTTGACGGTGCCTGAACACATCCTGCTGCCATTCCTCCCAGGAGGAGCAGCCCTGCTACCAGCTTGCTTCAGGAACAAGGTCCAGACCAGTGGGGCGGGGTGGGATAGGCCCAAAGGGCAAAAAACCTTCAGCAAATGAAATGTGGCTTCACTTGTGGTCCAGAAATCTTTGAGGGACACAGAAAGCTTTTGAGAAACATGTACTTTGTGTGCAACCAGCCCTTGGAGTGGTGTCTAGGAGGGAAGGAGGGCAGAGGGAGTTCCCCCATCACCTTCAACAGGCTGCTGGGAGTGAGCTGGGGGTTGGAAGGAGGCAGGAATCAAGTAGCCCGCCCTGAATCCGAATTCAAAGCAGCTTTTTGCAGCTGGGAATGGGGATTGGTTGTGAGGCAGTGCCTGCCAAGTGAGCAGTCCATGGTTCCTGTGGTGTGCAGGCCTGGTGAGCAGCGTCCGTCCAAGCCAGGAGTGTTTCAGCAGCTGTACTTCGTGATGTGCACGGGTTTGCAGCCTTCACTCTGCATTGCTAACATTCCTCCTTTGGCCCCGTCTCTAAACTGCGACCAGTTCCAAAAACCCTGAATAACCCAAAGTGCTTCAGTCTGTGGAAACAGTTGCTTCTGCTTTCTCCGAAGGTGAGAGGCTAACGCTCTCCTCAGAACACAGGTTGTTAAAAAGAGCCAACACCACCCTGCTCCGCGGAGCACCCTCCCGACTCCAAACCATTACAAGGGCTTTTCTGCCCCTTTGCTCTCGGGCAACGCCTTGCAAATGACACTGTTTGTGTTTTTGCACCTGCAGCCGGGCCGGCTCACTCGGTCGTAGCAGCTCTGGGACAGCTTGACGCAGCCGGTGGCCGGCAGGTAGCAGAGCAGGCAGGGCAGCACCAGGGACAGGGCGCTCATGAAGGACCAGCGGGCGCAGCAGTTGGAGTGGGAGCAGGAGCAGGGGTGGTCGGCGCACGTGCCCTCGTCGTCCTCGTTGGTGCAGTGGTAGAAGACGCCCTTGACCAGGCACATGCAGGTGGAGTAGTTGACCAGGTTCTGCGCCGAGCAGAGGCACTCCTGGTTGCACACCCAGCACGAGGGCAGAGTCCGGGGCAGGGCGCACTCCTTGCACTTGCACTTCCCGCAGGCCTCGCACAGCAGGAAGTGCTTGTCCGGCTCCTGGGACGCGGGGCCCTTCAGCTCCAGGGGTTTGCAGTTGATCGCCTTGGGCTGGATGCGGACGGCGCGGGGGGACGACTGCTCTGCCACGGGCACCGGGGCCATGTGGTCCAGGAGCCTTTGGTCCGAGGACGTGCTGCTGCTGCTGCTGATGGAGCTGGGGCGGCCGCTGAAGGAGATCCAGGGGTGGGTGACGTCCTGCTCGCAGCGCTGGCCGGCCGAGCCCGGCTCGTGGGGGGCTCGGGGACGCTTCTGGGCCGGCGGCTGTGCGGCGCCGGGGTTGTCGGTGTAGTCGTTCTCCACGTGCGTGGTCTTCATCTGGTCGATGGGCAGGATGGTCAGCGGGTGCTGCAGCCGCCCGTAGGGGATCCGGCTGTCCAGCAAGGGCTGCACCATCACAGAGTTGGGGACCACGGTGATGTTGTGAGGGATCCGGGGCTCCATTGGGAAACCGGTCTGACTGCTGGGGGGAAATCTCTGCTTAAGTGTCCTGGGGGAAGGGAAGGAGAAAGAAAAGGGGTGGGGGAGAGAGAGAGAGGGCATCATTATTGTGGCGTCCTGCAGTCCCAGCCCAAAAGGGCTCCTCACTGAAGCTGGGTGTTGTGCTGAAGGTGTGTGAGGTAAACTTGTGTCCAAGGGAGGCAGAGCACTAAGACACAAAGTGCCTCACTCCTCCTCTGCTCCCGTGTCCCTCTCCCTGACTGTGGCCATCTATAGCTCTTCCAGCCCTGGCTGTGGTCACTGCAGGCTCCTGAGGAGCCCACTCATGGCTTTACCAAGGGAAAGCACATCTTGGGGCTACTGGTGTATATTCACATGTGGTTTTGTCAGCAAACTTCCTGAAATGACTTCTCTAAATGTTGGAGGTTTTCCCCAGTTGACCCTGGTCCCTAAAGAGCCAGATGCAGGATTGTGGGGAAGCTCTGGCCTGGTCCCAGAGTGGGGCTGAGCCCCTGTCCTGGCTGTGCAAGGACGGCTGCACTTTGGTGAGGAAGCGTCCCCTATCCAACAGGCTCCAAAGCCCCTTTATCCCTCCTGCAGGAGGTGGGAGTCTTGCTCTGCACCTTGTAGCAAAGCAGGGCGGGGGCGTGGAGTGCAGCTCCCAGGAGAGCGTGCCCAGGCTGGATCCAGCACCTCACACAGGTAATGAGCCGCTCGTGCAGCCCACAGAGTGCCCCAATATCCCGCTGGAGTGCTGTTCACCAGCCGCCCTGGCTGAGCCGGAGCTGCCGCAGTTTCTAATTTCATTGAAAGAGTGCAATTTATCCTGGAGTCAATCCAAAGATTCAGCAGTGGCGTAGGACAAGAAACCACAGGAAGTAACTAAACTTAAATCAAAGAACGGAAACGACTCGGTTCAAATTTAGAAAGTGCACATTGTTTTCTAGTAGATGTGCCATTTCCTCACGGGGTGACCTTTATTCATAAATAATATAATGCTGGAGATCAGTTGAAAGAAGGGGTGAGTAAAGCTTCGCTCGCAGGAGGGGAAAAGCTGCTGGTATCAAGAAAAAGGAAGTGGTGAACAGCTTAAGGCATTGCCAGTCGTTTGTGTTCAACAAACAAATTAACCTCCTCCAACAGCGTGAAAGATTTGGACTTGGCAGGGCTGGTTTAACAGCTGGTCCTAAAGGTCTTTTCCAACCTAAATGATTCGGTGATTCTATGACTTTAATATCACAGCAGTGGGAAAAAGGAAAAGAAAACTGCATCCAACTGCAACCAAATAACGCACGAGAAGTGTGTGTGCAAACGTGTGTGCACTTCTGCAAGGGCACATCTCCCCTAAAACGAACACTATGCCTTGAAAATTGGAGCAAGAACTGGGGAGAAGGAAGGGGAGCCCATTTTTACCCCCTGAAAAATGCCACCAGAGTCCACTCTTCTATTTGTAAATCGTTGCTTTGATGGATCCCTTGGCATTTGGGGCTGGAAGAGTGCCAGTTGTGCCGGGATCAGTGGGAGGCGGCGGGCTGGGGCCGGAGCGTGGGCAGGACGGCACAGGCCGGGCCCCCTGTGTCCCCTGCGCCACACCAGCAGGAAGAAATGCTTTATTAGCAGTAATGATGATTATTGTCATGCAGCCCTTATGCTGCTTCTCTTCCCTGGTTAGGATTCTCTGCTAGCTCTTAGCCATTCATTTGGATATTTTTTTTTTTTTGTATTTCATTATTCATAGCTCGTTGACATCCTGACTGGAGGAACAAGGGAGTTTATAAAGCATCTCTTCCTAGTTACTGTACGTAAAAAACAAAGAGAAGCAATGATTCTGACAACTATGGGGCGTGTAGAGGGAAAAGAACTTGATTTTCTTTTGTGCATCAGAATCCAGTGTCATGATATAAAAAGTATTTGCTGCAAGTCAGAGTTTAGCAAAATCATCATTTCTGCATCGGCTGCGTGTTACATTTGCAGGGAGACTTGGATTCCACTGGGTTTTTTTGGGTTTGTTTGTTATTTTTTTTTAAGGAGAGAGATGCAGCTGTTTTGGTTGCCAAGGGTAAGTGCAGCAGAGCTGCTCTTAGCTGGAAGGTAGCTGGAGGAAATGGTGGCAGCGCTGCAGGGTGTCACAGCCTGCCTGCTCCTCCTCAGCCCTGCCAGCACGGCCCTGGTGGCCTCTCTGCTCGCTGCCACTGGTGTCCAGCTCTGGGGAATCGGCTCCATTCACCACATTCCCACTGGATCCACGGAGAACCAGTTATTTCCAGGCGCCAGTGCGGCAGCACTGTGTGGAGCAGAGCTGCTCAGCCCGGGCAGTGAATGGTGCTGCCCGACCCCAGCGCAGGACAGGACTCCTGCTGTCCCCAGGGGGACACTGAGGGTGCTCTGCATGGCTGGTGGCACCGAGGGAGCCCCTGGAGGTGCTGCTCAGGCTGCACATGAACTCTGCAGTTCATGGTCCAGGCCGGTGATGCCATCACACAGAAACGGCGTCACCATATTAATTTGGGGAAGGATTAGAGCCAGGCCACCCCTAAAGCACCCCCGGGCACAGACGGAGCTTCAGGCAGGCAGATGTTAAAGATGGCTTATCTGAGATAATGCTAATCAAGATTTCAGTTAATTACCACAGAAAGGAGAGGGACCCTGCACTAAACACCACCAGTCAGGAGAGTTAATGATAGAAGTTTTTCATCCTCTTTTTTTTGCTGTAGCACAGTTTCAAACTGCCTTTTTGATAGACAAATTATTTCTGCAGGACAGGGGAAGGGAAGCCTGACATGGTGAACTCAAAGATATTTGGGCACAGGATCTACTTGGATGAAACCTGTGGAGGGAAAACAGCCAAACAAGACCCAGCTCTCTCAATTCTCAGACCCCTGCTCTGGACTCAGTTTCCCTGGCTCAAGATCACCTTTAATCCACCACAGGTGTGCACCCTGACAGGTTTTGGTGCTTGGACACCTGGTCCTTCCCTTTCTGCCCTGCCCTCTGTCTCCTGAGCAGAGGGTTTCCACAGCTAACCACTCTTCCCTTTCATGCCACTCCTAACAGACAAATGTTTCTGATATTTATGGAATTTTCCAAGGACCGTGAGCACGTTGCTGCCGCTGGCCTTGTCACCAGAAGTCCCAGCAGTGCAGGGAGATCTCTGGTGACAGATGCAGGTCAAACCCCTCGGGAGCTGAGCCCAGAGTGAGCTGGGTGCTGTTCACCCTGCCAGAGGCTCCTGTCCTGTGGGAGCTGCCCAGACACAGCGAGCCATGGCAGCGTTCCACAGTGTGGTGCTCCAAGGTTTGTCTGTGAGCTGAGCGCCGTCCCTCAGCTCCTCGTGCCCCGTGGCAGGGTCCCGGCCCGGGGGAGGCTTTGGGAAGGGCCCTGGGTGGCTGTGTGGGCACACAGAGCCTGGCACACACGCCTGGCCTGGCAAAGAGGAGTCCAGCCAAGGCCTCGGCTTCAGGTTTGTGCTGGGGCAGAAGGAAATCTTAAACCTGAGCACTCCTGTGGGTGCCACAGGCTGAGACGTGCTGGGCACCCGATGGGGCCTTGTGGCTCCCCTGGATGATCCTCCAGGAGTCACACCTGAGCTTCTGAGGGTGATGGGTACCCAGAGGCAGGGCAGCATTTCCTTCACCTGCCCCCAAAACCCAGCACACAGGGATAGCACTGCCTTCAGCAGCAGCACTGGGGTCCTATAAACTGGATTTAGAAAGCTTATCCCAGCCTGATCCCAAATCAAAATGAATGTTTGGGGTAACCTGGAAGAACTTTAAACCTTGGAAGAAGACACGAGCTGAGGGATGTAACCTTAGGGCTCTTTGTTGTCCACTGCACTAATCCTGACTGTAAATTGCATTTCAATTGAGGAAAAAAAGCCGTACAGCACATAAAATTAATTAATTTTTGATCTTAGGTAATTACAGATTTAACATAGGCACAAATTCACTGTTTGCAACTGTACAGATAATTTTCTTAAAGTAGACAACAGGAAGAAAAATCCACGACTATGTTCTTACATAGGGAATTTTTCATTCTTTAGAGGGAAACAATGAAGTTCTTTTCAAGGCAGCAAACTCCCATGCAGAGAAAAATTTCTCTTCCCCCATGACTGTACAGTCACTCACCACATACAATTTTCAAGTCAAAATATACTTCCTTCCAAGGGAGTAAAATTGGACTCAAAAGTCAAGTTCATACACGTGTTGCAGTGTTTGTTCCATCTCTTCATCAAGATACGGCCAATTTAAAATTACTGTTGTACTGGGTAATTGCAAGTCCTAAAGTTGTAGGAAACCAACTGTTATTGTAAAGTGTTTTGGTATTATTTCAGACTCAAAAGTTTCGTAGGATTTTGAAATCAGATGAAATGAAGATAAAAGGCATTTTATGTGTTAATAGGATTTTGGATTTGCCTACATCATTTTAGAGAAAGATATGTCCTTGTAGGCAATTCCATGGGAAAGTCACGTAAACCCTCAGGAAAAATCATTCTCATTAATGTCTTCACAACAAGTTTTGAAATAATAAGGTTCTAATATCCTTATTTTCAGAGTGGAGTTGGACAACAAATCTTCCAGTTACTGAAAAGCAAAATGGATCTTGACTTAAAAATCCAGTGAGCACAGAAATAACGTTCATAACTGAGTCACCACTGGTTAATAATTTTAATAAGTTCCCTCTCCCATGTTTAACAATATTCTAGATGTTTGTGGTAATAAAAGAATAACGAGAATAAGGGACTTAAGTCTGGAGGAGGGTCCCATGTGGAAGCAATCCTGGACATCCTGGGGCTGCCACATCCCCAGGGCAGTCAGCAGGAAAATGGGAGAAGCCTCCCTGAGCTCCTCCTCTGCTGCCAGCACCAGGTCCGAGGTCCCTCAGTTCTGCCCAACCCTTTTTGGACACGAGACGCTGCCATGGAAATGTGCAAAGGGAATCTCAAATGTCACAGGAAAGCAGAAAGCCCCAAATGTGCAGCTCGGGGTGGGCAGGGAAGGGATGCAGCCACCAAACCCCTTCTGTCCTTTGCCAGCTGCACGCACCAGATCAGGGGCCACTGATCTCTCTCTAATTAATTACACCTTAATTGCACCTCGTGAGCAGCCCGTCCCTTCTGCTGTGTCTGACAGGGGCAGGAAGAGCTGTTTGCCTCAGCAAAGCAAGATTTCTCCTGGGGGTGCTGGCGCTGGATTGTCCCCTCCATGTCCTGTGGCATCCCTGGTGGCTCCTTTCTGGAGCCTGGACTGTGCCCTGGGACATCAGGGAGCTGCTGAACCTTTGTCAGGGGCTGGTGGCCACCTCTAGGACCATTTTATATATTATATAACTTATAAATTAAAGTGGTTCTAATGGTGCTGGGGGCATGGAGAGCACTGGTGCACAAAAAGCCCCCTTCTTACAATGCAGTTGTTAAGGTTGGAAAAGACCTTCAGGACCATCAAGTCCAACTGTAGACAGAATAAAGCAAATTTGATGCTTCAACATGGATTTTCAACCACAGGTTTCCAAGAATTTTCCAACTACTGAAGCACTACAGGCTTTTGTGAAGAAAGGATGGAGAAGTGGCCACGGGTTGATGAAAGGCTGAGCCCTGCACTGGGATGAGGTAAGAGCTGAGCTGCTCCTTTGGAGATCTGCTCTGGGTCAGAGCTGACAGCTCTGAATCCTGGCACCTGCAGAGGGATCACACCTGCTCTTGGTTACTGATACTACACCGGGATTAGATTAAATTTGAGGAAGGAATTGTTCCTGTGAGGATTGAGGCCCTGGCACTGGGTGCCCAAGGAGCTGTGGCTGCCCCTGGATCCCTGGCAGTGCCCAAGGCCAGGCTGGAGCAGCTTGGGACAGGGGAAGGCGTCCCTGCCATGGCAGGGGTGGCACTGGGTGAGCTTTGATGTCCCTTCCAACCCAAACCATTCCATGACTCCATTATCAATGCAAAAAAGTTGAATTAGACTCTGGAGGAGCTGTGACAGCCCCCATTAACACTGACACACAGGCAGCAGTAGTTGCAGTAAATGCACTGCAGAAATCGGTTTATTTTCTTTACTCTATGAGACAAACGAATTTCTGAAAATACAGTGCAGGAGGAAGAAAACAAGAAAAGCATAGAATATTTAGTCTTAGTACAGGAAACGATGATAATTGAAAGCAATACACTTGGAAGCGGGACCCTGCCGGGGTGGGCAGATCCATTCCAAGGCCTGTG
This sequence comes from Bombycilla garrulus, assembly GCA_013400315.1. Classification (NCBI taxonomy): domain Eukaryota; kingdom Metazoa; phylum Chordata; class Aves; order Passeriformes; family Bombycillidae; genus Bombycilla; species Bombycilla garrulus. The sequence continues at coordinate 402,692 of VXBU01000549.1, read as the reverse complement.
CAAGGCCACATGGCTCAGGATCGATGTAACCAGGGCCAGATCTGATGTGTCACCACCAGGCTGTCCCCTCTGGTGGCTTGGCTAAAAACCTGCTCTGAAAGAGTTGGGCAGGGCTGCACCTGAGCCTCGGGCAGGGCAGGGCCCTGAGGGGACAGGAGAGAGCTTTGAGGGGACAGGAGAGAGCTTTGAGGGGACAGGGCAGGACAGGGGCTCTGAGGGACAGGACACAGGGGCTGAGGGGACAGGACAGGATGGGATGTTGAGGGGACAGGGCTCGCTCCCACCCAAGTGACAAATAAAGGATTTGCTCCCCAAGGCCCAGCCGAGGAGGAGACAAGGGAACAAATTCTGCCCCTGCCTTTGTTTGGGATTAAGGCCATCCTCCTGTCCAGGCCTGCTGGTGGTGACAAGGGACACACTGCTCCTGCTGCAGCCAGAGGGTTCAATTAAAGCATTTAATGAGGAAGACTACACTCAGAGGTAGTTAAAGGAGACCTTGCAGCAAGCACATGTTTTTAATGTGGGATTAAGAATAATTCATAAGGTTGGAGTTCATTAAGACTGAGTTCAGCTGTCTGGATTTTGAGTCGAGCTGTAAATGCTTCAAAAAAAAAAAGGAAAAAAATGCTTTATTTCCCCTAAAGTGTGTATTAATATTAACAAAATATTGACATTCATTCTTTCTGTTCCCCCTCCTTAGCAGCCTTATCTAGCTAAGGCCAGCTAGAATCTTCTCTACAAGTAATAAGGCAGGAAAAAAAAATTAGAAGGCTTATTAGGGAAACCTGCCATTTTTAAAACGAGACACTAAATTCTTGCCAGAGCATGGAAATTCAGGAGCTGGGAAATGAGACCTGTAGACTTCCAAGAAGCTGTCTCTGTCCAGCTGAAGTCTGTTCCTATGGTGCGAGTGAATAAAGCACATTTTGGCCCACTAGCATTCAGATCTCTGGGGACTTGAATTTCTCAGTCAAAGCCTTTTACTGGGCAAAAACATTTATTTTAAGGTCAGAAAATGAAGCTCAGATATGATCTATTAAGCTAATGGTGCCAAATAATAAACTTATTAGAAGGATTGTAGATTTTCCTGAGGAAATGCATTGTTTTGCATTGAAAAAGGATAAAAAACCAAAACTTGTGCAGCCGTTTGCCTATAAAAACAGTTTTTACTACTGGGCTGAAGCTGGAAAGTTGTATAGCAATACGATGAATGAATCTTTTTTTTTCACATTTAATTTTTTGAAAACTGTCAGAGCTGGTTGTTAATTATTGCTGTAGTGCCGTAAGGGATGTGAGTTTTATTTCACCAAAGTCTGAGAACTGATTTTC